>JANHMN010000013.1:47006285-47024285 GCA_030674055.1 Rhabdomys pumilio
GGCGTGATATGGCAGAGGATACTAATACCAAGAAAGGAAGGCAACACCAGATCACTAATCCATCGCCAGCCTGGAAGTCAATGAATAGCAAAACAAAATGAAGCAGTCTTGAAAAGGTAGCTACTAGTTTTCATTCTATCACTCTCTCTCCTTCTTCCTACATCAAGTGTATTCCACAACTGACACAAGCGAATCCCCTCAGTCTGTGAGTAACAAGAGACAGAAGCAGATGCTCCAGCAGAGTCTGCATTCTTCCTTGAGGGCTCTGCACCATCCTTTGTTCAAGAAAAGTAGAATAAACTTGTCTTGTGTTCAGGAATACAACCACTGGGGTTGGGTAAATTTTAGGCTAACTTGTGTCCTAGGAGGTTACTATTCTCAATTTCTTCATCTACAAGTCAAGCCAAAGGTTCTCAACAAACTTAGTCTAATAAACCTCTGGTACTTGACACATATTAAGTGGTTACTAACAGCTCTGGCTGTAAAATACTTTAACAGCAGACAATGTAGCTTACATAGGAACACACTAGTAACCTAACATCCCCAGAAAGCCACCCTCCATCCTGATTTAGTATTTGATGATCAATGTAGCCTAAGACACTTTCCTATCAAACACCTAGATCAGTCCTATGACTCCTCCCTTTATTTTGTTCCACTGCCCTTATTTTAAAATTCAATGATCTGCTGCAAGCATCAAACATTAAGATCTTCCTCATTCAATTTTTTTCTTCTTTTCACATATTTGTGGTGTGTGTGTGTGTGTGTGTGTGTGTGTGTGTGTGTGTGTGCAGTGTGTGTGTGCATTTGCATATGTGTAGGGTGTGTGTGCATAAGGAGCCCAAGGTTGTTGCCTGGAAAATTCCTGGTTCATTCTTCTAGGTTATCCTTTGAAGCAAGATCTATTAACCAAACCCAGAGCTTTCCAACTAACCTAGCTTCACTAGCCAGCTTGCTCAGAGATCCTTTGTTTCTGCCTTCAAGGGCTGGGATAACACCTGGCTGCCACACCCACTGACATGTCTGTGGGCTCCACAAATCTGAACACACACACCCCCCTCCTCTTGCTTTGTTCAAGTACCCTGACTGCTGAGTCATTGCCACGGCCCTCCTGTCTAGGTTTCTCCCTCTGTTGCTGTGATAAAAAACTCTGAGATAAAAGCAACTTAAAAAACTAAATTTAGGGCTCAGAGATAGCTCAGAGGTTAAAAGCACTGGCTGCTCTTCCAGAGGTCCTGAGTTCAATTCCCAGAAACCATATGGTAGCGTATAACCATCCATAATGAAATCTGGTGGCCTTTTCTAGCACTCAGGCATGCATGCAGACAGAACCATGTATACATAATAATACATAATAAACAAACCTTAAAAAGACAAAGTTTATTTGGCACATAATTTTGAGTTGCAGTTTAGCAGTTTAACTTGAAGTAGCTAGTCACATTACATCCACAGTCAGGAGCAGAGAGCAGGGAATGACTGAATTCACAGTACTCTGCTCCTTTTCTTCATTTCATTCGTTCCAGGGTCTCACCCACAACACAGTGCTGCCACATTCAGAGAGGATCTCCTCAACCTCAATGAACTAATCTAATCAATCAATTAATTAATCCAATTAAACTCTCTCGCAAGCATCCCCACTGCTAAGAGAACCTATGCATTTCTTTACAGAGGCTCCCTCCCTAAGTGATTCTATAAACTCTGACTTCTTGTTAAAGGATGCAACTACTCTCAAATTTACTCCATTTAACAGATTCCTTAACACCCTCTTGCATTGTAAAGAGTTTTGTACTTTAGAAAAGATCACTGAGTCAAAGGCTTGCCACTTCCGGAAAACTTCCAAATATACTCCTGAAACAGTTGTGGACCAGCAGAACCAATTAGCATGCCCACCAATAAAATCATTTCAGATAGAATGTTCCAATCTCTTGACACTTACACTGAGAAGCAGGTTCATAAAGTCAGCAGGTGCAGCATTGAGCTGTCTGAATGTACTCATCTCCACAGCCCTTGGAGGATCTTGGAGTCTTTACTAAGAAGCTCTATGTCCCTGCCTGAGGCCAAGATGGGAAGATGGTCTCTCAGCTGGCTGGGTATCCATACTTCCCAGTGACTTCCCTAATTTCCCCTGAGAAGCCTTCCCGCTCCCATTTCATACAATATTCTAGAAATGTCTATCATAGTGTATTGTTTTTCCTTGGGGGGGGCATACGACATACTCACTGGACAGTATCTCTCCTGGGAATCTGACTCTTCACTTCACATTCTACAAACAGCATCTAGAAGACCCCTTATTGTTGACTCCTGCATCTCCAGAGCTGGTCTGTCTTCCGGCCTGGAACTTCATTTGCTCCACCACCAAGGCACACTGCATCCTTCTATGCTTCTTCACTGAGTTTTGCTCCCTACTCCTTAGCCAAAGTTAACCTCAGACACTTTAAACAATCTACTTAAATTGGAGTTAGAGGAGAGCTACTTCTTTGTTTCCTTGAATATTTACTTAAAATGTTTTCCTTACTCCATTTTTGAAGAGAAAACAAAACCAAACCTGGTTTTTCTCTCAAAACAAAGAGTACAATCTTGTCAGTTGTAGTCATTACAAATCACTTAATATTTTATCTGTATCTTCTGGCAATGGCTGAAAATATAGCCAGGTTGGTACAGTGCTTGTTTTTCATCTGCAAGTACTGGGTTCAAGTCCCAGCACTGCAGAAACTGGGTGTCAGAGTTATATCCATTATCTCAGCACTCAGCAGGGAGGCAGAAGGGTCAGAAGTTCATCCCTAGCTGGGTATTTGAGGCCACCCTGGGCTAAAGACATTTTGTTTATTTTTTGTTGTTTTAATCTTTTGGCAAAGTATTTCAGAAAGAAACATCTGCTTCATAATGGCTAACAGTTTTCACAAAAGAGGAGAAGGAGAAAGAGGAGGAGGAAGAAGAGGAGGAGGAGGAGCAGCAGCAGCAACAAGAAGAAGAAGTGAAAAGGTTTACACTTCTGTCTACCCAGAGAGGGGCTGCTCTGCTGCACCACCCCCACCTCACCCCACCCCGAACCCCTACCCCAGATCTCCTGACACTACTGCAGTTGAGGGCAGGGCTTTTTTAGAGCAAAGCTCAGGCTGGAGTCATATTTTCCTTTCTGCCCTTGGAGCACGCGGAGGAAATTTGTTTTTTGTCTTATGCATCAAGGAGATAATCAGGTTGCAGTACTTGTCCAGCAGGCACTCCCTCTAATTCCCTTCCCTTACAGTCACAGGTGCCCCTAGGATGTGACAGCACAGAGCTGGCCTGCAGCAGGAAAGTGCTGTGTTCTACAGAGGCTGCCACTCACCTCCATCAAAGAACAGTACCTCCTTCCCGCTCTACTCTTTCTTCTCAAAGAGCCACACAGGAAACAGAAGTAGCCAGCCATCATCTAGCCTACCTTAGTTACTGCCCTTGCAGGGATGGCAGACTGTGCCAGCGGCTTTGGCTCTCAGGTTGCTGGTTACTAAGCCACTTATAAGTGGTGACTGGAGCTACCATCTTAATAAGACCTGGGACCACCACGTGAGAGAATGCTTACAAGAGCACCACAGAAAGCATGAAGGGTTGTTTAAAAGCAAGAAGTCACTACACTCTGGCTAATCTTGCTCTGGAATAACCCTCTGAAGTGTGGCTGACCCAGCATGCCCATGGCACCTCCTGGTGGCTCAGCCCTGATGTGGCAACTTCGCAAAGCCTCCCCTCACGCCTGCCCCCCACTCTGCAGACAGTTAGCCAAGTATCATACTTACTCCCTTCACTCTGGCTGTCTTTGTTGGAGTTGTAGACCTGAAAAATAGAAATAGAAATTTACTTTATGCAAACTTTATACAAGCCTACAGACTCACTGCAGAAAACCCAAAGAAGGAAGGCAATTTCTGCTCCCTAGCCCCTGAGTAAGAACCCCCTCAGTAATGCCTTACTGCCCAGCATGCACTTAGCCGTTCTCAAATAAGCATGGATCAGAACCACCCTGTGGAACGGTACAGTGTGTGGGTGGTGTGGTGGTAGTGGGTTATCTCACCTTTCTTAAATGGCAAATAAACTGATTTGTACACACACACACTCACACTCACACACTCACACACACACTCACACACACACTCACACACGTTAGAAGAAGAGAACTGAAAGTTAGTTACAGATCATTAAGCATTAACTGCACACAAGACAATGTCCTCAGTATTTCACAGAAATGATCTCCGTCTACACCACAGCCATGCTTGGCAGAGTGCTGCACTGTTGTACAGTGGGAAAAGGTGAGATGAGGCTTCACAGCTGGTTAGTGGCCGACTGCTGAGTGCTAACCCTGGGGGTAAGGCCAGATCCCTTTTATTCTGGATGTAGATTAAAATTTTATAGTGAGACGCTATTACATTTACAACACAACTTCTTGAACAGTTGATAGAAATCATCGAAGAGAAAGTGGTCTGACGGTAAGAAGGAAAATTTCTCACTGTAGAGAAGACAGTGGCGTACTGTAAAAGTCAGCTAGCTGTTCTATAAAGGACAAGACAGGAAACAGTAAATAGTAAAAAGTGCCAAGACGTGCTTAAATATCAGGAGAGAAAACAAGTTCTTACAAAATTAGAAATTCAACTTTTTTGAAAAAAAAAAACACAAAAAAACAAAACAAAACATACAAACAAACAAAAAACCCTAATTAGCAGAACCTTCTTTGCCTATGCTGCAAAGGGAGGCTAGCATTCCATTTCTCTGGGATCCAAAGACAGGTCTCTATCTTGTCAATTGCAAAAATTATTCTGTAAATATCACATGTGGCCCATAGTCCACAAAGGGTGGGCTGGGCTTGGCTGCTGGCCATGGACCACCTATTCCTGAAGTGTGCAGCTATTATAAGAAGTAGAGTGAAACCTCTACTTAAGAAAACAATCCCAGTGCCAAATCTGCCCGTGTAGGTATGGAAAGGCCTGAGAGGAAGCTGGCATCATAACTGAAATATCTACTTATCTATTCAACTGTCCCTGAGGATTCTTTTGGTCACTCTCAGCTGAGAACACGTGTTTAATCTCTAAAAGAACTAAAGCATTTCTAAAAACTTAGCATTAAAACCCCAGAAGATGAGTTTTCCACTAAGAAATGAAGAGGATTGGCTAGTCAGGGGTGGGGCAATGGGCTCAAGTGGCCCACAGCCTGTCTTACCTTCTCTGGGTGTTTATGGCTCTGTCTAGGAGTTGCCTGAGAATGTCAGACCCCAAATCCAAGAGATCATCCTGCTTTATTATATATCACATATACTATTACATTTATTCTCTATAGAAGACTGAAGATACACAGCCACTTAAAGATCAGGGGACAAGCATAAAAGGAGCTTCAGAGCTCTGGTGCCTCAGTCTCCACCAGTGTGCACACTTACAAGTCCGAGAGACACAGCATCACAATAATAATGGCTTTCACCTGGACTTCCCCACCGTCACATCATTGGCTGGATCCTATTAGTTCATCTCAAAGACAGGGGTGATACTAGTTGCTTGGCATACGGCTACCCTGCCTGCTGTGAACATCCAGTGAAATTATATCAAGAAGAATAGACTGCTGCAGCTCAAGACAAAGGAGGGTGCTTTGTCCTGTGATTCTGCCACAAAGAATGGCTCACCCTTCACAGACTTTGGAAAAGACAAAACCCCACAAAAATCTAGGTGAAGGCCACCATGAAAGCTGTGCTGATTCCTATCTGAAACAAAGCTGCAGGTGGCTCTCTGAGCAGCGTCCATCACTGGGATAAATGAAGTGTCTGGACTCCATCTGCATTTGCTAATGGATTTCTGTGGCACCGCACAAAGGTGACAGAGGGACTTGGAGAGCAGCATGGACTCTAAGTAGCCAAATGCCATGTCCTTTGGCTTCCATGAGTTTTATTCAAGTGGTTATTAAATAAGGAATACTGGTTTTGAAACCTTTCCAGTCCTCAGCAATTCTGTTGCTTGTGTTAACAAATGCCACAGTCTGGCAGTGATTTAGGTGCCACGGATAAAGAAGGGCAGCATCTAGGAGCTCTGCTCACATGGAACTTTCCTACCAGGGAAGAAAACAAATTTACAAATATAATTCCTTCAAATATTGACAAGTACAATGGAGTTCCGCAAAGGAGGCATTGTGGGTGTAATATGGGGGAACGCTCCTCTGGAGAGAAAATACCTCCATGTGTTTAGATGATAAAAGAGGAAGGTCTCGGTACTCATGTCCAGTAAGTGCTGTCTTATGGAGGAGGAAGGTCAGTGTGGCTGGCAACCACCGCAAGCCATGCAACCATGAGGACTAAGGACAAGGCTGTGAGGTGCAGCCAAGTCCCTGCTCAGGGAGTGAAATGGCTGGCCAGGTATTATCCCCAACCAGCGACCCATCCCAACTACACTCAACAACCTTGGAAAGACGAGTAAGGGCAATACAGGAGGAGACAGCATTTTGGCAAATTTGCTTGTTTTTCCTTCCAGTTCTCCTTGATCATTGCATTGCTCCAATTCAATCCGGACAGTCTATCCAAGAGAAACTTGTTCAGATTGTAAAAGCAAAATCCAAAAGGAATAGTGAAACTCAGGGTTTTCAGCTCTCCTTAATTAAGAGGCAAAACCATGCCAAATTACTAACCTTCCAGGGTTCCTGAGTCTCAGGAGACCCCTGCCTGGAACACCCAAGTATGTTGAGTTGGAGAGGTGTGATCAATGAGCCAAAGACACCGGAAGCATGTGCTAACCCATCCTCCAAGGCCACACCATTAATCTCTGTCTGGTCTGGGTAAATGAGCCAAAGACAATGGGTTTTGAAATAAGACTAATAACCAATCCTGCGAGGACTATGTGATCACATGACCCAACAAGGTAGCCCAGGGCAGGCAGCAACTTCATGATAGATAATAGCTTGGGAACAGCACGATAGAATGGCACTGCATCCCAAGCAGTCATGAAGTCCCCATCTTGACAGCATCCAATGCTTGAAAGGCCAAATGGATTAGCTTTACTGTCACTATCATTGTACACGTATGGAACCTGACGGCAACAATGACGATGACAACGATTATAAAGTTAAAGTGATATCAAGAGCAGCCAGAACAAGTGAGTCATAAGAACAATAATTTACTGTTGAGTCAGAGAGAAGATGAAACTGGGGATGCTCTTGAGACCCCAGCCTGATATAACCACCACCTGCCCATGCATCCCACTGGCTGCTAATGTGGAAGTGACACTGCCTGCCCTCTCAGAAACAGAGAACTCCATCTGTGACAAATCACGATGCCTGCAAGGCAGGACTCTCTTACAGACACAGGGCCCTGCGGGTGCCCATGTCCTTACTCAGAAACTGCAGTGGGGGAACAATTTAATAAATCACAAGATGCAGAAAGCCTTCATATGCTTTCTCTGCAACAAATGTGATTTGGCAATACATTTTCTAAACTGCTGAGTCAATTCAACCTACATGTCCCTAGAGAATTTTTACAAAATGTATACATTCATTTGGACTCTCAGAATTTTTCTGTGGGTAAACTTCTGGTGCCATTATCTAAGTCATATTGACAAAGCAAAGACAGGTGCTTCTTTTAAAATATATACATGAAGGCATACATAAAATAGTAATTTGAAGACCAATCTGACTTTTCCTTTGGCTGCATAGCTGCATTAGCACTTGGTCACACACTTCAGAACAAACTCTATACAAATGAAGGCATTAGAAAAATAGGCTCATAGGCAAACTTATTTAAAATTGTTGTTTTAAGCAACACATCAACCAACCTGGACCCCTGGAGGTTATCAGAGATTGAGCCAGCAACCGAAGAATGCACACAGGCTAGACAGAGGTCTCCAGTACACACACACACACACACACACACACACACACACACACGACAGATGTGCATCTCAGTCTCCATGTGGGTCCCCCAACAACAGGAGCAGAGGCTGTTCCTAAAGCTGCTGCCTGTCTGCAGAAGCCATTCCCCAAATGGGCTTCCTTGTCTGGCCTCAGTGGGAAAGGATGCACCTAACACTACAGAAACCTGATGTACTAGAGTGGGAGGGGGATACTCAGGAGAAGGGGACGGGAATGAGGGGAAGGGAGTCTGTGAGGGGGTACCAGATGGAGGAGACAGCAATCGGGATGTAAAATGAATATATAAATTAATTAATGAAAAAAACAATTAAAATATATATTTTATTATTGAAAAGCCCTATTGTTTCTACATGAACTACATTGTTTTACCTAAACTCAGCCCCAAACTCTGACTCCTTAAGGCCTCTTCCAAGTAGCCTAAGATATGGGAGCTCACCCCATCTGACTGTCCCCTGATATACCACTGTGAGGGCACAATAAACAAGGTATGAGTTAACATCTTTGAACAGTGCTCAGAAGGGTTCTGTATCACTGGACATCTTGTCTAGCTGAGATATGCTCCCTCTGTGCTACCCTAGAGCTGCTGATCCCTCTGCTTCACATCCTAATACTGTGATTACAAGTATGCACGCCCACACCCACCCTTGCTTGAACTTGCACTTTAGTGTTATTTGTCCCTCAGTGTAACAAGTTCATAGTAATCTGTCATAGGTCAAACTCTAGCTTTACCATTTGCACACACATCACTAGATATTCCTAGGCCTCAGTCTTATTATCTGTAAAAGGGGAGTAATAGGGGCTAGAGAGATAATCCAGCCATTAAAATCACTTGTTAATCTTAAAGAGGACCTGTGTTCAATTCCAATTTGCAGCACCCATTATGGTGGCTCACAATGTCTGTAAATCCAGTTCCAGGGGATCTAACGCCCTCTTCTGACCTCTGCAGGCACCAGGCATGCATGTGGTACACAGACACACATGCAGGCAAAATATTCATGCACATAAAATAAATAAAATAATTTTTGGAGATGAATACTAATCTTAACAACCTCTTAGGGTTTTATGAGAATTTAGTGAAATTATGACTGAAGAATACTTTACCCAGAGAATGCAAACTTGATTGGGCTCAGAGGCTTCTACAAAGGGTGATGCCAGCCCGAGTACCACCATTACTCACCTTCTCTTTACATGTTTGCTTAAGACAGACAAGCAAACAAGAAGCTTCTTTCCTGTGAGTGAAGTTATCACTTACAGGGTAAATGGCTAAGGATGGAGTGCAGTTTGGGTTACCTAGTGGTACTGATCTCCTAAACAATGTTATACACCTAACAGACACTAACTAAAAAAATGAAGAGAGAAAGACCATCTAAGGTCAACTTTTAAAGGAACTATTTTTAATTCTTTTACACAGCTTTCCAAATTAAAACAACCACCACCCACCAACATTTTTTTCCTCAACCTGATTAGATGGTAGGTCCTGTAGTCAGAATTTGCATGAGTTGATCTACTTCATGCTTGAGTACATGGGGAACCACACTGGAGCTATGGCACAGACTCACACAGGCTCCTTACCATCCCAAGCTGATATAGCCAGTAAGTCACAGAACCAGAATAAAGAAGGCGGGGCCTTCTACACAAAAGTCTGCACTCACCCAGCCACAACATCTACATGTAGTCCAGCTTGACCAATAGCTTGGCGATTAATAAGGGGAGGGGGGAGCTAATCAGAATTAGAATGCCAGCAGCATGACCAATGTGTAAGCACACACTTTCCACCCACTTATACATACCAGTAACTTTACAAACTTCCAATTAGTACACATTTGGTAATAAATAATGAACACCACAACCAACCTGAGGCCATCTAGGATGCCCCCCAAGAAAATCCTTTCTAAAAATGATGAACACACAAAGAAAGCTGGCCAGCAATGGCAAGAGGAGATAGTGAAGGATTCTCAGCAGAACGACTGGGTACAGACCATTTTAGAGACTTGTAATGTCATCCATGAGAAGTAACCAGTCAGGCTCCATGCAATTGTGGGACACCACCCATTAAATCCCATAAAGACGGGGATTGTTTGAGCTAGGGAGACCTCTCTGTACAGGGATGGCCACATGGAGAAATGTTTAAGGAGTAGCTATGCCTGAAACAGGGGTAGATAAAGCCAGTTTGAGCAACTTAAAGAAGGATAGAAAAGACAGAGCTTAGAAGTGGAAAGTATTCTTGCCCCACTCCTCACAAATGTGCCTCTCATTCCTTCAGGCTGAGTAACAGACATGCTCAAAAATCAGAAGAAACTTGCAGAAGAAGCGCTTGCTTCTCTTCCATTCCTCAGTGGGCAACCTACCCTTGATGCTCCCACTCCAGAGCCACAGTACTGCACTCACGGTCTCACGGAGGCTCCCTCAAAAGTAAAGCCAATGAAAACATATTTGACAGTACTTTGCAAGAATCTGACCCTGAAAAAAACATCAAATCCCAGCTCTTGTCCAGCAAAACTACGTATAATAGAGTTCAGTAGCTAGCATGCAGCAGGCTGCTCAAAAAGCATTGGTTGGGAGGGTAGGTTTTAAGTGCAAGGAGTGAAAAAAAATGATTTTCCCCCCTAATCCTTGTGTTAGAGTTGATGCAGATAGTTTTATCTAGACCTAAAAAGTAAGCCAGGTCTACCATTTCCTGGGGACTGTGTCTCATTCTTCTGGAAAAATTCTCTAGGAATCTTTGACAGGGGAATGTAAATATAAAATGTAAATATAAAACTCCATACTTATTACAAGAAAATAAAAAACAGGTTTTTCTTATTTGGCTTAACTCAAAGTTATCAAACTCCCTTCCAAAGCTATTTACTCTTAGTGGCTCATTGTTTCATGTTGGCTCTATGTCCTGCAGGTGACAAAGGCAGCAGAGGGTTGTGGAGTCCAGAGTGCCACTGGGGAGTTCTAGGATGAGGGCTGAGAAAGGGGCTGTCTGCATGACAGTGTTAAGTCTCTTTTCCTATGCAATCATAAGCAACTCGGGACTCAGGCAGTCTCATGAAAGGAACACAGCAAAAGGTAGACCAGATGACTGAACTCCTACAGCCATGGAAAGTCTGTTGACAACTTCTGAAGTCTTTTTGTACACCAACACGACAGCATGTGATGCATAAAGCTTGCTGCTTGCTGTTCATTGTGACTATGACAGGGATGATGGATAGAAAATAAGCTTAGTTTCCCATTAATTCAAGCATTACCAGCTAGTTTGTACCTTCAGAGACAAAAGCCTTCTCTCTTTGAATTATTACTCAGCCACATTAGAAGAAAACAAATAGCACCTGCAGCTCCCACTGTTGCTCAGTATCTGCACTCCTCTTTTACGTGGCTTCATCTTTACATCCCGAGAGAAACTACAGTCCCCAAGTCCATATGTTTCACATGGGGCAGACCCTGATTGCATCTTCAGGTCCATCCATGTGACCCAGACTCTAAAATCTAGGGCATGGGATTCATGCAAAGTGAAATCCAGCCAGTAGTATTTGATCTTACTATTTCAACAACAACAACATCCACCACCATTGGAAAGGAAGACATACTATATTGCTAAAGGAATGAGACACATATCTAAAGCTTTATGGACAAATCCACCATCATGGAAGTGAAGTATAAGTAAAATGGGCCAGGCAGAGGTAAGGAAAGCCACAATATGAAGGGACACTGAGTTCCAGTATCATTTAAACATATTCATCTAAATATGTACAGGGTTCATTCTCAATCTTCCCACAGTGAGCCAGTAACATCTTAATTCTTTTAAAAATTGTGATCCAGTGGCTTACAGCCAAGAGTTGTGGGACAAAACCAAAGCAACAGCAAAACCCACAGGAGAAAACATTCCATTGCTATCACTTATCTGGAACTAATTTCTTCCCCCATTTCTTTCTCTATTGCTCTAAGTCAGATTTTCTTTGACTTTCCACTTGGACTTTGATATTGGCCTTTCCTCAAGACTTACTGACTCCATTGTCTCTGTCACTGTTCTACTCCGAGGCACATATCACTCTTGTAAGATGTTTCCCTAAGTCACAGCTTTGGTTGAAGAAAAGTCTTCAAGATGTCACAATATCAGTGTTCAAATTTCCAAGGGTTGCTGTGTAGAAGACAGAGACTCACTTCCCCAAATGAAATGAAGGTGAAGGAAAGGCGGAGTGCAAGTGTCTATACTTCACTGGTGGTACAGAGCCCTTCATGTCTGCTACGACACTAGGGCTAATGTGGTGTCACTCTTACAGGACTGAACTTGTCTTCATTTAGAGGCAACCCTTGGTATTCCTGGGTTGATGCATGTTGGTGAATTTGGAGGAGTCAATCATGTTACAGGCCTTGGGCAAATTACAGAACGGGGGGAATTAGTTTTGGTGAGACAGTTAGGTGGTAGATATGAACTGTGGCCGTAAGAGACTTCACACTAACGTCTGGCTCTACCACTTTCGAGCTCTGTGTCCTTGGATGATCATCTGACATTTCTGAGTCTGTTTTCTCATTGTAAAGTAGAGCTAAGAAACAACACTTTATTCCAGGCAGTGGTGGCGTACGCCTTTAATCCCAGTACTTGGGAGGCAGAGGCAGGTGGATTTCTGAGTTCAAGGCCAGCCTGGTCTACAGAGTGAGTTCCAGGACAGCCAGGACAGGACTACACAGAAAAACCCTGTCTCGAAAAACCAAAAAAAAAGAAACAACACTTTATGAGAGCATTGTAAGAATTAAAAATAACTCTCCTGGAGCCTGAAGGCACTCCAAATGTTATTTACCTTTGCCTATGCTTTCCACGAGGCTTCCTAATTCCCTTGAGGTTCACAGACCACCCTAATGGCTCCCTTCTGTGACCTCTTACTGCACCTACAGTCTGTTCTACAGAATTTAACACTTCCAAGTACAGTCTTTCATTCTTCTACTATGTGTATGGGAAATGGGGCAGGAGGAAATGGCACAATTTCCAAATACAGTGCCAAGCACAGAATCAGTGTCCAAGAGATTATTCATAGAGGACAGAGTGAGCTTAAAGTAACATTCCTCCCTTGGTGTCCTTCTCTTTGGCTCAGAAGCAAGACTCAAGGAGCTGGGTGAGAGGATTTTCTGTATGTTAAAGCCTTCCCTTTTTGAGTGCAGCTGGCACTTGGGCTTCTTAGTGTGAGACATCACTATTTAAGGTGATGTAATTTCCAAAGGAGAGGTAGGACAGTGCCCCCTGGGGCATACAGGTAGCAAGTGACCAGCAGAGACTAGGGATAAGGTAGCCTTTCTTTCCACTTGTTTCTAGTCCTGGTGATTGGAGCATGAGGAGAAGGTCTCTAGTTATTTACCCTGATTGTTGTGGGTACACCTCCCTGCTTCCTGCTTTGATTTGTTTGTTGCATAAATACTGTTGCCATAGTTATAATTCAGGAAGCTTTGTTGTTTGACCTCAGGAAAAACTTGATCTCAAATCAGGATAACACCACAGCAGACCATCAGGGGGTAGGAGCTGCCAAAATCCTTCAAGCTTCTAGAAGGAACTACTGTATTTTGGGCAACAAGCAAAGGAAACAGTGCGCTGCCGTGTTATGCAATTTCCTTGCATTTCATATTCAGAAATCCTAAAAACCCCTGAACAAGCAACTTCCCTAGCTTTCAACGGAAGATCAGTATCTCAGCCAATATAAATAAAAACTGGTTGCAAAGGAGGAAAAAAGAAATCTGTGTTCAAGTCAAGAAAAGATTTCAGGGACAATTTAAAGGCAGCAGAAAAAGCACACACTGAATCCTTCTTTGCTTCCATGTGATACGGAAAGGAGTGGAATCACTCCAGGATGTCCACGCATCTGGGACGAAACCACCCAGCCTTGGAAACAGACCCAGTTCCCTGGCCATCCAGCCTCATGCATTCTTCTTGCGGCAACTACGCTCTGTTTTCCCTCCATAAACCAACCTCCTCCAATACAGTTGAGAATGTACAGTCAGTGTGGACAGTAATGGGCACCATTAGATCCCAACAATCTACTATGGAAATTCTCAAACACACAGGAAAGTCTAAGACATGGGCATGCCCGGCACTTGCGGCTGTTGTTTCTGCTGGGTTTGCTCCCACCCACCATCATGACACAGCTGTAGATTCTTTGATAAGCACTGAGGTCAGTAACTGGCGTTAAAACACTCCAGTGTGCACATTATTTGCTAAAGTTTAATATTCATCAATCTTTTAAAATAAAAATTTACAAGTTAAGAAATAAGTACACTATGCCAATCATAAATTGTGACAATTTTATATATCCATGTAAGCTAAGCTACTATCAAGACGAAAACATTTTCACCACCTCTAACATGCGTTCTCTCATGGCACTACCAAGAACTCCCATCACCTCCCAAGTTAACAGACCTTTCTTCAAAGACACACACACACACACACACACACACACACACACACACACACACACAGTGTGTTGTTTTCTTGTCATAAAAGTAAAACCACACATCATATATTCTCAGGCTATTTTGTTTGACTCTGTAATTTTTTTGTGATTTATCCATGCTGTGGTATGGATCAATATTTTACACCAATCTTACTTCTGAATATTTTACTTTTGAATGTATCACCAGTTATTGTTTGTTTGTTTTATGGTGTTGCTGTGTACTAAGTCTGTGTTTAGGTATCATAAATAAGGCCACTTCAAATATTTTTCTGCGAGTATTTGTGAGAGCACATATGCTCATTTCTCTTGAATACCCAAGGGTAAAACTGGTGAATTATAGGCTATAATATTGTTTATTATAAAATAGAAAACTTTCCCTAGTGTGGTTGTACTGATATCAACCACTTGAGTGTCAGTGTCACTTTCAGCCTTTTCTGGTATGTGAAGGAATAAACCCACCTTGTTTTCTGTGCACTTCCCTGTTGTTTGCAGCAAGCACTTTTTCATGTGCTTATTCAGTATTCTTAGCTTTCCTTCATGGTGTGTCTTCAAATCTTCTGTATGTCTTTACAGTTAAGTTATTCTATTAATGCAGATCTTTACAAACTCTCTGGACTTGGCATTTGTGTAGTGTATGTTTTACCAATCCTTTCTACCATCCTGTAGATTAGCCTATGAATTTCTTAATGTGGCCTTCTGATAGACACAGGTTTTTAATTTTAAGAAGTCAATTTTTGGCAGGGCCCTGTCTTCTGTGTCCTATGAAGAAACATTTGCCAGTCTAAGATTGCTAAGATCTCGCTGTATTTCCTTCTGATGACTTTTTAGTTTTGGGCTTTATGCTTCTGATCCATCTTGAATTAATTCCCCCATAGTCACTGAAGTTTGTAAACGCAGTTCAATAATACCTCACATTTGAAATTCACTGGCTTAAAAATAAAACTCAGATTGAGCATAGTGATGCACACCTTTAATCCTAGCACTTAGAGGTTAGAGGCAGGGAGATCTCTCTGTAAATCAGATGTCACACAACTATATAGTGAGTTCCAGGCCAGCCAGGGCTACATAGTGAGACCCTACCTCAAAAAAACTACAAATAAATAACAAAACTCTAGGGATAAGAAGAACTAGCCTATTTAGTTTCTCTTTTCTTTTTCTCTCCTGCCTCCCCTTCTATCTCTCCCAGAAGGTTATATAACTCTGGAATACATTCATAGAAGCCTTAGCAGCTCCCACAGCACTAACAATGCCTGAAGCTACTCTGTACTGCCTCAGCTTACAGACCAAGTGGTACACACTGAGTCCACAGGTGCTCGAGGCTAATTTTCAGGATGTTCTTTTGACTACATGGCTACCTGTAGTTGTGGTCTAGAAGGAGTTGTGAAAGTTGACATGTTTGGCCGTCTTGATTAGTGAGTCACTGACTGACTAGATGCCCCGAAGAAGCCTCCCTGTCTCTGAAACATATTTTAACTAATGTATTGGAAGGAGCCTTAAAATAGGCCAACTCTGATATTCTAAACTATTGTGTCCTGTCATATTTAATATCCCATCATGAGGAATGAATCACTTTAAGTCTTGGAGGGTTCTCTGTGCACTTGAGAGTTTAATATTGCACTGGGAGGGCAAACCACCAATCCCATCAGCAAACAGCTAAGTTAAGATTTGCTAGCAGCTGGCTAGGAATAAAAAGGAATGAGGAAGAAGAAAGAGAGGCTGGGTGGAGACTGCTGACAAAAGACCACTCAACTTACCAAGCCATGTGAACCAAACAGATCAGGGGTGGGACTACAAAATCGTACAGGCACTATTTTACTCAGTGTAGTAGTCCCTCAGGGTGATGGGAATCAATCTATATCAAGATCCAGCTATACCACTCTTGGGCATATATCCAAAGGAGAGACACTTCATCCTACCACAAAGACACTTGCTCAACCATGTTTATTGCTGCTCTATTCATGATAACTAAAAAACTGAAAACAACCCAGATTTCCACCAACAGATGAACGGATAAAGAAAATGTGTTACCTTTATAAATATAATAGAACTCAGCCATTAAAAAATGGAATTGTGAAATTTTCAGGTAAATGGATGGAACAAGAATATCATCCTGAGTGAGGTAACCCAGACCCAGAAAGACAACTATGGTATATATTCACTTATCTGTGGATATTGGCTGCTAAGTCACAAGCAAACTACAACCCATAGAACCACAGAAGCTAGTTATATATATTATGGAACTATAGGGGGAGAGATAGATTTCCCTTGGAAGGGGAAATAGATAGTTATGAATAGATAGAATCAGAAACTGGAATGGGAGGATCAAGCAGGGGTGAACAGAGAAGAGAATATGAAAGAGGGTTTATGGGGAAAGACAGTTAAAATCAAGGGCCATTTGAGTGGTAGTGTGGAAACCTAATACAGAAGAAGCTTCTTGAAATATATACATATATAAGGACAATCTAAGTGAAATAGCCAAATGACAGAAGAGAGAGCCCCAACTAGATATATGTCACCAATAAAAACTTCCAGTACTGGAAATGAGTTATAGTTAGTTGAGTCATTGCCCAAAGGGGTCCCATGGGAACCTCCAAACAGCCTAGGTGTTTGTTGAGGCTATAGGTTCCTCTCTACAAACTGACAGCAAAGCCCTGGTGCTGAAGACAACTCCTATGTAACTCACTGAGCATGGGGAAGTCAAGCTGTCACCTAAATAAAGCCTTCACTCCCATGGCCAGTGTTCTTGGTACTACAAGGTACTCTGCATGCTACCAAAGGAGAAACAGAAACAACCTAGCTAAAATCCTTCAATCTATGATAAAGTCCTACCTGCAAGATATCCACAAAGCTTGTGGGAGTAACCAACCAATATCTGATTTGATTTAAAGTCTACTCCATGAAATAGAAACCATATCTGATGCTGCTTAGGTGACTAAGAACCTGAGACTAGATAGATATCTCAGGAATCTAGGGGAAAATCAAATATTACTGATCAAAAAAAAAAAAAACAAAAACAAAAACAAAAACAAAACAACAACAACAAACACATCGCTATAAACTGTTGACTCTCAATGACATTCTGTATACTCATAGATCAGTGCCTTGCTCAGCCTTCTTCAAAGAAGCTTTCTTCTATAGCAGATGAGAACAAGATAGAGACCCAAAGACAGGCTTTATGTAGAGGGTGAGAAACTAGGAACACTGGGCTCTAAATGGGATTCCTCCATCAAATCCTCTCCCCCTGAAGCTAGAGAACCACCCCATCCCAAAGGAAGAGGAGGAGGAAAGAATATACAAGTCAGAGTAGATGAAGAATGCCAAGGAAGAAGGCCTTCTAAACACAGCAGGACTGACACAGATGTGAATTCACGGAGACTGGGTCTACTGCATCGGGCCTGCAAGGGTCTGCACCAGATGGATCTGACAGCTAGAGAGAGAACTGTACATGTTCTCCCATTCCTAACCCAGAAACTGTCTCCAATCAATAACCACTTGCAAATGAAAATTTAGTTTTCTCCAAGGGTGTCTTACTGGGGAAACAAACTACTTTTAAAGGTAGGTCACATGCCCGACAGCAGATGGCCAATAGAAAAAGAACTCAATGACATCATTGGAAGTTCTTTGTCTCACAATGTCACATCAGGGTTTCTTATCTTTCTTTTAATTTTTGATGATGATGATGATGATGATGATGATGATGATGATGATGATGATG
>JANHMN010000013.1:47031777-47064004 GCA_030674055.1 Rhabdomys pumilio
CTGACCTACTTCTTGAAAATCCATGGAATAACTGCCTGTAGTTTGAGAAAGCCCAGAGAGGAGAGAGAGAAGAGAGGGCATGTTCTAGGTCTCAAAAGCACATAAGGACTCCTAGAAATACAGGCCTTGTTTTACTTTAATTAAGGATTGATGCTCTCTCTTCCCAGTGGCTGTAGTTGCTTTGGGTTATCATCCCTAGAAATTACTTCTAGACTAGAAAGAGCACTTGCACAGACCTCATATACATCCTCTTGTTTACTCAAATTACTCAGACCTCTCACAAGTGTTTAGTTGGCTCCAGTGTCCCAGTTCTTTTCCTATGGAAACTCAGTTTTTCATACTGCAACCAATGACTATGTGCTATATGTACCGGGTGACAGATGGCACCATTCCCAATAACCAGGAGGGCACTACTCAAAATACCTTTTATTCTATCTATTCGTGATCCACCTTTGCATTAGCAAAGCAATGTACATAGAATAGATAAAAATGGCTTAGGAATATTTCATAAAGTGTTCATAATCTAGCAACTAGAGAAATACAAAGAAAACAAGCCTGAGATTTCGTCTCACCCCAGTCCCAATAGCTTAAATCAACAAAGCAACCCAAAATTAAATACTGGTGACTATATAGGAAAGGGGGACCCAAGATTCATTGTTGGTGGGACTACAAACCAGTGCAGCCACTCCTCCTGAGAGGCTCTGAACACTTAGGGTCTGTAGTTAGTGAACTCTGGGCTGGAAAAGTTGGGATAACCTATGCTAAACCCATGCCAAATCAGGACCTGGCAACAGTTGAAACTTACTATAATGTGAAAGGAAAATTCACTTGGATAACTTTATGTCTAATACACAGAAATATTTGCTTTATAAATAACTACAAAAAGATTTTAAAACATGCCTTCACAGCCCAAAGAACTAATTATCTTTTAAAGTAATCCCTCATTATTGTCTCTCAAGTTCCCTCCTAGGCTGAGCTCTCTTTCCCTCAATTAGAAGAAAACTAATGGGAGCTGGAGAGATGGGCCAGCAGTTAAGAGCACTTGAAGATTTGGTTTTGGTTCCCAGCAGCCACACAATGGCTCGCTGGCACTTATAACT
The DNA here is from genome assembly GCA_030674055.1 of Rhabdomys pumilio. Lineage (NCBI taxonomy): Eukaryota > Metazoa > Chordata > Mammalia > Rodentia > Muridae > Rhabdomys > Rhabdomys pumilio. Next base: position 47,032,878 of record JANHMN010000013.1, read on the forward strand.
CCAGCTCTAGGCGATTAGATGGTCTCTTCTGGCATTGCTGGGCATTTGATTGTATGTGGTGTTCATATATGCACATACACATGAAGTAAAATATAAAATAAAAAATTATAAGCAAGTTCATGAATGGATAGTGAATGCTTTGAGCAACTGCCAACGTGAAATACTTTGGAGTATTTACTCTGGACCACTCTTTCAGCCCAGAATACAGCACATGCTGCATGATTCAAAGAGGTAGGTGCAAGTATTGTTCCAACTTAACAGTCGTGATCACTTAAAACTCAAAGAGATCATAACCTGAACCCAGATGCTACATCAGCAGGAAGTAAAGTTAACTCCTCCTTGGCTGCAGCCCTATGTCAGAGCAGGCCTCACACTGTGGAATTAACTTGGTGCTGAACTTACATCACCAACTTACATCACCAGCCTCAGAGACACGCATAGCAGAGTTCTCTTCCTCTGACTACAACAGAAACAGGATTCTTTCTTAGAAGCTGATTGAACCTCCTCAAGCATCTGCAGTAGAGCTAATTAGCCACACCAGGGGCCTTCCAGCCCAGAAGAGGCAAGGAGGCAAGGACCCACCCAACCAGACAGCCGGTAATGCCAACAACTCTCAAGGCCCACAACACATCAGCCTTCCAAGACAGAGGTGCCTTACTTCCTATGCAACTTCATTTAATCCTGAGTAAACTTTTTATATAACTATAGATATCCTGTCCCATCCAATTAATAATGAGCTGACCATACTCTACACAGCATGATTCTTGTAAGTGATAGGTACTAGACACTGTTACAACTGAGGCTAATTCGCCCCTGCTTAAACTATGTACCAAACACACATGCCCATTACATCAGACATAAAAACAGATATTGTGGGGCAGGAAGATTTAAGTTGGTCCTTCAGTACTCAATCAGGTTAATTTAAACAGGAGCATTCATGGCTACACAAGGAACTTAAAGAATCTAAGATTTCACCAAAAAAAAAAAAAAAAGTTTAAAAGAATTTAAACTAACAGATTCATGCTTTCATAAGTTTCATAAGAAAGAGCTAGTGTCCTGGAAAATGACTAACTTAGTTTTATTAGTCACTATGAATGAATGAATGAATGAATGAATGAATGAATGAATGAATGAATGAATGAATTGGTTACATACCAGCTCCAGAACATTTATTGAGTGACTCAAGCAAATCCCCTCCCTGAACCTGAATCTTACAGAGATTTGTATCTGGGAGTTATTGTGGGGTCCTTGTTTTGATTTACCCTCCTCCTTTGGAGGGTTGCTCCTTGTGACTGAGATCTGGCCAGTTAGCATGCTCCTCCTCCCTAGCAGATGACTGGCTCAAGATCACATGACAGGGCATGGGCTCTAAATGGTCTTCTGCTGCTACAGCAGGAGGAACACAGGTCTTTTCAATAGGAGTGTCAGCAATGCAGGTGTTAATAATAAGCATGCAACTACTAGCTGTGTATGGCTGTGGTTCATACACCCGGAAAGAGATACATACTCCTGAGAATGGGGTGAATGCACAGGGAAGCAGAAGGAGACAGGCCATCTCTGCAGAGATAAGTGTGTATCAGATGTATGAGCCCTCAATTTCCAGTTTTGAACTAGGTTCTGGCATTTGGGAGCAACTGATACTAACAAAGCTTTGCTTCAAGAGCTGAGGGATGGCTCAGTGGGTACAAGTGCTTGGTGCACAAGAATGAGGACCTGAGTTCAAGTCCCCAGCATCCATAGAAAAGGCCAGGCATGGCTACATGCACCAGTAACCCAGTGCTGTGCAAGCAGGAGGCTGGCTGAAGTTTGCTGGGCACTAGCCTGCCTCCAGATTCAGTGAGAGACCCTAGTTCCAAAGAATAGCACAAAGTGAAGGAACAGACCACTTGACAATCTCCTCTGGCCTTGGCACATTCACGAGGACATGTGCACATGGATCTACACTGCATGTACATATATACCACACAGATTTTCAAACATATATACATAATAAGTGCTTTTAAAGAAAAAATAATAAAGCTTTGCTTCATTTTTATTTCTTCCTATGTCTATTTCATTTATATCATATGTCCCTAGAGGGCTGAAATTATCTTTTCATTATCCCTAAAGGGTTCATTATCTTTCCTCCACAATTATTATTAACTAGGAAATCCCCCAGTTTCACTATGTGGCCCCACAATCTATCAGAGACCTGATTCAAAGGTGGGCAACACATGCACAGCACTGGGCTCGGAGGGACTTACTCTTAACCAACTCTCCTCTTCAGCGAGTGCTTCCTGTGTCTCTCCTTCAACTTAATGTCACTAACGCTTTTAAAAGAGCCTAAGTGGTAGCTGTACACACTGCTGAAAAACACAATGTCACATTCTTTTCTTTGTTCACAGAAACTCACAGATAACTCTGTGAATACCCACGACATCACGCTCTTCGAGAAGAGCAACACAAAGCCACCAACGTTTCCAAAGTGAGGTGAAGAAGACATCATCACATGTAGAGCAAAGCTATCCTGGCAGGAGAACAGGAACAAGAGAGTCCTGGGCTGCAAGTTTAACCTTAGGCCCCTCCTTCTCCTAAGGCTCAGTGTGCCTCTCAATGAAGGGGACTGCAGGCCAGAGGAAAGTTAAGTGGTACTGCTCCCCAGGGTACACCTCACATTCCCGGCACCCCCTGGTCTCCCCTGCTAACTTAGAAAAGTGAACATTACTCAAAGAAAGGGCAAGAAACTATTTAACTGGAGTCTGTTTACCTACAACAGAGTCCCCACAGAAGAAGTCAACGGAAAACCAAGCTTTGTTTGTATTGCTGCTGCTGTTGAAATGGAGCCTTTAAGGAAGGAGGGAATCATTTCTCCAGTGACTGTCTCCACAGGGTAAGCGCAGAAACAGTCAGTGGATACCCTGCTGCATGGAAACAATGCTTCCTCTTTACCCTGCTAGGAGCTTGCCAGCACACAAAAGTTCATCATAAATGCCAAGCATAGGCTGGGTGCAGGTACACACACCTGCAATCCAAGGACTTTGGAGGCTAAAGCAAACAGATAGAAGTTGGAAGCTAGCCTGGAATAATGAGACAGTCTTAAAAAGAAATAAATGGCCAGCCCAAATGAAATAAGGGATTGGTGTTGTTTATAACAGTGCGAATCAGAGCAAACATTAAAAAGTCAACAATTTAAGTTTCACACCTCATGATGAGGGATTCAGCATGACTCAGGGAACACTTGCTAAGCAGCTATTATGTGCAGAGGTCTTGATAGAAAGCAGAGGTTCAAAGGTAAATCAAAGAGCTGCAGTGGTATGTGCATCTCAGACTTCACTGTGGGAGGACCTCTCTGACAGCAATGCAGAAGGGACTGAAAGCAAAACAGTATGAGCAACAGTCTGATTAGCACATGTGCGCACAGATATACAGATACACATACATGACACATACATGTACATATGCATACACATTCATGCACATGTATGCAAATACATCTACAGAAACTACATCTGTGTGCCATCTTTGTAAAAGCAATATAGAAAAGAAGAAGCAAGTACCAAATAATGAAGGTATGCAATCCTGTTAAAACACACACACACACACACACACACACACACACACACACACACACGCACACAGAGCGGGGGTCACGGGGAATGGCTAGTGAAATGTTTCCTGTGCTCATCCCTGACAGAAGAATTTCAGTAGCTAGCCTTATCCTACTGCTTTTAGAGCACTGGGTACTGTGGAGTATACATTCCTGTGGTAAGCACTTTTTGAAACATATACATACCCTAAAAGTCCAATGTGATTTTTTTGTTTTTTTGAGAGGGGGAAGAAGCTGTTGGTCTTTGTTCTCAATGTAGAACTATGGTTGTGCTTGTATGGCTATTTTGAATAACAATGGCTAAGAGCACTGGCTCTCATACTACAAAGTCTAGATTCAAATTTTCCCTCTGCCTATAATCTTTGTGCCTTTAGGTAAATTACACAGTCCCCATGAGTCTCAGTTTCCAAAGCCACAAACTGGAGAAAATAAGGCCTACCTCAGAGGCATGAAGATTAAACGAGCTGGTAATAAAGAAGATGATGGGAAAGAGAAAGAATGGGGGTCTCCAGCACATGATGCACTACCCTCAAACAAGGACCCTCATCGGAAAACACCCACGTTCATGCTTGGTTTAACCTCTTCTGGCCATTCTTGGAACCCATTCCTCTCAGAGCAGTAGTTCCGCCTCTCCACACATCAGGAGCTATCATCAAACTCCAATTCATCACCAATAGTCCTAATAGTCCATCCACCTCCCGGAATGTAATCCACCCACGCTCCACATTCCACACCCCCTTAAGATGCCGCTTCCCTAGTTATGGCATATACTGAGATGACCTAAAACTCTCCTTCAGATTTGTGTCTATAGGAAGCTGTTTGCATCTATCCTCCTAACTACACATCATTTACCCTTAAAAAAAAAATGATGAGAAGCCAGGCATTATGCTACGAGACTGGCCAGGCAGGTGTGTATCTGTGGTCAGAAGAATATTATCAGTAGAAACCACATGTGCCTTCTATAGCCTTGAAGTTCACCAGCCTTGTTTAGAGTCATATTTATTTGATTTCTCTGGACAACTGGAGTTCATTTTATTTTGTTAGCATTTGCTTCCATATAGGGTTGGTTCTTAGGTTTCTTTTTTTTTCTTCTTCTTCTTCTTCTGTAACTGCATTTTGTTTCTGATAAAATATTTTCCAAATACTTGTTAACTACACCAATATTAAGATAAAATAATTCACAACCCTGGCATCAGCTGTTTAAAATTGTCTTGTAGGTGGGCAGATGACATATAATCCATGCAATTCAATGTGCATCACATTGATATAAACAAAATTATAAGCATAATATGTACACATTCTCATATTACTTCTTCCATGTACAGAGTAAATATTTTTTATCTCAGTATTTTTGTTGTAACATCAAGAAGACATTCAGAGTAGTATCTCACCATACTTGTCCCCGTGGTGAAAGCACACATTATTTCCAGTTTAAAATGCAGCTCATTAGTGAGTGGCCTTCCATGTTTTTTCATTTCAATTAGAGATTTGAAAACATTTTGAGCAATGAGATTATCAAGCCAAAGCTATGAAAAAATGGGATTTTAATGGTCTGATGACGATTATAAAAGTTTAAAGAAAGAAATAGAAACAATCAATATTTTATTACGCACACTGTGCAAAGAAAGCAGACCAAAGCCAAACCAAGTTATCGCTCTGCAACTAGGGGGTTAATGATGGCTTTTCCACAAGCTTTTAAGGGATATTTCTCTTCTTCACTAAACTTCTCACAACAACAGAAGGCTGGGGAACAGACAGAGACCAGGTGTGCTGAGTTCACTGTTCAGCAGCTCCAGGTAAGAGGATGCACTGCTCCTGTAGAGTACCCAAATGCAGTACCCAAGCAGCGGCTCACAGACACCTGCAACTTCAGCTCCATAGGGCAAATCTCTTAAAGTATTCTTAAACAAGAAAACACGAACCATTCTCAGGAGCAGGAGCAAGTTAGAACTCCAGAGCCCAAAATATCATTCCCACAAAGATGTCTGAGAGTTTTCTGCACAGATACCCACACTGCTCCTATAAATCCTATGCCTCTCCTATAGATCCCTTGCCTGCAACTACATTATAAGTAGCATTACAACAGTTTTCCTACTTGTGACTCCACTGGAAGCTGAGTCCTTATAAAGAAAGAGAAAGCCCATGTATGCCAGTATCTGACTTTCTTGTGTGCTCTCTCCTCCACCACCCCAATCTTAGAGAGTAATTCTGAATGAGGGGTGGGGCAGGGGCCAAGGCAGAGATCACACTGTCCCTAAATACAAGGAGAAATGAGGAGAGAGAAAAGGCTTATATTAGAAATATATAAGAAGAGAGCCAATGTTGCAGGACTGTGACAGAGTGCTTGCAAAGCATGCACAAGACTCGGTTCAATACCTAGTGGGGCATCAGAAAAATGAGCACCAACGGTTAAACTACACACGCTTTACCAGCCTGTGGAAAGCTAGAAAGCTGGAGAGGTGAGATGAGAAGATTGCTCAAGTTTCTGGTCGGCCAGTCAGTCTTGCCAAGTCCATGAATTCCAAGTTCAGTGAGAGCCTACCTCAAAAAGGTGAAAAGCACTTAATGAGGAACCCCAGGTCAAGCCCTGGCCTCTACATGCATGCTCACACACAGGATACAGTTTAGTTTAAATCACTAAACAATGCTCTGCTTATTTACACTAGATAGTTGTCAAAAATGTGGCTGTACTGCTAGCATCTAAAACAAAAAAGAATTTAAGGATTAAGGACTTCAGCAGCACTCTAAGGCTGCACCCCATAGTGTCATGCAAGAGTGACTGGGGTGTACCTTGGATTCAGAACCTTGTATCACAACCTGAGAAAAATATCCCAGCCAACGTTCTGTGATAGCATCTATAAGTAGTCGCACTTGATATCAGCATGTTGTCTAACACCTGACAATTGCTAGCATTTGGGACTCAGACAAGAACAGCAAGGTGAGAGTGTGTGGAGAGCAGAGAAAGAAGGGGTGAGCTTTCCCTGAAGATCTCCTACCCACAGAAAGGCTTTGGCTTTGGCTAGAGCAGCCAGCCCTCCTAATGCTGGGACCCTGAATACATACACTTCCTCACGCTGTGGGGACTCCCAACCATAGGATTCTTTTCTTCCTACTTCAGAACTGTCGTTTTTGCTGATGTTAGGAATCATAATGTAAATATTTTTGGAGACAGAGGTTTGTCAAAGGGGTTGAACCTGGACTAGAGGAACTGTCTTTAAATCTGCTTGCTAAAATCCTATTAACCAAGGAAATGAAACTCACATCACAGAGGAAGAGACTAACCCTCAAACACCTCACCCAGAACCCAAAGGAACATTGATCCAGACCAAGATGTACACAAACACACACACACACACACACACACACACACACTACACACAGGCCTACAACCTCCTCTTCCCTCTTCCCTAAGAAGAGACTCATTAAAGTCTTAACCACAAGTGTCTGGCCCTTACTTTAGTTTCATATTTTGAGGGCCTTGCACACACATGCCTGGTAATAAATTTGTAGCCTTTTCTCTGGTTACTGTCAACTGTCAGGGTATTTCAGCAGACTCACTTATATAACCCTTAGAACAAAACTTTAAGCTTCTGTATACTAGACAGAAAAAAGCAGGACATAACGTCAAAGACTTTAGTAAGCAAAGGCATCAACTTGCAACTTAGAAATATAGTCTTGTTAGGGAGAGAGATGGCTCAGTTAGTAAAGTCCTAGCTATGCAAGCATCAGGATCAGAGTTTAGATCCCACACACCCACTTAAAGGCTGGGCATAGAGGGACTGTGAGCCAGAGCAGGGGAGGTAGAAACAAGCAGATAACTGAGGCTCTCCGGTCTGACAGACTAGCCATATCAATGAGTTTCAGGTTCCCTGAGACCAGACCTCAAAAAGTAATGTGAAGAGCAATTAAGGCAGATAACCCATGTCAACCTTTTACCTCCATGTGCACGTTCACATGTGCATACACAAAAAATATAGTTCTTTTATTTTGTTTGTTATTAGGGATTACTTATATAGGAAGTGAAACTGACTTATGTGGTAGAATACACACTTATTTTTAAAGTAATTTTTTTCAGTAAAATGAATCAATGAAAATATTGAGCAAATTCTGTTATAGAAAAATAATCAAAATTAAAAATCTGAAGCCTTTTTACACCCTGGTTATGTTTTAACAGCTTGATTTCCTTAACCTGACTGTTGCATCCTTATTCTTACAGGGAGAAGGTAAATATTTTAATTTTTTTTTTCATTTGCCATGTATCCTATATAAAGCAAACAGTCTAACTCTTCATATTTTTACCCATTAAGTAAAACATTTAGATACATTAAATAATCAAAGATAGAATTTCATATTTGCTTTATCTTGATCGTCCTCATTGATCTGAGCATCCATTTCAAAGTCATTATGACTTTGTCTTTACTTCGGATTGCCTGTTAATCCTTAATGACTTGGAATGGGCGGAGCCTTCAGTTCCTGCCTGTTTTAGACAGTCTGTGAAGCATGCCGCAGACCAAATACTAGAATAAAAGCAATCCCTTTTATAATCCAGGGATAAGGACACTGATTCTGACATGGATTATTTTACTCTAAATAATCTACCTGTAAGGTACCCAGCTATTCAGAGGCAAGTACTCAGAAGCAAGTACCCTGCCTGAGGACACAGAGGACTCCCTCCCTGCTGGGGTTTCATCTGGCTGTTCTAGGCTCCTGTTAATTCTTACAAGGAATGGAAAATGATTGTACATAGAATTTTATCACCAGAGACTTTAAAACCAACCAACCAACCAACCAACCAACCAAGAAAGTCATTTACAGCTCTGCGTCAAACAAGGAAAACCTGTGAGTGTCAGACTAGCCAGGGCAGAGCTAGAAAGGCTGACATCCAGTGTGAGCAGATTTCAGTGTGATGAGGCAGATGACAAATACTTGGTTGGCAAAGGGAAGGCAGCACTGCCTCACTGGATCTTTTTTCCCCTTTATCCTTTGTTGTTCAGCATCAATTAATAAAAGCCATAAGCAACTCCAGCTATCCGTTACATTGGGATTCCTGCGTCAAGACAACTCTAGATTGAGACTGAAAGGATGTTAAGATGTAGGAAACACAAAAGTCAACGATAATAAACAGCGCACTTGCAATTGGTCACAGTAAGATTCACATGGCTTTTGCCCGATGAATCAAGCCTCATTTGAATTTCAGTAAAGAATGAAACATCTGTTTCCATCTAGAGAAGATAAGCACAGAGCAAGCTGCCTTCTGGGAATCATTTCTGAAACCTTGCCTTCCCTCACTTTACTCAAGGCTGAAGCTAGGCTGGAACCTTTAGAGCTTCTTATAATTCAATCTTGATATTACCCATGTCAGGACTTTCAAAGGTGAATGTCTTTTTTTAAGCATATATTGTATGCATGCAACATGTGCTCATACATGTGCATGTGGAGACCAAAAATTGACATGAGGTGTCTTCCCTCATCACTCTTTACCTTCCTTTTGTAGACGGGGTCTCTCACTAAACCTGGTGCTCACCATTTTGGTAGGCAGTAGGCTAACAGGCCAGCAAGCCTCTAGAATCTTTCTGTCTCTACCCCATCCACCCTCCAGGGGCTACAGATGCATCCTACCATGTCCAGATTTTAGGTAAGTGCTGGGGCCTCAAATTCAGGTCTCATGTTCATGTGGCAACCACTTTACCCAGTGAGCCATCTTCCTAACCCAGTGATGATACTTTAACACACCAAAAACCCAGGTTCAGGCCACTGGTCAGAATTCAAACAATTTAAAATTTACAGCAGGAGACAAGTCTGCCACCACTTTTGACACAGAAAAATTAAAAGAAAATATTGCAACAGAATTTACATGCAAAGAAATATGAAGTGTAAATACTAGAGCAGAAATAGTTAAAATTGGAAGAATATTGTTTACTTAATTTTATTTTTAAAAGCGGAGAACACTAAAAGTTGAGTATTTTCAACAGAGACCAATTCCTTATGAGACAATAGCTAAAAATACCCAGCACTGAGGGCCTAATTTTATTCCTTAATGAGATTAACTGTGACCTTGAGCTGGTCATCTAGCCACTCTTAACCCAATTGCCAAGCTGGCAATTAGGAGAATCAATCCCTCAAAAGATAGGCTACAATTTTCTAAAACTCAGTGGTACTTCCTGTGATGATATGGTTGCCCGTTGTGACAACAGAACATTCTACCTATCTGGACCTCTTTTTAAACATCCAACAAGAGTCCACATGTGCCCTGCCCTGCCCTAGACACTGTAACCCAGAGGTGAGTTACAGACAGTCTTGTTCAAACAGAGACAGCATAAAAGAGGAAGGAAAGCAAGATAAACTGTAGAGAAGACCAGAAGGGATCTGAAAGTGACCATCAGAAGTTAGGTGGGGACAATGTGAGCAACTGGGAGAAGGCTGAGACTAGGGTGTCTAGGCTGAGATGCAACGAACAACTCAACTGTGTAGGGACTAAACCTGAAGGAAGAACAGCATTTCAGAGTGACTGAAATGACGGCTCTACACTAAGGTCCTACGGTGGAAAGTGCTTGGCATGCTGGGAACGAAGCAGGTGATGAGGCTGCCCTCTCTAACTTCTCTACTTATGTGATGAGACAACATGGACAATCATGTATCATAGGCTCCATCTTCTGAAACTGAGCACATACAGCTTTTATTTTTATTTTATATTTAATTTAAACATAATTACACCATTGATCCTCTCCCTCCTGCCTTCCCATGTCACTCCCTGACCCTTTTTCTCTCCCACATTCATGGCTCCGTTTCCTTAACCACTGTTGTTACACTTACATGTAAATACAACTTGGTTCAGCGTTGCCTGTAGGTATTTGTTTTTAGGTCTGGCATGTTGGTACTGGATAACCAGTCAGGGGGCTCATTCCTGGATAAGACTGATTCCTATTCTCTCAGCAACTGTTAATTGTTTGTAGCTCTTCATCTAATAAAGCAATCTGTTTCTTTTTATTCTTCTATCAACAATTCCTCTCTTACTACGTCCTGTGGTCCTGGCTGCCAAACTTCAGCGATGGCCACTAGGCAGGACTCTGCCTTTCTACACAATCAAATATAAGCATTCTATTCAGATATTACTGTACAAAAGCAATTTTTCTAGTGAGGTCCTTAGAAACCAAATGAAGACCAGCCCTCAAGACTGAGAGTCAATAAACAGGGATTGTTTTAAAATGGTATTTTGTCTGTAATTACAGAACTTGGTTCACATAAGCAGGGAAGATGTCAAGTTCAAGGTCTACTGGTTGGGTTTTGTCAACTTGACACAAATCTAGACATATCTGGGAACAGAAATCTCAACTGAGAAGATGCCTCTATCAGATTGCCTACAGGCAAGGCCTTGGGGCCATTTTCTTGACTGGTGACTGAGTAAAAGGGCCCAGGCCACTATCACTAATGTCACTCTTGAGCAGGTGGTCCTGGGAGATGTGAGAAAGTAGGCTGAGCAAGCTAGGAAGAGCAATCTAGGAAGTGGTCCTCCTTTAGTTCCTGTCTTCAGGTCTCTGTCCTGTGTGAATTTTTGGTTTGTCTTCTCTCAATGATGGACTGTGATCAGAAAGTGTAAGCCAAATAACCCCCTCCCCCCCCCCAAAAAAAACCCCTTCATTGTCATGGTTTTTATCACAGAGAGAGAAACCCAACCAAGACACTGGGTTACAGGGTGGAAAGCTACCTGTCAGAATGATGATCTGTAGAAAAGGCATGCTCAAGCTGAGACGGGCATCTAGTAAGGCTGCCAGATGAAGATGAAAACAAACACACAAATGAGCATTTACTGCATCATTGCACCCATGTCCACACAACAGCCTGTCTTCAAGAGAAAAAGCATAACACTGGGAGCACAGGTTCTGGTCTTAGCTCTGTGCCACCACTAGCCACATGTGTACCTTAGGAAATTTGTTTTCCTCCTGTGACCTTACTCCTATAAATCAGAGAAATGTTCATGGTTGCTGAGGCTTCTTCCAGCCTTTGTGAGTTTAAGCATTTATATATATTAGAAAAGTGAACTAAAAACAGGCATGCATAGTCTTTTCTCTGTTTCATTTTCCTATGACACTCACTCTGCCCTGCACATAGCATACCTGTGCCTCAAGGTCATATTTATGGATGGCTTCTGAAAAAAAGAAATTGCTGATCTTATGTATTTTAAATATATTCAGTATATGGTTGGTGCATTTATCTTTAGTTCTAGTTATAACCACATCTCAGAGGCTTTCAATCTTGCAGTTAACCATTTAGGACTTTTAGAATTTATCACAGTGTGGTCAGGCATAGGGGTATACACCTTTAATCCCAGCACTTGGGAGGCAGAGGCAGGCGGACCTCTGTCAGTTCAAGTCCAGCCTGGTCTACAGAGTAAGTTCCAGGACAGTCAAGACTACACAGAGAAACTCTGTCTCAAAAACCCCAGAGGGGGGAAAACGGATTTTATGACTACACAAAAGCTAAGTTAGCATGATCTTAAAACTTGCTTAAAACATAACCCGAAGGCCAAATCATGGACGGAGGAGGTATGTCTCAAAACACCTTCAGCCATAAAGAGCTCCTTGGCTATACAATTTGAAGTCTTCTTTTGCAAATTGCCTATCTATTCTTTGAATTTTTCACTACTGATTTAAAGTTTGAAATAAACAGAAGAAAAGAGCCCTATACACATTCCCTTGATATTTCAAATGTGTATGAGTGACATTCAAGTTGCACATCATTCTTAACTGAAACCTGATGGTTTCAAGGTTCCTCTAGAAAAGGGACTGGCAGTATATTCCAAAGGCTCAGGCCACCTTGTACTTTGCAGATGGAGAACTCAAGCTTGTATAAAGGTCAGAGTAATCATTGGTGGGGGTCGGGGTGAGGTGTAGGAGGAGGTGAGGGAGAGGAGAAAGGCATGGGAGAGAAGGGCATGGACAGAAAAAGAGGGGGTGGGGAGAAAAGAGAGAAAAGAAAGGAAACGGAATTGGGAGCGAGTGGCTTGCAGTGTTTTGACAGACACAAGTCTCTTCAACTGTTCAACTCCCTGTACTTAGTTTGAACTCTGAGTCACAGTGCAGAGTGCTGAGCAAGACAATAAAAAGCTGTGCTCGGAGCAATGTGAGAGGGGGCAGCAGGAAATAAGAGTGCACATAGATAGAGATTAAAATACAAGAGAGACTCCACAGGAGATCTAGAAACCTATATTAAACTAGCTGGCTTAGGTGCTTTCTCCACATGCAGCTTAGGCAAGGGTCAAACTCCACATCTTCCCATCTCTGCCTCTGCAGTGCTAAAATAACAGACATGAGCCACCTAAGTGAATCCTTTACGGTGACAGCCACCATTTTGTGGTTAAATGCTAGTCTTGGGAAAAAGGCTGAAGCACTGAATGGGACAAAAAGAAGCAATCAAAAATGAAAAATCAAAATAAGTCTGCATAAAATTTGCTATTTCAACTGTGACCAAACTTTTGAAAGAGGAAGTGGATGATTCCAATCTTTGCTGCAGAACGTAAAGGCAATGTAAGAAAGGTAATCTTTAGATCTAACTTTCAGAGCACCATTTTTTGAGTGGGTGGGGGAATGATGGTACCTTTTGGGAAACTAGCTGAGAGCCTGGTCTGCATTTCCAGAGTCCTCCCAAAGCCAGAGATCCACATCATGTCCCTTCCCCTGCTTCTGAGTTCTGGGCCTCAGTCTCTCCTGGCAGCTATGAGTTAGTCTGGTGTGGTTAGGTCCTCCGCTGTACCAGCATCAGCATCCCCACTGGCACTCTAACACCACTGATCCTCACATCCTGCATCATCTGCAAAGTTTACCTTTGCTGTCCCTTGCCCTGCCCTGGATCCTCAGCATGCCACTTAAAGACAGCTGAGCACAAAAGGAGCCAGCCCAAGGAAGGCAGAAGAAAGTGTTGAGCAAGGTCTGCTTGAGTTGGGATTATGTTAACCAGACTGCAGTTCAGCAGAATGTCTGATTCAGTACATTATAACTTCAGGGGTCCATTTAATGACAGCATATAAAAATCAAGGTCCCTTCCCCATATCCATGCTGAATGCCAAGTGTGACGTCATTACACAATGTGGGCTTAAGCCTTCTCAACTAAACCTCTGCTGACTTCAAAATCCTAAGTGAAAGAAACTTCCAGAGACTGTTCTAAAAAAGAAACCAGGCTGGCTGGACTCCACTCCTTGCTGTAGCCAGAACTCAGACATTCCAAGTGAGCAAAGGCAAGCAGTCAATGAGCTTAGCAAAGATTCCCTGGTGGTGTTTAATGCTGCAGGGAACACCATGAAATATGTACTTTCTGGGCCCGGGATACAAGGAAACTAACACCTATGACTTGTCGTTGTCTATTCTCATTTTCCCCACTAAGGACCTAAAAATGTTTTGTTGAAAATAATGTAAACAAGGCTCTTGATATATAATATTACCAAACTGTACTCTCAGTCATCTGGAGAGGCTCCATGACAGGGTCAAACAAGGACACGCTATTCAATGATGCTTGGTGCCAGAGATTTGCAGGCTAGGGAGATTTCATGAATCCATAAGTCCCTACCAATGCTAAACTAAAGTTCATTTGGTAGATACATTCCTTTTCCCCTAGGATTCTTTAGCTTTTAAAGAAGTATTAGATGATACTCCTCCTACCAAAGAACTTTCCCTGTATGTAATTTCCCTACAGACTAGTCTGTTGCATCACTGAGAATTCGTAGGGACCCTGTTTTCCTGAATTCTAAAACATTGTGATTTTTTCCCATGAAATTGGAATACATGGTTTTTTGTTTGGTTGGTTTTTGGTTTTTGATTTTTTGAGACAGAGTTTCTCTGTGTAGCCCTGGCCGTTCTGGAACTCACTCTGTAGACCAGGCTGGCCTCGAACTCAGAAATCCACCTGCCTCTGCCTCCCAAGTGCTGGGGTTAAAGGCGTGCGCCACCACCACCCGGCAGGAATACATCTTTTAGTCATTGCCTATATTTAATAAAAGTTTACCTTCTTCCTTTCTGAAAATGACTATTAAATTGATGGCATGCCTTTAAATTGAGGTCATTTAAACAATGCAAGAGTTGGTCCTGTATCAAATATCTCATTTACACAATACGAAGCGTGTTTCTGAACAAATGCCACAATGAGAGGAGAGGGGAGGGAGAGGGGGAGGAGAGGGGGAGTAGGAGAGGGAGAGAGGGAGAGGGAGGGAGGGAGAGAGAGGGAGAGAGGGAGAGGGAGGCAGAGAGAGAGGGAGAGAGAGGGAGAGAGAGGGAGAGAGGGGAAGAGAGAGAGAGAGCATTAGAATTACTTCAGTGTCTTTCTGAGAACATAGGACTATGTCTAGTTAGTTAGGCATCAAAACACCTGAAATACATTTAAGATGACATCACATCTCCACTGGACATTAACCAATGTGAGTACGTCAGATACATACCATGGAGAAAGTTATGGATCTAGACAGGGAACTGGCAAGTTCCCAAAGCAGGAGGGTGGTGCAATTCTAGATAAAATTTGGAAAGTTGTGACTGACAAAGAAACTGAACTGGAGAGAAAATGAGGACTCCAGAAGGGTTGATGTTGAAAGGAGACAGTAAGCTGTCAACCTGTTAGGATTCATACTTACAAAAAAAGAAGAGGTAGCCTTGGAAATTTCCAATCGCAAAGGGACTCTGTCAGAAACACAGGCTCAACTAAAAACTCTGACCACAGGAGCCAGGAACACAAGTACAGCCTCAGTACTTGTAAGTGTTCTAATAAAGCCACAGGAAAAAAAACTCCCATGGGACCCTTCTCCTCCTCCTCTTCCTCCTCCTCCCCCTTCCCCTTCCCCTTCCCCTTCCCCTTCCCCTTCCCCTTCCCCTTCCTTTCCCTTCCTTCCTCTTCCCCTTCTCCTACTCCTTCTTCTCAGAAAGACTGAGCTGAGGACTTTGATGACTGCCCAGCAGACTTTAACCACAGCCCACAGTCATGTCAGTACTCTCAGAGATGGCCTTCGGGGATAGAACATGGACTATTTCCAAAGCCTTTGCTAAAAGACCTTCTGGTTCATAACACACTTTCTTATCTCATATTTATAACAGAACATGGGGACTTGTTGCTTGGAGCTCTCAAGGCGAAACTCAGATCAGATGCTAGCAGAGACCTGGGTCTGAAGTGACTAGTACTGGTACATCCCACCCAGAATGGAGATCAACAGAGGTGCTGCTGAAAGGCCTCTGTGAAAGGCAGAGTATCCACCAGTGAGCACTGCAATTCCCTTGTGCTCCTGCCTCTACCTCGGTTCTCAAAGTCTCTCCTCTCTATAACTTGAGATAGAAGTGAGTTCCTATTGTATTCCTGGATGTGGTGGTTTGAATAAAAATGGCTCCCATAGGCTCACAGGGAGTGGCACTTGTTGGAGTAGGTGTGCTTTGTTGGAAGAAGTTGGGGAGGCAGCTTTTAGGTCTGAAAAAAGTCAAGCTTAGTGGCCCACTGTCTCTCCCTGCTGCCTGCAGATCCAGATAAAGAACTCTCAGCTCCTTCTCCAGCACCATGTCTGCTTGCATGCTGCCATGCTTCCTGCCCTGTTGCTAATGGACTGTAAGCTAGCCTCTGAACTGAAAGCTAGCCCCAGTTAAGAGTTTTCCTTTATAAGAGTTGCCATAGTCATGGTGTCTCTACATAATATAAACTCTAAGTAAGACACTGGGCAAGTTCAAAACAGGGAGCAGTCAGCACACAAATGTACTCATCTAAAACTTCCAAAGTCTCCTCAAATTCACAAATATCCCAGAAGAAAAAAATATGTCATTACTTTACTGGTTTTAAGAACAGAACATCCTCTCCAAATATTTATTTTAATAATATTTATTAACCCTCTCATGTCTATCCATAAATACCAAAGTGAGAAGCCATGTTTCTCCAAATCCATGGGATTCACTTCTGGTCCAGCTAACTTCCTTTCCCTTAACCTCTGAACTTGTCTGTATCCACTTCCTCTGCTTTTGCCAATTCTATTTTGAGTCTGATGAAAATAGGCAAACCCAACTACATAGTAGCTGAATTTAAGAGCTATAGTCAGTAGTCTTGAACCCAAGTAAGATTTGCAATTGATAAATCTACCCCAACAGAGCTCACACTGTGGTTACAGTTGATCTTGACCTACAAAAACTGGTTCACCTTGAGAAATACTGACCTAAAAACAGAACAGCAGAAAGGCAATAGTCTTCATGATTAGGTTTTGGAAACAAGAGGTAAGACAGTCACAAATACAACCTACTAGAACTAGCAAGATGGATACACTTTGGGCATTCTCCTAGGAATATGCTCACTCCTTGACTTCTGCAACAAAGATTGACAAGTACTACACAGAAGCACCTCTCTCTGGAAATAAAACCCTGATGGAATGTTTCTCTGCTTACATCATACATGTTCTCATGTGAAAATAAAGTTACCCGGGAGCCTGACAGTTTCAGAATCATATGCCCCTAAAAAATACCCTGAGACTTTTAAATATGGGTACCATTATTATTACTTTCTTGCTTCATATGCCTCGCTTCCAAGTTCCAAAGAAACAAGGACATCATTTTGTGTCTTTAATAAATCATTATAGTTCTACTAACACCAGTCCAAAGGCAGAGAGCAGACTCTGCAGCAATCATTGGTCTCTAGACGACAATTAGTCTATACGCAAGCATGTATAAAACCTAGAAACAACAGGACTTACTGTCAATTGAGAAATTAACCTTTACTCAGATTACATAAAGCAATGTGTTACTGCTTCAGATCTCACCAGAACTATCACTCCTTACCATTTTCTACCTGAGTAAACTGAGACGCAGAAAAAGGCAGGTAAATTGTCCCAGGTTTCACAGCACAATCAAGATTTAAACTCACGCTAGCACACTTGGAGGCCATGCCTCATATATATATTTCTCCTAGAAATATGCACACTCCTTATCTTCTGCAGCAAAGACTGGAGAGCGATACATCAAAGCATCTCTTTCTGGAAATTAAATAAAATCCTGATGGAGTATTTCTCTACTTACATCATGCACCGTTCTTATGTGAACATAAAGTTACCCAGGAGCCTGCCAGTTTCAGAATCATATGTCCCTAAAAAATACCCTGAGACTTTTAAGGATTGGTACCATTATTATTACTTTCTTGCTTCATACCCCCTTCCAAGTATATATATTCATATAGACATGTGTATGAATGCTCACATGTATGTGCACACATATCTCCTGTACTGGTTACTGTTCAATAAACCTAAAGTCAAGTCATCTGAGAAAAAGAAACCTTTAACTGAGAGAATGTCTCCTTTAGACTTGCCTGTGGTACATTTTCCTGCTTAATGATTGATGGGGGAGAACCTAGCTTACTGTAGATGGTGCCACTGCTGGGCAGGTGGTCCTGGGAGGAATAAGAGAAGTAGCAGAACGTGAGCCTGAAAGGCAGTGAGAAGCTTTCCTCTGTGGCCTCTGCGTCAGTTCCAGCTTCCAGGTTCCTACCCTGCTTTAGTACCTGTCCCAGCTTCCCTTCATGGCAGACTGTAAGCTGTAAGGTGAAATAGAGCCTTTCTCCCTGAGCTTCCATTTGGTCGTGGTTATTTATCACAGCAATAGAAAGCAAACTAGAATACTTCTTGATTTCATGTTTACCACTAGAAAGATCTTAACCAATTACTGATGCTTAGTCTTCATAAACTTTCTGATTTGAGACTTCCCTGGGGCAGCACACTGGGCCATCACATACCAACAATCCTGGGAAACAAGGCAGAAGTCCTGAGCAGTGTGGAGATCTGGCAAAGAGCAAGCTAGTAAAAAGCCCTTGCCTCAGTGGGTTTGTATTTAGAGCAGTTCAATAGTGGCCAGAACCCAAGGCAGTCAATGAAAGAACTTTACCTGGGACTGACTAGCAGAAGCCTTCTCATTTACTGCCCAAGTTCATTCAGAATACAGAGTACTATGGATACCTCACAGTGCTCTGCTAAGCCCCACAAACATGGAATTCATAAGACCTACAGGACAAGACGAGTCCCTGCCCACAGCAACTTGACATCTTCCCAGGATGTCAACAAGAAGAGAGACAAACTCAGTAGAGAAGCAGTCAAAGAGGACCTGCATTCCTCTTAATGTCTGGCCTGACCACCACCTCCAGGAGAAAGACAGCCTTCATCTCATTAAAGAGATTCCAAGAAACAAAGCTAAAAATGTCTCCTATGCCAGGGGGCAGGCCACACTTGTAATGGAGGCACTAAGGAGGGTAGAACATGAGGATTCCCAGAAACTCGATGCTAGTTAGTGAATTTGAGACCGGCCTATGCTATACAAACTGAGGCTCTGTCTCAAATACATATTTCAAATGCTAGGCAGTACTACCATACTACCTCCCCAAGGAATTGGTATTAGTACTCCCAAACAACATGGATTTCTGCACTCTAACTGAGCTTGTAAGATTTGTGGCTGTGATGGTTTGTATATGCTTGGCCCAGGGAGTGGCACTATTAGAAGTGTGGCGCTGTTGGAGTAGGTGTGGCCTTGTTGGAATAAGAGTGTCACTGTGGGTGTGGGCTTTAAGACCCTTATCCTAGCTGCCTGGAATCCAGAATTCTGCTAGCAGCCTTCAGATGAAGATATAGAACTCTCAGCTCCTCCTGCACCATGTCTGCCTGGATGCTGCCATATTCCTTCCTTGATGATAATGGACTGAACCTGTAAGCCAGCCCCAATTAAATATTGGCCTTATAAAAAGTAGCCTTGGTTATGGTGGCTGTTCACAGCAGTAAAGCCCTAAGACAATGGTGAAAATAAGATGCTAATAAAATCACTAATTAGTAAGAGCTGTAAAAGGGTGTATCTGCCCAGAGGAGTTTCTACTCGATTTCTGATCCACTCCCTTCCTTGTCCTCCTTTGCTTTTAAAAATAAAGAGGTAATGAGTGGGGGAAGCTCAAGTTCCTGGGCAATGGGTCAAGACCACACAGTGTGTGGGAGCATCGGGGGCTGGCTGAGAGCTGAGGGCTCAAGTCCTGCCCCTCTGTTGGCTGTGAACACTGAAGCATGGATCAGCATTGTTTTCCGGATAAGCACAAAGGCGAACTCCCTTTTCTCTCTTTAAAAATATTTTAATAGTTTTATTTTTATTAAAATATAATTACACAATTGCCCCTCCATCCTCATATGTCACCCCTCTCTTTAAAAAGCACAGCCTTTTATTAAACATTGTCACACATACATGCACATATACTGTGTGTGCGTGTGTGTGTGTGTGTGTGTGTGTGTGTGTGTGAGAGAGAGAGAGAGAGAGAGGGAGAGAGAGAGAGAGAGAGAAAGAGAGGGAGAGAGAAAGAAAGAGAGAGAAGAGGGAGAAGAAGAATAAATACGTAAATGCAGCCTGCTGAGTCCATTTAGTATTTCTCGTATGTATAACTGTATAAGGTTTTAGGCCCTGCCACTTGGTATTGTATAACCATGTAGGGTGCTCACCTCTGGGGAAAACTAATTCTCCCCACATCCATAGTTTTTAATTGCCTGTAGCTCTTCTTCCAGGGATGGAGCCCCAGGTGACTTCCCCCACCCATCCATGCTGGTCTGTCAGCCGCTGTTGTCATTGTTCAGGTCTTGTTTAAGCGTCTACTGTTGATATTTCATATGGTCTTTTTTAAAGCTCTTCAGGAAGAGCTTTAAAATCATATTGGAAATGACTTTGTCTTCAGGATATGTTTACTTATTCTGGTGTTTTCTTCTAGGGTTATGGAGCAGAATTTCTGGAATGAAACTAAAACGAGTGTGATAACTGTGCTGGGAGCCTTTCTGACTGAGCCATACTTGAAGCCAGTTCAGTGATCCAAATCAGAGTTTTGGTTGGTTGGTTGGTTGGTTGGTTGGTTGGTTGGTTGGTTGGTTTGTTTAATGCTATCTTGTTCCACAACTCACCACAAAGGAACAACTCAATTTACATTCTATTATTCAAAATGGCTCTAGGTCTGTCAACACACTGCTTGAAGGACCACTTTAATTTGATTCACTAACTCATATGACCACATTTGAGCTTCTAGAGTATAGGAGAAAAATGACAGGAGATCTACGTTGATCATTCTTTAAGTGAACACAGTTACTCCCTCATCAATGGCCTTTCACACATGGGGAAAAACAAAATGATCTCCATCCATGTCCATCCATGAACAGCTCCTGTGACATCTGCAAGGATGCCAACAGTCAGTGGTACCACAACTATTGAGTTGAGGGTCACACATAGAATATCTAGTATCTATGGATTTGAGTGTCTAAGCCAATGACTATAATGTACACACTAAACTCAGCAAACTGCACAAGGCTGAACATATGTTATGGGAAGACGGGGTAGAAGAGAAATGTTCTAAAGGAACAGCTGTACTCAGGAGAACCACTGTATTCGGGAGAACAGCTGTATTCATGAGTACAGCTGTAGAGCAGGAAAAGCTTCTATTGTTCTATATCACAGCAGGATAACTACAGCTCACAGAAATTAACCGAATATTTCAAAAGAGCTAGCAGAGAGAACTTTGAATGTTCCTGACACAAGGATAATAATGATAAATGTCTGAGGTGACAGAGGGATCAATCATTCTGATGTGACCATCAGGAACCATTATGCATATATCAAAATGTTAGGTTGTTACCCCAAAATATGAAAGATTGTGAGACAAAAATTCAAATGTGTTTTAAAAAGATGTAAATAGACTATATGTAAAGAAGGTGGACTATAAGGCAATCCAAGAACCCGAGATAGAATACATATCAGGGAGCTTCTGGAAGACGGAGAAACCTGACTGCACTAATTGTGGAATACAGTCTGAATACTCAACTCTGTGCATATCAGCTAGTGGAAATGTCCCTTTCAAAGGCTGAGCATCTGACTGTTTCAAGCATCATTGCACTGCTATTTCCTCAGAACTGAAACACACCCTTCTGAGGGGAAGAAAAGAGCTCGTAAGTCTTAGAAAGCTAATGAAATTTCTGAAACTCAGGAAGTTCAGAAAGTTTTTAAAGCCCCTCAACATTGTCATTGTACAAGCAGGAAACACTTTCTGGGGAGAGGAAACTTTTCTTCGGCAAAGCTAGCATCAAGTTGGGCAGGGAGCTTCAGAGATACAGGTTAGTTGTCCCCCATGACAACGTGAGCTTTAGTGATGCACTTCTCACTGAGTCACCAAGACTCAGTAATGCCTTTGTGCTGGAGAGTTTTTATCAGAGTCACTTATGAAGAGAAAAATGCAATTGATTAATAGCCTCAATCAGATTGGCCCATGAGCATATCTGATGGCATTTTCTTAATTGCCAGTTGATACATGAGGGCCCAGCCCACTATACACGCCCTTCCTAGGCAGGAGAGTCTGAGTTAGTTAAGAAAAGGATCCAAGCAAGCCAAAGGAAGCAAGCCCATAAACAGCGTTCCTCCATAGTTTCTGCCTTGACTTCCTGCCTTGGCTTTACTCAACATAAGCTGTTGCCAATATAAACCCTTTCCTCCACAAGTTGCTTTTGGTCATGCAACCAAACATTTCTCACAGTGACCAAACATAAACTAGGATACCCCTCACCCACACTTCTGTAAACCCAACAAAGTAACAGGATCACTAAGATATACTTGGGTTAAATTTTTTCTTTGATCAGTAGTGCATGTTCTATCTGTCATGAACAGGTGTTTATTCACATGTCCCCAAGGAAAGTCACGCAATAAGGATAAAATAACATTAAAGTGATACAATGACTAAAAGCAATGTGTTATCCTGTACTGAACAGCAGTCTAGAAGGTAAAAACATGAACTAGTCAGATAACTGGAGATTTTTAAAAGTATATAATATTGTGTTACTATTAATTTCCTTGATACATAATTATACTATGATTATAAAATTTAAGCTATCTAGGTAAAGAATGTTCTGGAATTCTTTGTAATACTTAAGTCTCAAAAGATTTTAAAATAAAAAACTTTTAACTCTTTAATGAGCTATTCAAAACATACATACACACAGAGCCAGAAGCTCCAATAACTTCTTGATTTGTCAACAAGCCATAGTCCAAATGTAGGAAGCAAAACAAGGGGGGGGTGTTATATGAGCCTGAGCCACAATTCAAATGAAGAACTGGTGACAGAAACCTTTGCAGCCACAGCACCATTCATGCTGTCCCCTCTAAAAAGGCTGGGCAATGGTTTGCCTAAGCCACAAACCTGAAGGAAGGAATTATGGAGCATACAAACTGGGTATAAAACAGTTAACAAAACAGCAGTGGACAGAACAACAGCTGTCCTACAGAGAAGATGCAGATACTGATGGCCTCTTTAATGTCTTCTACTGGATGGAACTCTAGGCAGAAATAATGACTGATCACATGTTATGGGGTGTTAGAGATTGAGAGTTTTTCTAGTCACAAGGCCCCACAGCAATGGTAACTCCCTGAGAAGGAGCTACTTTCCCTTTCTCCTGGAAGGTTTAAGAACTCTAGCAGACTTTGGGACCGGCCAGCAGAATGTTGACAGCTGCCAGAGCACAGGGGAGCAGGTGGCCCACAGGTTCCATTTCAGATCCTGTAGCCAAGGCTAAGAGAAGCACAGCTCAGGTAAAATACAAGATGTGCCCATTTGGCTGCAATACCTCTCTCATTTATGGTTCCAAACCTGAGCAGCAGGAGCGGGTGCTAAGAGACAGAGATAGTCACAGAAACAAATAAGAAAGCCTGAGCAGCCAAGGAGAGACCAGTGGAAAAGCTAGGACCATGTCTCTGGCTTTGAAGGCAGAGCTGAGAAAACTGATGGGTGTCATGTCTAGGTCAGAAGAAAAGGAATAAAACTACTGCATACAGCACAAATCACATCTATGCTTACATGGCATTAAAGTATGGATCATGCTATAGCAAGAGACAAATTTGGCAATAATATGAGAAAGAATCTGGCGATATCTATTAAGATATTAAAATATAGATACAATCCAGCCTAGCAATTCCACTTGATGTGTATCCTACCAAAAAGTAGTGAAATAAGCAATCAGTGAAACGTCCATATGGGATTCATTACATTGTTGTTTATAATAAAATTATCTGAAACAAACAAGCTTGAATATCAAAACCAGCTAAAGGTTTACTAAAGTAATTGAACTAAAATCTTGATAGAGCTATGTGAAAAAAGCCTATAAAACAGAGCACAAGTTATGTGGCCAGGAAGGGGATATGATGGAGAAGAAGAGTAAGAAGATAGGGGAGTGAGGAAGAGTGGGAAGGAAGAAGGGGATGTAGGAGGGTAAGAAAAGGAGGAAGTGTGGGAGAGGGATAGCTAACCCTAAGGAAGATGCAAAAAACAATACATAACTCTACCATTTTATAAACTTTATATGTATGTGTATATATGTACATATATGTGTATATACGTATATTCATATGTGTATATATACACATACATATATACATACACACACATTTAATTGCAGTGACCCACACACAGAAGATTCTGCTCATCCTAGAAGCCATAAGTTGTCAAATACAAAGCCTAGTGCCGGGTGTGTGATAACTCCCTTAGAGTTGTTGGTCAGAGGTGCCCTGAGACATCCAAAAAATACAGACTACTGCCAGTGCTCTTGGTTGTCCACCAGCATCTGGTGGTAGAATCCTATTGGTGAACATACCATGAACACTGATCACAGGAAATAGGAAAATCAAATTACTACTGATCAGGAAGCTCCCTCCCTGCTGGCTAATTTTCATAGTGCTAAGTACTGAATTTCAGTACATAGTACTGAAAGGCGCTGTGTACCTGCTGCAGGTGGGGGAAGAGACATCAATCGACCTACTCATCTGTGAGCTGAGTAAACTGCAACAATGACAGGTGTGGCAAGATATGTCCATATGTGTGATAATGTCGTGAATATTACGAGAGTAACCAATTCCTTTCTGATTAGATTTAAGGCCCACTCTACAAAAGTACAATCTCACATGCTTTGAAGCCCGGTACTTGAGAGACAGAGGCAAGTGGAGCTCTGGGCTCACGGTCAACCTGATCTATATAAAGAGTTCCAGGACAGCCAGGGATATCCACATGCTCTGTCTCAAAAAGAGAAAAAAGAAAGAGGAAAAAAAAAAAGAAAGTATGCCCTGCACCTCTTTCAAACCTTTAGACGTGAGCAGAAGATATGTGGCAACGGCCCATTAATCCTGAGGATTTTGAAGGACCATAAACTAGGGCTTAAACAGAGCCGTGAGACACAGCACACTCAGCTTGGTTATATATTCACAAAAACTAAAATATGGAATTTCTTTAAAATGGACATAAGATCGAACAGTACTGTCTTTTATGGGTGGACTAGTTTTCCCTAGTCTCCAAGCTGCCACAACAGGGAGCTAACTCTACTTAATCAGTCAACTGTGGCTTTCTAATAACTCAGGCATGTGTATAGACAGCACATAGCTGGAAGTGGGGGGGAACCTGTATTACCTACCCAAGATCACAAACTCCCCAGCCTTCATAAGCAGCATTCCCTTTTCTGCAACAAGGCAGTAACTCTGCCTACACATGGGCCTCTTTCTGCTTTACAGCTATGAGGAAAAATCCATATGGGATTACCAAAACCTAACTAACTTTTATCTATAGGAATGACTACTTCACATGTTTAAACTTAATGTACTGTTTTATAGATAATCATAGGTGCCATGCCATGTACTCCTTACCTTGTAAACTAATGTACTATCAATTCGGTCATCTACTAATCTTCAAATATTTGACTGTAAAGATATCAAAGTAAGAGTGTGTGTGTGTGTGTATGTGTGTGTGTGTGTGTGTGTGTGTTGTTGTTTCATTTATTTCACATGTATCATAAATGCCTGCATTTATGAATGTGTGCTGTGTGCTTGCCGGGAGAGGTCAGAAGAGGGTAGTAGATCTCTTGGAACTGGAGCTAACACATTTTTTGAGCCACCATGTGAGTGCTAGAAATCAAGCCAAGGTCTACCCTAAGAACATTTTCTCTTAGCCACAGAGCCATCTCTCCAACTGAAGTGGAAATACCATTAATTAAAGAATCCTTGACTTGTGAAAGAGAACTAATACCTCTAAATAAGGAAAGCAGCTTCAGACATAAATCACTGGTGATAGTCAAGAGAATACAAGAGAATACAGTCTTTAGGGTCAGAGCCAAGCTCCCTGGTTCTGGCAAACCTTGGATTCTCAGTGGCATCCTGAGCCACCTTGCCTTCAGACATGATGGTGCCATTATAGTGACTCTAAACTGATTGCTTTTAGCAAACATGCCTAGCCACAACACATAGGGAGAAGGGGCAGCTCTGGGGATGAGGAAACTGGAAGAGAGAGATTTACTCTCTGAAGGTTCTCTGAGCTGTAGTATTCACACAGCCTGAAGGGAAATTTTATGGCAAATGTTTTTGCTTGCTTCGTTGGTTGATCTTTTTGAGATTTGGTCTCATCCTATAGCTCAGGCTGAAATGGAACTGACTGTGGAGCTCAGGCTGGCCTTGAACCTTGATCTTCCTAAGTGTAGGGATGACAGGTGTAAGCCGCCACTCTGCCTTTCATGTCCAATTTAACAATGGCAACAGCACTGTAAAATGAAAACTGATTTGACTGCAACAGTGAGACTTGCTTGTCAGCCTAGATGTAGTCAAAGCAAACCTGGGAGAGTCATTTTGAAGTTTTATGCAACTGGCTAACTTTGTCCTGTTTTGCTGTTGTTTTAGAATGATAAGTGTGGTGGTTTGAATATGATTGGCCCAGGGAGTGGCACTATTTGGAGGTGTGTGGCCTTGTTGGATAGAGTAGGTGTGGTCTTGTTGGAGGAAGTGTGTCACTGTGGGTGTGGTCTTTAAGACCCTTGTCCTAGCTGCCTGGAAGCCAGTCTTCCTCTAAGCCTTCAGATGAAGATGTAGAACTGTCAGCTCCTCCTGCACCATGCCTGGATGCTTCCATGCTTCAATGGACTAAACCTCTGAACCTGTAAGCCAGCCCCAATTAAATGTTTAATTTAATTAAATTTAATTTAATTAAATCTTCTAAGAGTTGCCTTGGTCATGGTGTCTCTTCACAGCAGTAAAACCCTAACTAAGACAACAGGAAACTGCAAATTAGTCAAAAGTGTACTATTACTTCTTCATTCAACTTCCCCCATGGCAGAATCTATAGTAACTACTACAGTATCAGAGCCAGAAAGTTATTATTAGTCACATAGTCTTAGCCAGATTACATATCCCATTCATAATTTACCCGATCTTGCATACACTTTTTGGAGAGTGTGTGTAGTGTATGTTTAACTATATGAAAGTAGACACATACACTTTGATGTAGTTTCATAGAATTACCAGTCATGACACAGAACTGTGCTAGCGCCTCTGTTCTCCAACCTTGGTGTCCCCATCCCCTGGAAACCGTTGCTTTATTTTACATTTCTCTGTCACTTCAAGCATGCTACAGAATGGAAGCCTACACTATAGATGCATTCCCAGACATGCACTCTCAGCTGACATAATGCTCTGAGGTACATACAGCTGGTGGATGGGTACCATGAGTTTGCTTCTCTCTACAGCAGATAATAGTCCACTCTACGGATGTAGTAGCTTTTGTATCTGCTTACCCTAGAAAAAGGACTTGGGTTAGTTCCTGTTTGGAGCTATTATGAACAAAGTTGCTAGCAAAATATGTGTGTAGACTCATGTGTTACATTTTCATATCTCTAGAGAGAATGTCTCAGCTCAATGGGAGGGTCCTATGGTAAGGTCACATTTGGTTTATTAACTAGAAGCTGCCATTAACTTTTCAAAGTAGTTGTTTCATTGTGTGCACCTAACAACAATGTATAAGTAGACCTACTTCCTACAGGTCCCCACAGTCACTCCATGTTTTACTACTGTAAACTTGAATCGTCCATATTGACAGCACACTGTGGTTTTTCATTCTATTTTTGGAGATTATAATATAATTATATCATCATTTCCCCTTTTTCCTCCCCCAAAACCCTCCCATATGCTACTCTCCTTGCCTTCTTTAAAACTGATGGCTTCTTTTCCCATTAATTGTTATATGCATATTCCTAACACATAAATACAGCCTGCTCAGTCTGTTTAATGTTACTTGTATGCATGTTTTTAGGGCTAACTAACTGGTATTGAATAACAGTGCTGGATAGTTTTATGTCAACTTGACACAAACTGGTCATCTGAGAGGAGAGAATAGTAATTAAGAAAATGCCTCAATAAGATCAGGTTGTAGGCAGGCCCATAAGGCATATATTTTTAAAAATTAGTGATTGATAGAGGAGGGACAAACTCATTTTGGGTGATACAATCTGTGGTGGTCTGAACGAAAATGGCCTCCATAGACTCATAGGGAATGGCAGTATTAGGAGGTGTGGCCTTATGGGAGTAGGTGTGGCCTTGTTGGAGGCAGCATATCACTGGGAGGATGGGCTTTGAGATTTCAGAAGCTCAAGTCAGGCCTAGTGGCTCATTGTCTCTTCCTGCTGCCTGTCAATCCAGATATAAAACTTTCATCCCCTTCTCCAGCACCATGTCTACCTGCCATGATGATAATGGACTAAACCTCTGAACTATATAAGCCAGCCCCAACTAAATGTTTTCCTTTATAAGAGTCGCCATAGTTATGATGTCTCTTCACAGCAATAAAAATCCTAAGACACCATCCCTGGGCTGGTGGTCCTGGGTGCTATAAGAAAGCAGCCTGAGCAAGCCATGAAGAGCAAGCCAGTAAGCAGCACCCCTCCATAGCTTCTGCATCAGCTCCTGCCTCCAGGTTCCAGACCTGCTTGTGTTCCTGTCCTGACTTTCTTCAGGATGGACTAAAATGTGTAGGTGTGTCAATTAACCCTTTCCTCCCCAATTTGCTGTTAGTCATAATGTTTCGTCATAGCAATAGTGACCCTAAATAAGACAATGACCAATCAGAGTGTTCTTCCCTGGGGAAGATTTCCTCCTGCTCTCAGCATTCCTTAGTTGCTTACAGTTCTCTATGTAGGGTGGAGGTCTCCTAGGCTTCCCTCCTTCCACTTCAGCATGTGTATCATGGTCATTCTTGTTCAGCTCATGCTTAGCTAGTTATGCTGGTGAGACTTTCTGGGTGAAGTTTCTGAAATTCATAGGAGACACAATTTCACAGCAAACTCCCTGATCCTTCGACTCTTACAATCTTTCCACCCCTCTTCTGCAATGATCCCTGTGCCTTAGGTGCAGGAATTATAACGTAGATTTATTGGTTGGGACTGGGCACCGTAACTCTGTAATTTTGATTGATTGTGGCTTTCTGTAATGATCTCCACACACCATGGTTTTAACTTGTATTTCCCTAGTGGGTAAAGATATGGAACATCTTCATGTAGTTTCTATAACTTTATTTTAAGAGTTACCGTGTTTTTATTTATATGTGTGCATGTGCACTCAGGTGCCTATAGAGGCCAGAAGAGGGCATCAGATGCCCAAAGCTAGGCAGTTGTCAGGTGCCTGTGATAGGTGGTAGGAACCAAATTCTGGTCCTCTACAGGAGCAGCAGGTGCTCTTAACTCTTGAGCCTTTTCTTCAGCACCTATAAGTTTATTATAAAGCAGCTCTTTGTGCCTTCTGTCTGTATCCTAACTGGGTGTTTAACTATTTTAAGAGTTCTTTTTACATTTTTATAAGCAGGTGCTTTATTTTAAAAATGCCTGGTAAATATTTTCATCCACTCTAGAGATTCTCTTTCCTTCTTCCCAACAGGATCTTGTGTATACAAAAGCAAAAGTTTTAAATTTGCTGAAGAAAAAAGTTTTCCTCTTTTTCCTCCTAAATTTTAAAGACCATTTTTTTTGGTATCATGTTGAAAAATTCACGTAGCCCAGTATCAAAACATTTTTTATCTTAGTCTTCTAAAAGTCTTATAGTTTTATATTTTAAACAGAAATCTATGATTCACTTTGAAATTAATTCATATGTAAAATATAAAATTTAAGTTGAGGTTCCTGGTTTTTGCCTGCGGCATCTATTACTTTGAAAAGTACCATTTGTGGAGTTTTTGTTGATTCAAAAAGAAAGAAAGAAAAAAAGGAAGAAAGAAAGAAACCTTTTTTCTTTATTGAATTGTTTTTGCACTTCTGTCTAAAATCAATTGCGCATGTCTGTGGAAATCTATTTCTGGGTTCTTTATTCTGTTCCATTGATCTAAGTGTCTATCCTCTGTCAATACAATGTCTTGATTATTGTCACTATAAAGGAAGTCTTAAAATAGAGTAGAATAAATCATCTCACTTCATTCCTTTTTTTAAAGTTTCTTTATATATAAATTTTAGAGAGAATTCTCCACAATCTTGATAGAAACTGCATTGCACCTACAGACCTGTCTGGAGAGAGCTGACTCCCTTACAGACTGATTCAGGCTGGTTCCCTGATCTGTGGTGCAGTACGCCTCTCCATTCTTTTGGCTCTGCTTTTATGACACTTTCCAGTGCTTACTTAGATCTGTGCCTAGGCATTATTTAGGGGGGTTGGTGAATACAACGTGTTTGTAAGTTTGGATACCATTTGCTTGTTGCTAGGTTATAAAACTATAATGATGGGGTAGGGAAGGAATCTAATACCCTCTCTAAGACCTTACCATCTAATTCCTAGTGCTTATTGGGGGGTTGTTTTGTTTGCTTGTTTATTTGTTTGTTTGTTTTGGACTACTAGGCATTTCCTAAATAGATAATCATGCTACATGAAAATATGGCAATTTTACATCTTTCTTTCCAATATATCAGTCTTTTGTATTATTTTCTTGCTCTCATGCACCAGCTAAAACTCCTGGTACTCAGCTCAAAGAGTGGTGAGAGTCTGTGTCCATCCTAGTCTTGGTGGAAAGCACCTTGTCTTTTATGCCAAGTGTGACATTAGTGATGCATGTGTGATCAAGTATCAAAGATCAGGCTCTCTAAAGAGAAAGGTTAGGAGAAGATGGGTCTCAGAGTAAAGAAATGACTTTTCCCCCCAATCTCATGCTCACTCACCTCTGCCATGCAGCAATAACTTTTCTCCAGAGGATGCCAACATTCATCATTAGTGATGATGATGATGGTTTTAGTGAGTGTATCAAGTCTGGTCACTTAACCTACTACATCCTCTGGACAAAGCACTTACTTCAATAAAATTAAAATATAAAATTCCTTTGAAGTTATTTTGCAAAGAATCTCTCACCAATGTATGTATAGACCAAAAGCTTAACCAAGATGCAACTTGTTTCTTTTATAAGCAAAATCTCACTGAAAG
Source organism: Rhabdomys pumilio (assembly GCA_030674055.1). Classification (NCBI taxonomy): domain Eukaryota; kingdom Metazoa; phylum Chordata; class Mammalia; order Rodentia; family Muridae; genus Rhabdomys; species Rhabdomys pumilio. Next base: position 47,063,703 of record JANHMN010000013.1, read on the forward strand.
ATGGTTGTACTCATTCACTGGTATCCTGCCTTTGACTACTTTTGAACAAATATGGCAAACTTCTGTAACTACAGCAGCCACTATACGGCCAACAGAGTCTGAAATACTATCTGTTCAGTTTCACAAATTTTACTGGCACAAATTCCTAATAATAAGATGTAAGGATTGGGAATACAGGCCATTGTTAGAACACTTACAAAGCATGCTCAAGACCCTGGGCTTAAACGCCAATATCATGAGCGTGCGCGCACACATACACACACACACACACACACACACACACACACACACACACACACACA
>JANHMN010000013.1:47064014-47097352 GCA_030674055.1 Rhabdomys pumilio
CACACACACACACACACACACACACACACACACACACACACACACACGAATGCAAATTGGAGGCGAACCTGAACTACACGGTGAGAACATCTCAGAAAATGAAGGTGACAGGATGAAGATGATGGTATGATTACGATTGATTATGATATATGTCTAGATATCACCTAGAATAGTTAAGAAGTCTCTTGCTGTATGTGGAAAGAATACATTAGAAAATAAAGCTAGCAGCAAAGCTACCAACTCTGAACATTATGTAACTGATTCCAATGGGCCAAAATATACTACACTGTGGTGTTTTCAGTTACACCATCAAACAAACACAGCTTTTTCTCAAGCAAGTTTGAACTGGGGCCCCTTCATTTGAGCTGAAAGATCTCATTGATATGTGGATAAAATCCATAACCTTTAATGTTAAAATATAGCTCCAGCTTCTTCCTCTATCACATACCCATCAATACCACGAAAATATTCAACATGTCTTTAAGACAGACCGTGACTTATAGGCCAAAAACTGTGGTTTATGTAATAATTAACATGTTACAAAATCAACTAAGCTGGGGTTTATTTAGACACCCCCCCAAATCATCATAACAATGTTACTGAACAATGAAAGAACAAAAAGAAACTAAAATTTCCCAGGACCACCTCTAAAAACATAATACAGAGTAATATTCTAAGCCAGCAGGTGCCCAAATTTATATCTCCCTGACATAAGAAAGTCTCCCAATATTAGGGAATTACTCTAAGATCAGCTTGTGGAAAAGCCAACCAGACAAAGCCAAAACTCCCAAGGGGACATATTTAACTAATTAGGGAGGAGGTGATTAAAATGGAGCTGCTAATTGTCTACTATGCTCTCAGCAGTGGGAGACAAAATTACACCTCATGTTACTGTCAATTACACGGTCCTCATTTGTCTGTATTTATCTTTCCCTTTAGGACACCAGAAAGCACACAGAGGAGCAGTTTCCAGCACAAGGTATACGTTCCTCTGTGATGACAGGTTTATAGAATGTTTAGAGACAGAATTATCTCTCGTTTAGACTTGTTATTAATGTGTACATTCTGAAGCAAAAAGATGCTTCTCTTCAAGAGTACTTTCCATCTGCAGAAGCCACGTGTTAGCCTCTGGGAAGACTGAAGTGGTTAGTAAGAAGCCAACTCTACACCGTGCAGAATAAATATCAAGTGGTGGGAGGAGTGGAGGGAAGGAAGAGGAGGCTTAAAACGGTGGGAAGGCAGAATCAGAAGCTGAGTTGGGGGCAGTGAGGAATGAGGTTTTCCTCATTTTATTTTGGTTCTGTTTTGTTTTGTTTTTGAACTCATACCAATAATATCATGCAATGAAAGGAGTTCCTATTCTATGAGTTTGGGGAGTCATTTGAGAGAGCCAGAAAAAGTAAGTAATGCAAAAGTAACTGAGCATGAATCCGTAGAAGACAGTCTGAAAATGCATCTCTGTGAGATGAAACCTAAATACATCTAGAGATAGACCTCAGCTATGTCACTCTAGTAGACCTGCCAGCCATTCCCACAGCATCTCTCCTCTTCTTCCCTGGAGTGGACTAGGCACTGACTGGCAGGGCCAATGGCTACATACCTGCATCTGGATTTCCTCATTCTCATCTGAGGGCAGATACGGCCACATCATGTTTACTAATGGAAGCAACATGTGACCTCTAAGTTCTTCACAATGCTTTCCCAGGATGCTTCCAACTCCATTTCCAAGCCGGAGCAGGGGAATGACAGAACCCAGGACACCATGGGTTAGGGGGGGCAGAGCAGTCATGCTGGATAAAGGCCCAAGTGAGAGCTCTGACACCCGTACCCACTTCTCTCCACATATGCTACTACGATGTGTCTTCACTGGATAGCAGCCTGGCATGTTCTCTATAAAGATGGCTACTTATTATCTGTGAGGCTTGCAGGGAGTTATTTAACCTTCATAAACCTGTTTTCTCATCTATAAAATGAATCACAACACCTATTTCCTAAGACAGTAAGAAATAAATAGGTTTTAAGATGCTAAATCTATAAAACACATACACACACTCACACACACACACACACACACACACACACACACTTCTCAATTGGGCTTGTTTCCATAGATAACAATGTATGTAGGGAAAAATAAGGCTATCTTATCTTTGGTCCAAGAAAGGAATTCAGATTAAACAGTTGTTGCATTATATTCCATCGAGTTCTGCCTCATCTTTAAGTAGTTGCTTAAATATGGATCTATATTACTAAAGTTTATGCACATACTGGTTTGTGTTTTGTCGACCGTATTGAGTCCTGTGTTATATAACAGACAGATGAGTAGAACAGCCCATTCATGTATACAGCCATATCATCCCACCAGCACAGGCTAGGAGAGAGCCACACAGGAACTGAGATCATCTGCAAGGGACAATGACTTGATTCATAGTGTTCTCCAGGCAGCAGAAGCATGATCTGCCTTTGCAGGAACACATTTCCCCCTTTGGATCATGCCTTTATCCATGTAGAGTCTTTTTACCTTTTATGATGGGACTTAGCTATACTCAGGATTTTTGTGACCTTTTAATAGTGTAAAACTGTAGTTGAGATTCTCAGCATCAAGATAAAAAGGCCTGCTCTGGGACTTACCCCAAAGCTCTCGCATGGCTTTTACATGTCACAGGTTGCATAACAACCACAAGGTCACATAACCCTGCTGAGACCAGCATCTCTGAAATGGGAACACAGATCATGTCGCCAGGTTTAACTGCTTCCATCTACCATGATAATGTCCCACTGCTTACCATGAGGTGTGAATCACCATCGCAATGGGAAACCTAACCAGATGACAGTGATAAAGACGCTCTACCTCCTATGTAGACTTTTACAACTATATATCCCATTAGAAGCAGCCAGCCTCATGCTTTGCAGCCTACTTTGTGAAGGCAATGTATGACCAATAGCCATCCAGTAATCCAGACCACGCTGCCTCTTTAAGAGATCCAAAGACAATATGTCTGTATCTATAATGGGGGAAACCTTCTCAACCATCACACAGAACCTCTACCTTAGGAGCCAAGGCCAAAACCTGGGAGCTACATACACACAGAAGCAACTGTAGTATCTACAAACATCAATCTATGAATAAAAAATGCCCCTGGGACGTTGGTTTCAAAGACTCCAGGCTTTGGAGCAGCAGCAAACTTTCTCAGTAGGGAAGCAGAACACAACCCAGGGACTTTATTGTTCCACTTCCCTGAATTGTTACTTACAGGTTCCCGGCCATCCATGGCTTCCATCCAGAGCCTACGGTCCTCTTCCGACAACGCCTGCATGGTGATAACCCCTGGCCTACAGAGAAAGGAGAGACACAGACATGACCACAGGGTCACACAAAGAGACACTGGCAACATTCTTAAATGTTTTCTTAAGAATATCTAAGACATACCCACTTATCAGTGTGAAAGGATGCTGAAGCCAACTACATGAAGAAAGGCATAGCCTTCTGCTCCTGTTAGCCACCCTCCCATCTCAGAAAGCAAAACCACCTCCTCACATCCTTTTCAGTATGCCTGTCTCTCTCAAGAGCTGGAGGTAAAGGACAAGAATTATTAACTACCTGGTTCCCTTAGCTTGTTTGTTCCATAGACTGTGGTCCATTTGCTTAACAGGGTGCTTTGTATAAGGAGGGAACATAGTATTTTCTAAAGTGAATTGCTGCGTTGACTGTGGATAAAGAGAGACATGCCCATATTGAATACTTCATGTTTCTTAGCATCAAATCCAATGCCTTCTAAACTGCTTTTGTCAGCAAATTAATGAAGTGACTTTGCTTTGTAAATACAGTTAGATTAAACGTATGTAAATTGTTTGAATGACTACCCATATGCCAGAAGCCCGGTGTCGCTCACTTTGTAAGCTCCTTGAAATCTACTTTCTATTCACAGTGAGCACAACCTCTCCAGACAGTTCACAGAGCATCAAACCCTGCTTCCTTTACAAATGGCACTCCTCACAGAAAAGGCTGGGCAATAAAATGACTTGAGGAGAATGTCACACACTCCTCAAGGCAGAGTATTTTAAGTCAGTGTTGGTCCCATGTTGCCCACAAACCATTTCCCCTCCAAACATATGTGCATTCTGATGAAACCATTTAATGTGAATCAAATTGATAAACAGCACAGCAACCCTCAAAAATTCCAGCACTGGTAGATCCTACCTCTCGCTAAGGAGTTACTAGCAGCTGATGGCTGCTGGAAGACAGAGTTGTCTTCCCCGCCTGCCCCCGGGGTTGTGGCCCCTGATAGCTGCCCATGTTCTAGTGGTCAGGCCTACACCCTGCAAACACCGACAGCACTAACTCACTTAGAATGTGTAATTGAAGTTGTCAGAGAGTAGTGGGGGATATGAACAGGCCCAGAGGGGAGGGAGGGCTCAAAGTGTGAATTTGATCAAAACATATTGTGTACATAGATAAAATCCTAAAACAATAAATTAAATATATTTTTAAGTTTAAAAATAACTCTTTTAAACCCTCATCTTCAAAGTTTGAGAAATCCTGAAAGAGAGGAAAAGAGATCCAGCTGATCAAAAAGTAAAGTCCAGTTGCCCTCTGTGCCCACATGCCCTCAGTGTGGTACTCAAAGCCTAGGACCAAGACAGCAAGCGTCTTGCCATTCTCCATCACCTCTGGTCACGACCGTTTCCACTGTTCAATCAGTAGGATCTATGATGTGCCATATGTGTTGAAGCACACAGCTGTCTTTTCACCCATTGTCCCTCAGTGCCTTCCATCTACACTTTCAAAGCTGTAAGGATGAAAGTACAAGGGTCAGGGATGGGAGGAGCATGGGATGAAGAAGAAAGGGGAGAGAGGGAAGGAGAGGAGATGTCCCACAAGTCTACCTCCACTGAGGCAGACAGAAGGGGAGAAAGGTTTAGAGGAGGCAGCTGTGTTGAAGACTGATTCCTGAGAAGGAGGTCATTCCTTGAAGCCACACTGGGTATTAGCACCATAGGAGAAAAGCGAGACCAAGGACAGACTAACTCTTCTTTCCACAGCATCTGCCAGGGCCCTCTCCCTCTTCTCAGACTCAAATGACCATCTCTCCAGCAGCCCCTTTGACATAACCGAGCCTGTGGCCTGGAGATAGATCAGGTTTGACATTCCCTTCCCACCTTTCAAATCCAAGCACAAGGTGCTTTGAAATCAAAAGCCTGAGAAGCTACCGCCTGCTACTAAGTCTGCAAGCCCCAGCTTCTCTTCCCCAGTGCTACTCTACTTTTTCTTATTTGTTTGTTTTGCTTTCTTTGCTGGTACCACCTGTTTGAGTCAAGCAATCCATCTTTATAAAAAAAAAAAATGTAGATTCCCAACCCAACTCCGCCCTACTGAGGCTGAACTTCTGGGCTAGGCCTGGGAAATCAGATGGGGGAGGTTCCTAGGACTCAAAGTGGGTGACCTTAACCAAAATGCCCATCAGTGGGGAGATGAAACCTAAAGAGACTACCTCCAGTGTTAAACAGGGACCCTAGTGGAGGAATGGGGACACCAATTCACCTTCAAAAATTTTGACCCAAAATTGTTCCTACCTAAAAGAAATGCAGGGACAAAAATGGAGCAGAGACTGAAGGAATGGCTGATCAGTGAGCAGCCCAACTTGGGATCCATCCCATGGGCGAGCACCAAACCCTGACACTATTACTGATGCTATGTTGTGCTTGCAGACATAGTATGGCTGTCCTCTGAGAGGTTCTACCAGCAGCTGACTGAGGCGAATGCAGATACTTACAGGCAAGCACGGAACTGAGGTTAGGGACCCCTATGAAAGTTAGGAGAAGGACTGAAGGAGCTGAAGGGGATGGCAACCCCATAGGAAGACCAACAGTGTCAACTAACCAGGACCCCTTGGAGCTCCCAGAGACTAAGCCACCAACCAAAGAGCGTACATGGGCTCCCCAGGCACATATGTAGCAGAGTACTTGTCTGTCCTTAGTGGGAGAGGATGTGCCTAACCCTGTAGAGACTTGATGCCCAGGGAAGGAGGTTGGGGGGACACTCTCTCAGAGGCAAAGAGGGGGATGGGGGACAGAAAGGAGAGAGATTTAGGATTTAAATAAATAAAATAATTACTTAAAATTTTTAAAAATATAGATTTCCAATCCAACCCCACCCTACTGAAACTGAACTTCTGGGCTGGGCCTGGGAAATCAGAGCTAAAGCAGCTCTTCTGGTGACCCTGATACATGGCTATGCCTAAGGCCCATGCCCTGGACCACCTCCACCCCCACACTTTTCCTTCTGGGTTCTCTGCACTAGAAATACTAACACCCTCCTCTCTATGCTGGGAATCAAGCAGCCAACATAACTCCAGTCCCCTTCCTGCAAGAAAACAATTGTAAACACAAGAGTTGCCCAAACACCAACAGTGCAGAGGTATCACAGATGTCACATCAACTTCATGGCCTATGGCTTAATATTTCCACGCAAAGCCACCAAGAGGAAGTTCAGAAAAACTCAGAGGCAGTAAAGGGACAGGGGATGTGATTGGGCCCTAGTAACTAGGCAAGTCAGTATGACTGTTGTTACTTCAAACAGAAATAACAAAATACAAATTATTGTTCCTGTGCATGGGGGGTGACACTCTGGATGGTAGAAAATGAATACAGTGGATATAACACATTTAGTTATAATTCTATTCCCCAAATTCAGAGAATTTTCTCAGCGTCATACATGTACACTGGACGCAGCACTGAACTTTTTTAGGTAGAAGTATCTATATTTTTCATTTATTAAATTAAAAATACTAATATAAATCCTACATAGGACTTTCCTAAGAAGCCAAGATAAAAGGTCAACTTTATTTTAGAATCAAACAATAATTTATTCTCATAATTACCTTCTCAAGTCTCCTAGATTGGTAACATAGCTCCAGAAAAAATAAAACAAGTATAAAGCCATGATGTGAAACTTTGCATATTAGCAAACTTTCAAACTTTCTCTTATAGCATGTCCTATTTAGTTCCTGTTTGAAATGAGTATCAGTTTTTCATAGCAAATTGAGGGAGTAAGGGAGAAAGGAGAAGACACATGGGACATGGAAGAGAAATAGGGTGCAGGGCTGGAGATGTTCCTGGTTCTATACACTGCTGTGCTCCAGCAACATTGTAACAGATGTCACACCATTGTAACATTGTAACAGTTTAGCCCAGCCAGGTACACCACCTGCTGTGCTAAGCACTCAATAAATTAGTTCTCATGCCTACACAGGAGGTAAATGCATTATCACTGCTCCTGTTTAAAAGTCAAGAAAACTAAGACTAAAAGGGTAAGAATTTTGTCCCTGATTGCAGTCAGCAAGTTATAGGGCCAGGACATGACCACCATCCAACTCTTAACCCTGGTATGTGATACCATCCCAATGTGGGGGCGCCAGAGCCCCTGGGGAATTGTGTGCACGACACAATTCCTCTAGCATCAAGACTGACTAGGGATTCCTACAGTTCCTTAAAGAGCTCCTGCATGGAATCAAATATGACAGTGACGCATGTCTCTGTAAACCCAAAGTGCTTCATAAATATTCTTCTTCCCACAAGCATCTGCCCAGGCTCTCCCTCCAGAACACAGTCATACCACACAAGATTGGGACGACTTTCAGCAGCAGTGGCTCTTCACATTTTACCTCAAGACAACGAAGTAAAAGAGAGGCCCTTATTGTTATTGTTTTAATAGAACAAAACAAGTGCTGTTGGCAGAAAGAGTCTAAGAGCCAGAGAAATGATCTCTGCTGTGAGACTGTATTCCCTAAAACTTTCAGGGGAACTACACCTATGAAGTCTTACCAGCATGGCTGCCTAAACAAGACCTGAAGGATAACAGCAGTCAACATGCTAACATGGAGGGGTGAATCTCATGGGGACCAGCCAGCCGTAGACAAAGAACTAAACACTACTAAGGAATGCTGAGAGGGGTAGAAAATAATGACTTCCCCCAGGAATCCTCCCTGAGTTGGTTATCTAATACCAGTGCTCTGCCCTGGAATCACATGCATACAAGGAACATTATATGGACTGGGCAGACTGTATTAATTTATTTAAGAAATATGTAGACATGTGTGTAACAACTGCAGAAAATGAGGACAGAGGCAACTGGGATAGGGGAGCACATGAAGTGTTAGAGGAAAGGGAAAGGAGAAATAAATATATATATTATATATATGTGAAATAAATTTATATATATTAAATTTATATATATGAAATATATGTATAATATATAATATATATTATTTTATATATATACATATAAAATAAATATATAAAATAAATTTATATATATATAAGAAAAAATTATATATATATATATATATAATTTTAATTTAAAAAATTTTAAAGGTGCTATCATAAAGAAAATGAATACTGGTAGATTAGACCTTACCAAAATAAAAAAGATGCATTTATTAGAATATAATATTAAGAGAATGAAATCAGAGGCTGGGAGTATAGTTGATTCAATAGAGTATTTATCTCGATGCATGAGGTTCTGAGTTGAGATCCCAGCACCACATAAAACAGATATAATGGAACACATCTACAGTTCTACTGCATGGGAGGCATAGGCAGAAGGATCAGGAGTTCAAAGTCATCTTCAGTAACTTCAAAGCCAGCTACACGAACCTGTCTCTAAAAATTTCTCAAATCAAAAATATTAAAAATGAAAGTAAGAGCTAATATTTTTAATATATATCTCCAACAAGATCCATATTCCAGATATGTGAAGAATGCTAACAAACAAGGAAAATTAACAATAGCATTGAATCAAAATCTTAATAGACACTTCATAAGAGAGGATATCTAAGAGTCCAAGATTTGGCTCAGCAGGTAAGGCTTCTTCAGACATCTCCAGCTCAGTTCATGGGTCCCATTGTCAGGCAGCTCACAACTGCCTTTAACCCCAACCCCACAGGACTTGATGCTCCTCCACGGGTAGTTACATACTTTTGTGGTTTGAATAAAAATGGCCCCCTGGGTCTATAAGGAGTGGCACTATTTATAAATGTGCCCTTGTTGGAGGAAATGTGCCCTGGGGGATGGGCTTTGAGGTTTCAGAAACTCAAGCCAGAACTAATGGCTCTCAGTCTTTTCCAGATGCCTGCTGATCCAGATGTAGAATTCTCAGCTGCCTCTCCTGCACCATGTCTGCCTGCATGCCACCATGCTTTCTGCCATGACAGTATAGACTAAACCTCTGAACTGTAAGGCAGCCCCAATTCAACATTTTCCTTTATAAGGTCATGGTATCTCCTCAAAGCAATCAAACCCTAAGACGCATACATATGACATATACACACACACACATACACATAGGAGGGGGGGGAGAGGGAGGAGAAGGGAGGGAGAGGGAGAAGAAGAGGGAGAGAGAGACAAAGACACAATTATAGAGAGACAGAAACAGAAAGAAAGACAGAGACACATAATTAAAAAGTGAAAAGGGGAGATTCAAACAGCCAGTAGACATAAGAAGCACACATCAAATGATCACTCACTCAGGAGATTCACTTAGAAGCAGAATGAGCTCCATCTAGCACCTCCTGAACGAAGAACATTAACAGGTCACTTGGTAATTTAGTGTTGTGATTCTCAGGCTCTGATGGTGAGAAATTAAATGAATAAAGACTTTTTCGTATCCACTAGAACTGAGCAGCACACACCACTGAGCCATACCGCTCCCGAATACTTCACCAGGACAGAAGAGGGCCTATGTCCTCCAAGGCACAGCCAAGGACATCTGCCATGTGATTCATAATAACCACAACTGCAGCAACAATGTCTAACGGAAGAGGACATACAAATCACTGTCTCTCTGAGTGTTAGGACCCCAGGCAACAACTGAAAACAGCAACTAGCACTGCCCAGAATGGTTAGGTATGAACCTCACAGATGCTGAGGGAAAGGCTACAGTCTGAATGACTGTAGTTTCATGGTGTTCAAACTCTTAAAAACCTCCCACAAGACAGAAGAGCTATGTTACCTCCAGGAAGGGGGACGGCAGTGTCTGGTGATGAGGATGAGGAAAACTTCAAGGCTATAAATGTTCATCTTGATCAGGGTCTTCATCTGTATTTACATATACTTAGACTTCATTTATGCTTAGCCACAAACACAGACTTGAGATATGTATGATTTTACAGTGGTACCTCAATTAAGAACTTTCAACTGTCCAAGAGTTACAACCTCTTAACAACACTTTAGCTTGCCTACTATTCTGGATGTGGGATTTACATGTTCACGAAGGCAGATAGAGAGGTCTGATTGCTTTTCCCTGGGGTTTGGCAGAGTTACATGTTTGGACATATTACAAACTCAAAAAAGTATATCATACATTTCCAAGTGGAAGGCAAAAAAGTCAATACTCCAGAAACTTAGTCATTCCCACACTGGTAAATGAGAGATAATAGCAAGTATGGGAGAGCATTGAAGCAACACCTGGAGAACGCAGGAAAATTATTTGAAAGGGGAAAGAAACAACGTGCTAGCACTATGGTCCACCTAACAACCAACACCCTCAGACCGAAAATCACGCTCCTACCACAAACACCAGCCCTGACATCATGGCTGTTTCCTTTTCCCACCCAGTAACAGCTTCAAAGTGAACTGCCACTCCAGCCTAAAACTAATGCCTGGTAACTGATAAGGGCAGAGAAGTCTGCAGCAAATACTGGAACCTCTCCAGAGACGTGCCCCCCAGTCACCAGATGAGAGGGCGTGAATAATTTAACTATCCTTTCTGGAGTCCAACCATAAAATTCTCCTCAAAAGCCAGCATTTCTTCACCATAAACACACGGTTAGTGCTTGGGCTGGAGCATCCTGAGAAGCAGGAAGAAGGACCTGCAAGTTTCTCAATGCTGCTACACTGTCGCCATGAGAGTGATGCAGAAAACGGTTCTCCAGCATGACTAGAAATGAACAGTGAGAGAGAAACTTGTGAGGAGGGAAGGAAAGGGACAGGAGTGGGAGGGAGGTGGGAGGTGGGAGGTGGAATGTGGGAGCAGTCAGGAAGCGAAGTGTGTGTGTGTGTGTGTGTGTGTGTGTGTGTGTGTGTGTGTGTGAAATTCTCAAGCATGGTAAGAACAATAAAGGGAAGATAGTCCTCACTTATCTCAAGGCAAACTGCTACCCCATCCCCATGTCTCTTCCAGTGCTGGCTTCCAAAAAGAGACTGTGAAGGGAAGATGCTGTGTAGCTTGTTCCTCCTGGCTTGCTCAGCCTGCTTTTGTACACCACCCACAACCGGGGGTGGCACCACACACACACAGTGATCTGGGCCCTCCCACATCAATCTTTAATCTGGAAAATGCCCTACGGACTTGCCTACATGTCAATCTGATGAAGGCAATTTCTCAACTGAGGTTACTCTCCCCAGATAACACTAGCCAATGTCAAGCTGACAAACAAAATCAAAAAGAACCCTAACCAAGAGAGCATTATATCCAGAAAGCTGGGACCTCCAATACCCATCACAGCTCTCTCATCAGTCAAGAACAATCAAAAGCACATCCATGGCTGAGTCTGGGGTTCCTCAACAGCTTTCTAGTTCTAATCTTATTCACGAATCAGAGTCAACAATAGTGATCTCAGTGGTTTGGCAATTTACCCACTTCCGATTGGACAAGGAAATGCTAGGACTGACTCCACCCCACTGAAACAAACACAACCAGAACCTCACAGTACTGTTCTCTTTAAATCAGCCTCCAAAGATCTAGGGCTTACTCAAATGTCCAGTTGGCAAGAGCTCTCTCCTAACTCCCATCCACACCACTTAGGGTCAGGTCAACAGTAAAGGAAGAACTATGGGACCCACAGAACTTACTGTAGCCTGCGTGTGAAATATGTCCCACTGTGCTCTCAAGTTGGGAAAGTGAAGGCTGGGAGAGTGAGCTTCCTATTCCTGAGTGAAAGGGGATCATCAGAGGCCAGAAAGAGGCAGCACTGCTGGGCAAACAGCTTCTTGATACTTCCTATACAATGAAAAGTCTGCACAGATATGACCCAACCCACGGAGAGCAACCTTGGAGAATGGTATCTGATCTACCTCTGCTTATAGAAAGCAGATAGTCAGCCAAGTGGAGGGAGCTAGGCAAGAAGCTCTTTACTCTCCAAGGGAAATAGAGTTGGATTCCTTTCTCTAATACCTGTAGCCTTTTTATCTCTTCTGCATTTGTACTCGTGGTTAGAGGCATACGAATTAAGAACGAGTGGAGCAAGTACAGGTCACAGAGGCAGCTGCTGCCACCCGTCAAGAGGTATCATGGTAACCCCGGTGGATCACAGGTGAGAGAAACTAGAGGTCACAGGTTGATGACTCCCACATATAGCTAAGATTTATTTCTTATTATTTTTATTCTTATTATGCCAAACACGGTGCTAAGGATTTTATCAACTGTAACTTCTTTCTCACAATAAACATATGTGAATAACTGAGCCTCCTTGATCTTATTCAGTTGCTTATTTACTGTGTGTGTGTGTGTGTGTGTGTGTGTGTGTGCGTGTGGCTTATTTGTGTTGCTGGCAATTAAACTTGGGGCTCAGACATGCTAGGCAGGCATTCTACCACTGAGTCACATCTCCAACCCTTTGGGACTCTTTCTAAAAGTGAAAGATGCCACATTGCTATGAAGGGCTAACTCTGACATTGTATCTAAGTGGGCCAGAAACTAAAACAAGGCCTCTAGTTAAACCATAATGCTGCAGGGACCTTATCTGTAACAAGTGCATGTGCCCTAGAGTCCAAGAAGACTATCAACTTGGACATAGGAAGGAAGGGAGTAACCTCCTTCCACACACTCCCTAAGGTGTTTTCCTAAGCAGCTTCTAATCAATTATCTAGAAAGAATCTGATTCTAATGAATGAATGGATCATAATCAACGAAAGCCTACAGCATCCACCTCCTGAGAGGAAAGGCTGGAGAACGAGTAGGACTCTGGCAACAGGACAGTCCAAAGAACAAACACTGCCTACCCCACCAGACAGTTTCACGTGGAGTTATTTTAAAAGATGTTAAAGTCCTAGAACACCAGATGAATTTCTAGCATTCTAAACTTTGTGGCCCATGAATATTACTGCTACTGACTTTTAAGTGAGTACCGTGTGCCAGCCACAGTGATGGGCACAGGTTACCACAATGCACAGGAAAAAGCATTTCTATCTAATGGTTAACGGGAATCCCTGTTACTGCTACTGACAGAAAGCTAAGCAAATCTCTCCTTGGGTTCATCTGCCATGCTCTGCACCATTCGGGCTCTCCGGCCTCACGGTGAACAGAACAGGTGGAATTTACTGCTTCATTGCTTTCTTTCTCGGAATTTATGAAATAGCAAATTTTTGGTGTTGAGGTTTTTTGTTTGTTTGTTTGTTTGTTTGTTTTTTGTCCTATGTTGAGAAACTGGCAGATAAATGTGTGCACTCACCAACAAATTTTACTGCATTGATTAGAGAATAGAAGTCAGGTTCCCTAGGTCACGCTCCCATCCGCTCCACTAACCACCAAAGCCTACTTAAAACAGGTTCAAACAGCCAACGCTCTCACTTAATTAGAAGGCAAAACAAAACCCCCAAAACTTCAGTAAGTTCTAACTTTGGGAACTTGAGAATCCAAGAACTTCTCAGAGGGCTTGCTATCTATCCCTAAGAGCCAGGAAGCAATTCAGAAAGAATGATGCCCATCCCCCACAGGCCACCCCACCCCTGGCCATGAAGTCAGAGCAGCATAACACCCTCAGAGGAAGGAAAAGCCATTTCCTGCCTGAAAGGTCAATGGCACTGAGACCAGCACTCCAACCCAATGGGCAGGAAGGCAAAGTCAAGTAGCATTTCAAACAGGCAGCAAGAAGGGGAGGGGCGGGAAGCCCGAAACCAGGAAAAACAGTTCATCCGCTCTGTGGCTCTGTGACATAAAGACTGCAATGGGACAGAGAAGCCTGGTTCTCAGCACAGGCTGGACAGAAGGACAAGTGTGCTCACATGCACCATCCTGAAGCAAAGAAACTAGCGCCTTGGTTCACCCAGCTAAACTACAATATTTAAAGAGGCCCGACTACCTGGGCAGGCCAGCTAGCTGTTGCCAGAGAGCAGGTATGAACTGTGAAAAGGGTGAAAGGAAGGAGCTTCAAGAGAAAGAGTGAGTCACTGAAAGTACTCTTTGCCTTAAGTAGTAATACTCATATAAACTGTCGCTTCTACAGAAACCACACACGCAGCTGTCTTCGAATTACCAATGTATAAATGACAAGTACCGTTCAACTGGACCCAAGAGCAACCAATGCACGTACAAAACTGCCATCTAGAGGCTGAACATTCAAACAGCCCGTTACATAAGAGAATCAATCCTCTTTGGAAAACAATCTCAAGAGTCACACAGTTTCACAAAGACACATAAAAACGACCCATCCACATACTCATACCAAGGCAGACCATAAACTGCCTTCATTGAAAATCAGAATGTTTTCCTGGGGAGATCATAAACTGAATGTGGACATAAAACTTTCTCTTCTGTGGGGATCAAGTTAGGAAGCACAGCATTGCATCCAGAATCTCCCCCTAGTGGGCCTTCTTCACATGGACCCTTCCTGTGCTCTCATATCTCATATCGACAAGGCTATGTGAAAAGAAGTAAGCTTACAGCAAGGGGCGGCGTGAGAAGAGCTTTTAACAAAGGTAAGATTTAGCATAAGAAAAATTAAGTCCCACCGTTTGGAGCACACAAAAACAACATTTGCACACATGGGACACCATTAGAGAGGCATACTGCTATATCCTGTCTTCAAATTAATCCTGGCAGTCACGATCAGCTCCATCTTAGTGATTCCACTACTATGGCTAGTGAAAGTCAGGTCCTACATTCAAACCTAGCCTCCTTCAATCTTTTATTTAACCTATGATATGCAGCCTTCTATGAAAACACAACTTGGAAAGATGCTTGCTGACTGACTGGAGGGTACTAATTTTTTTTTAATTCAGATATTCCATAAATGTCTAGCTTCTGCTATTCTGGCTTCAATTATAGTACTACATCTCTACACAAAAGCAAATTGTGTGTGTACTTGCTAGAGCTTTACTTTAATTAACAGCTAACTAATGTTCTCTAATCTCATCACTAAACTCCCAAAGGAAAAAATAAATAATGCAATTTCAAAACTGTATTCACCATAAAAAATTAAAATTGGGCAATCATATCCACAAAGCACTATTAGTAAAGGTTACAAGAAATGACGGTTTCTCTGCCTCTAAAAGCAAATCATCTGAGATAAACAGAACTAAACAGAAGTACCCAAGACATTCCAAACTGAACAGCTAGCCAACCAATACAAGGAAACGGTGTTACTGGGCTTCTGCAGGTCACCTGTGGGGAAGGAAGGGGCAGAGTTGGCAGAGTGTGTGGAAGGGAGAGCTGAGAAAGGCTAGTTCACTGCTGTCAGTTCAGCATTTGCAGGAGACCTTCAGAATGACCCAAAGAATCAGGTGAGGCCTTTACAGAAGAAAAATCAACAGACTAATAAGGCTTCCTACATGTGACATCTGTCAGAAGAGTCTAAGCTGGGCCTAGGGTACAGGCCTGTAGTCGCATGTACTTGGGAGGCTGAGACAGAACCAGTGAATTCAAGGGTATAGATGTCTCTGTTCTACTTGTGGTCCTCAGTTCCCTGTCCCCCGAGTCATTCTTCACCACCACCACCACCTAGTGATCTGTCTTTGTGGCACTTCTGCATTTGGCAATGCCAAAGAGACGCGTTTAACAGATGGAGTTTGTGTCGGAGTCAGCTAGTCTTCAAAAAAACTAAAGCATTCTAATTGTTTCCTTTCCCTGAGTATAAACATTACCCCCGCCCCTCTACTCTGATTCAGTGAATCAAAAGAACCCTTTAGTTTCTATTTCTATTATTTCCCATATGGTCTAGTGGCCTCCTGGAAAACATTAGGGAGAAAATAATCTATGTGTCACTTACATCTGTGAGAAATTTCTTTAAAACAAACCAATCCAAGGGATGCTGGCAAGTGACTACCCCCGTGATTCTTCAGCTTAAGTAAATATTTTCCCTACATTTGCTCACTAATTTCCATAAGATAGTGCATGATGGAGTTAATTATTCAAGTGACTGAACACAGACGCTGGTTAGTATTAATGAGCCACAGATGACTACCAAGAAAGGCTGCTTTGCCATGATACCCATTTTTAACCCAAGAAGTTTACACTCTGAATTGTCACAAAAAAAAAAAAATTGCTGACACACTTCAAGAAAAAAAGAAGTGAAAACCAGCCAATTAATCAACGTAAAATATAAACTTTAAAGAGCTAGGTTTGTAGCATGATAATTCAAAACCACAAAAAAGTAATTTTTGCTTTCTAAAGCTACTAAACTGAAGCTACTGATGAAGAAAGAGGGATGAGGAGGAATGGGAAAAGGAGAGGGGAGGTTTGCATGGGAGGAAGCAGCAGAAAAGATAAGGCAGCGGATTCAAATGGTCTATTTGATAAAGTGGGGTTTGGGATGCATACTGGCCGCCATTTAAAAGGCCTTGGTGGGCTGGCCTTCTGCCTCACTGACAGACCCTCCCTGCTCAACACTATGCTTGCTCCCTGGCACCTCAATGATGAAGTACCACACAGTAGGGCGGCAGGGTGTGGGGAAAGTTGATTCCTCCTGAAGTCCACTGAATCTACATCATGTCTTCCTCCCCTGCTGGTGGATTACTAGCAGCCTGGTACTTCTTCACTGTAATACCATTCTCAAGCTGTTCTCTGTCTTCACAATCATGGGGCACTTCTCTACAGGTATGCCTGCTTCTGGATCTGGAGCTCCCTGTTATCTAGGATGCCAGCTATGGTGAATCAGGGCCTGTCTTCATTTCTTCTCCTGTTACTGTGACAAAACGCCCTGAACAAAACCAACTTAGAGGAGACAGGAATTGTTTTAGCTTATAGCTCCAGGTTACATCCCATAGTTGTGGGACAGTCATGGCTTTAGATGCTCAAGACAAAGTGATTACATGGAGTCCAGGGTGTGGACGCCAGGAGCGTTGAGCACGCTTCCTCTCAGCTCACTGTATCTGTTTTATCCAGTCAAGGATCCAAATCCACTTTTAGGCTGTGCCTTCCTGCATCAGTTAACATCATCAAGACAGCCCCCTCGGACATGTTCATAAGCCAACCTAATCTAGACCACTCCTCAATGATGCTTTCTTTCAGTTGATCTAGAACGTGTCAAGCTGACAGTTACAACTAACCATTAACACTACATATTACAGAGTCAGAATACTTCACACCGTATTTTTGTAGTTTAAATAATATAAATTAAACTTGCATCTCCATAAATTACCACATCAACAGCTACTACATAGTTTATTATATAGTAGTTTATCTAATCTACCCATAACACACACTTGGAACATTTCAGCCCCTCTGTTGGTTCCTCTTTTGCATCCATAGGTTCTAACTTGCCTTTTGACCCCTGCCTCTGTGGCACACCAACGAAACCAGAGGATTCTGAAAACCAGAATCTAGCACCAACTCCTCCCTGCTGATAGGCACTGGTGAAAGGATGGGGTGGAAATCCTCCAGAGAAATATTTACAGCAAAGCTCGCCGGGCAGGTGCCACTTAGCACACAGCAATACCTTTTACTTCTTATCCAATGTCAGGTCTCAGGCTGTCCAAATATCCACAAAGGAGCTCAGCCTGGACTATGGGAGGTTTCTGGTGGTTAGATAAAAGCCAGCATTCCTCAGGAACTTGTAAAACCAGTTCCCACGTGACAAGAGGCTTCATTTCCCCTTACTCTAGCAGAAAGGACAAATCAAAGAGGACATAACCTATAGTTGTGTATCGAAGCCCATGCAGTGGGGGCTGGGGGCTCTCCTAGTACCACAGGTACCTGTTATACATTTTATAGCTCCTACCCCAGTCTCCTTCCCACCAGTCCTGCTACTCACCCTCCTTAGAACACTATTAGCTCTGTGTGTCTGTGTGTCTGTCTGTCTGTCTGCCTGACTGACTGTCTCTCTCTCTCCCTATCTCTCTCCCATTGCTCTCACTGTGCTCTATTCTCTATGTCCTCCTGTCTTACTATCTTACTATCCACACTATTTTCTCCCACTTCCCTTGCCCTGGCCATGTCCAGTCTGCTGGCTATGCTCAGTCTACTTTTTTTCTCTCTGTTCTGGACTCTTCTAGAAACCTCTGGCCATTCTCTATATATAACTATAATAAAAGTCTTCTTTAATAATGGAGGAATCATGTTGTCAGTTTCTTCACTGATCCACCTCACACTGTGTGTATGTGACCAGTCTATAACACACCAGAGGCAAACAAAAAGGGCAAAAAACAATGCTGATTGTGGCCTAATCCATGAGGTCCACCAGGAACACTGAAGAAAAGGCTTCATACTCCTATCAACCCACCTGCTCCTCAGTGGAGACTCAACAGTCTCATTCTGGATCCTTCCAACACCATCTGTATCAAGCTACTGAGGAACATGGCAGGTTCTGGGAAGAAATGGACTGCCCTGGTCTATTCAGCATGCTGAGTGGAAAACACTCTTGGCTCAGAACTTTACCTGTAAAGTTCTCCCTGCCCTTTTCTATTTTGGAGACACAGTCTTACTAACAACTCAGTCTTGTTGAGTTCCTGGGCTCAAGAGATCCTCCTGCCTCATCTTCTGAAGAGGTGTGATAGGTAAGCACCCCATGCCTGGCCTGCAAAGGTTTTTTTATGAGCATGATGTGTTATTAAGAGTTGACATCCGAGAGAATTTTAACTGTCCCCAAAGTAACTCCCAGTAGGTCTTCTGAAGACAAGGAAAACACAGTAGCTCTGGAAAGCATCATAAAGGTTGGTGGTGGTGGTTTGTTGTTGTTGTTTACATTTTTTTGGTTTGGGTTCTTTTGGTTTTTTAATTAAGAAAGAGACTTCCTGGCTTTGCGTGGGTCTTGCAGTGAGGTTTAAGGGCTCTGGTGTTAACCCTGTTGACTTGGACCAGGCAGCTCAGATAAGCTCCACACATGGATTCCACTGAAAGAATCCACTGCCATAGAAAGTGTCTCCAAGAACTGCTGAACAAGTGTCTTCAAACCTGTTGAACACGCCTAGTACCAGGTGTGCATCTGAGTGGAAGAACCATAGATGTGCTAGAAGACACACAAGCTCACTGTCTGTCTGTCTGTCTGTCTGTCTGTCTGTCTGTCTGTCTATCCATCTATTTATCTATTGGCTGATTAAGCAAGTGACTTGGTGTCTTTTCGGAGTGTGCACAAAAATTAATTATAAGCCTTAAAAATTATTTGAGTAAAACTTCTATTCTCAATTCTTATTTGTTATATTAATTTTTTTAAGGAAAAACAACCAAACACCTGCCATCATCATATTAAACAGACTAGTTTCTTTAAATATCTATCCCACCTCCTGGAGACATAGCACACATTCCTGAGCATGGAAGACTAGCATTAAAGTCAAACCAAACAAACCTAGTGATTCAGACGTGAACTAAACAATGGGAGGCTGAACTGACCTTCCGCAATGACCCGGCAACCAGTTCCAACTGGACTGAAGAGTGGGGTGGGGGCCAGGGGTACAAACACTGGAACTGAAGGGAAAGGAAAGAAATCCAAATATAGTAATATCTGTTCCTGAAAAGAATGCCTCAGTTTCTTACCTGTCTACTGCTTCCACATCAAAGCAGAACCTCTTCTCGATGGAGTCTGTCTTTCTCCGTGTGCAGGATTTGAGAGTGACAGACTCATCTTCTCCCTAGTGGGAACACACAGACAGTCAAGGTGAGGCCAGAAGGCAGGTCTGCCCCCCTCTAGGACGAGCATGGCACATGGACAGGATTCACTTCCACTTCTCAAATCTGTGTGTTCACAACCTATGGAGAGGGAATGCTGACCTCTGAGCTTCTCAAGTAAGCATCTTCTACAGCTAAGATCTGATGCCCTAGGATGTAGTTAGCACAGGTAGAGAAAGTATGGTTGCTGCTACATACTGATACTACTATTTCAATCAGGTTTGATTTTCAGAGGTGACAAGAGATAAAGTCCACAGTCTCCTCCTAACTGACTGTCTGTGATCTTCGGTTAGTCATCATTTCTTCAAGAAACACAGGTCAAAGGTCCCTAAGAAGTGTTCACGTGGCACCAAGTACCTCTCCATCCCCACGGTACCAACCATAGCAAAAACTGTCTGCTAAGGAAGACAAGGAATAAAACGAGGTCTTCCCATCAAGTCTGATCAGAAGTTCACAAGACTGCACGCACCCTAAGGACAGAGGCTTGTGGTCTTTGCTTACTACTCTTGCATCTTCTGAGCCTACCTGGGTCCTGGATAGAAGAGGTGTTCAACATATAACACCTTAATATTGATGAATAAGATGTGATAAACTGCATGTTTAATGTGTACAATGCCTTACTGTGACATCTGCAAATAGCCATCAAACTATCAATCAATCTGAGATAAACTTTTTCAACATCCCAACCCCTGCCTGCCAAACACACCCTTTGGTGATCTACCCACCTTCTAGATCACCTCCAAGAAACCACTAGGTCTGCTTTCTGCTGTTATGGGTTTGTTTGCATGTTCTATAACCTTATGCAAATACAGACATGAAGTAAGTATCTAGGTCTTTCATTAAGAATGAGCATTCGTGTGTGCTTGTGTGCATATCAAGAGCTGTGTTTTTCTACTAGGTAGTGTGTCACTGTGTAAGTGGAGTGTGACAATCTCACAGAACTCACTGACTGCCTAGAAACACAGCAAGAGCTCTCCACAACTTCTTCCTGTCACTAGGAATCCATTACTGTTTCTGTTTCTCCATTTTTTTCTAAAAGGGGGAAATTAACAAATTCACCTGTCTTGCCAACATAAGATGAAGTGTAACTTCAGACAGTGGATATAACCACCCACTGAAATCAGCAAAGCAGACAAACACAGTCCTAGGAAGAAAGCATTCTTATCCACATATCTTATATCTATACCTACTTACTGGAGAGCAAAGATTAGTTTCTCATATTGAGACTTTATCTTTACCCACTCTGTAAGATGCAAAAATATGTTAAATAAAAACTTCGTAATCTTGCTTAGTAATCTCAGCTACTTGGGAAGCCAAGACAGGCGTATCATCAACTCAAGGGCAGTCTGGGCTATATGAGTTCAAGATCAGTCTGGACAACTTAGCAAAATCCACCTCAGAAGACAGGGCTGAAGATTTATCTCTGCAATAAAGTCTTTACCTGGTATATGGGAGACCTTAGATTAGACACCCAGCATCACACAGGGGACACTGTTTTAGACTAAGGTCTGACTTTGGGCCTGAAAAAGAATATATACTAAAATTCAACCTGGAGTCACCCAAGCAAATATTCTCCATCAGCAAACTAAGCTGTTGATCTCCCAGAAAACCAGAAATGAGAGAGAGCAGTCCAACTGCTCAAACAGGCTTACTTCAATCAGCAAGGAGCCCTGACCTTCTCTCTGCCTCGATCACTCCTCAGAAGCACACACACACGCACGTGCGCACACACATGGAGTAGCCTAAATTAGCCTGATATAACCAACTGGATACTTGCACTCTTCACTCTCCTGTGCCCTCTTTATAAAATAATAGTAGGTTTCATGCTACCATTGTTTGTAATTTTGCGGTCTGACTTGCAGCCCCCTACATGCTAGGCAAGAGTTCCTCACTGAGCTGCACTCCCAGACCACAGAAACCACTCTGAAATCACCAATCATTCTGTTCTGGTTCTGAATTCTTAAGCCTTCCTCTCTGCCTTAAAACTAATGCCTGCTGCTTGCCTTGCCACAACACTTGTTTAGTTCTTGAAACAGTGATGCCTATTTCTAGAACTGAAAATAAAGACAATTAAACTCTTTCAACTCCACGACTCCAGCTCTGTCCTTTGATGATTGCACTCACCCAAATGTAAGAAATTCGACCTTGATGATGTTCAGCTACAGTTAAAACTCAATAGCTATGGGCCACTTCAATTATAAAAGCTTAGATTAAGGGTCATGAAAAAAGAGTGGGTAACGGAGATCTATAAAGTACCATCAGACATTAGCACAAAGGACAGACAGAGGGAAGGAAGTGTAGCCAGAAGCCCATGGTAAGAGACAAAAAGGGAGAAGGAGGCTGAGGAGAGCCAGTGATGCAGGAATGTAGTCTTTGTCCTGTAAGGATCAGGAGAGTAATACAGGGTAGCCAGGGACAAGGACAAAGCTGGTCTGACTACTACAGGCTTTGGGGGGTGCCTGTCTCGGAGGGTGGGACTCAGAGATATCCTTAACCACACATGAGATCTGGTCTCAAGCGGACAAAGCAAATCTGCTCAGAAAATCAAGCCTAAGGCTGGGGTAGAAAGGAGAGTAGGCACCTTTAAAGGAATACAATCTAAGTGAAAGGTGATGTGCCCAAACTGTGAGCACTTCACCTCCAGACCCCTAGACAGTTATGCTCCCATTTCCTCCTGGAAAACCTAGGTCACAGTGGCATCAAGAAGATTTGGCTTCAGGAGCAGGAGGTTCTAACTCCAGACTGGGAGGTAAGTCTACTCACTCTGGAACTCAAGGGTATAAATTTAAAAGTAAATTGACCTTTCTGATCCCCAATTTTCCCACTGTGGAAAAGGGGAAATCTCAATCAAATAGCAGCCCAAGACAAGACAATGAAGAGTACAGACGACTCTGAAATAGGGCATAAATGTAACCAGTTATGATTAGGAAGATGACTTGTCACCTTCTCAGGCCCTGCCCCACACTAAAAACCCACTGAGGTACTCTGTGGGATCTCACAGAAGTCCTTAGGTACCCAAACACTGGCCACTGCACACAATCCCACCCTTCACTGAGAAATGCAACTGAGTTCATTGAGCAATTGGAAACATGCAAGGTGTGAGTCCTGAAGCCACAGCTATGGAGGAGAATAATCCAGTCGCTGGTTTCTAGAAGGAGTGACAGGTAGGAAAGGACCGTGACCCGTTCCAAACAAAGCGGGCCTGCTTCTATGAAAACCAGGAAACACCTAGTGACTTGTATATAATTTGTAATACTCTCGTCTATCTCTGTCTGTTAACATGTGTGTTTTCCTGAGATAATTTGTAAGTCAACACCACCTCTGCCAATAACAATAATAATAATGGGGCTGTCTTACTACCTGGATACCAGGAATGAACAGAGATGCTGATAAAACTCTTTATTGTCACCGAAGTGAAAGAGAGCCAGGAAGAAAAGCTGGGATTTGAAGAGAGCACAAAGCACAGCACCGCAGTGTGCAACCCTAGCCCAGGCACGCCTAGTCTTCGAGCCTGTGCTCTCTCCACTTCTTCACTTGAATGTCCTCCAAATGCTAAATCAACCCGGTACACAAAAATGTTCATAGAAGGCCAGGCGTGGGCTAGCAAAGTACTAACTTACCAAAATACAGACACAACTGAAACAAAAAACTACTTAAACCAAAGATAGAACCAGAGAAATTACTCAATATATATTCCAGATATTCAAAAAGATTAAATGTATACTGGCTAAGGAGAGAGGCAGAACCACTGGAGTTGGAGATCAACCTGACTACACTTGAGTTCGAAGCCAGCCTATGCTACAAAGTGACACTGTCTTACAAAAATAGATGGGCAGAAGAGGAAAACCATAATATTCTTATTAAAACAGTTAAATATATTCACAAGGAAATAATAGCGAAAATTAGGGAGAGGCAAAATTCAAAGATAGTAACTAAAGACAATTTTTCCAGTTCTGAATTAAAGTAAAACCATAAATCCAAGTTGGACAAAAAGTTCCAAGCAATCAGCTTTAAAAAAATCCATTCTAGGACATGACAAAAGATAGAATACAAAGGAGAGACTGGGTAGGAAGACAAGCCAGGGGAGACACAGATTATCTCGATATAGAGAACGCAGCAGAGACAACTGTCTGAGGCAGGCAAGAGGCTGTAGAGTTCTGTAAAGGGAAGAACTCTGGAGAATGCAGGGAGCCACCAACAGTGGTGCCAGGGAGCCTGCCCTAAACTGGCAGTCTCTTCTAAAACACAGTCAGAGTATCTCCCATCCCACAATGTCCAAGACCACAGAAAGAAGAGGGGCAGGTAGAGGAAGGAGAGAGAAGGTTGGAGGAGGAAGGAGCTCTGTCTGGCCATCCTTAAGCTCTCAGATCCAGTTTTCATCCTCACTTCTATTAGACTGAACTGAGCTTCAGCCTCCTACCATCAAATGTTCCCCAAGTTCCGATCCACAAAGGCTATGCAGAATTATTAATATATCTGGTATGATTTTAAAAGTTGCAAAGTTTAGGGGTAATTTGTTACACAGAAATAACTGATTTACCTAAAATGTCCATGGGCAACTCCAGGGATCCAGCCTAAGAGGCATAAATAAGTCCCACAGAATGTCAATCAACCACGACTTTCTAGTAAGTCTTTGATGTGCGACACATTTAATAATGTGTACATGTAATAAAAAGACTCTTAATTACAGTTACGTAAATAAGCTAACAATGATTATTCCAACCATTTTCAGGGCAATAGGCTTCCTGGAATTACTGCACAAAATTCAAGAATTTTACAGTGAAATGCTGTACTCTTAGTCATGTACCATGATTGTTACCATGGTACCAGTGTACCATGTTTGCTGAGCAAACCAAGCAAGACATTTTCACGGTGCACTCACCCCTTTTCCTCCTGACTTCTGGTCAAATGGAACCATGGTGATTTGCTTGGAATCCCGTTGGTATGTACAGTAGTGCTTCACCCAGGAAGTTCCAAAGTGACCTGCAAGGGAACGTCGCCTATTAATCATCTACATGCATCCACTGTCACCGCACATCAGTAACTGACATGTCACAGAGATGGGCCGAGATGCTCAGCCATAATGTGACACTGTTTCAGGGGTGATGCTACACAGCTCGACTGAAACACAGAAATCTCATCCCAAGGCTGAAAGTGAAACCAAAACAATGCTTTCCCCACACAGATAGACAGGATCCCGACCTCCCAATAACTCTATATACAATGAGTCTTCAAATACAGGGGAAGTATGGGTTCTCTGAGAAAATGGATTCACACTCCCACCATCAACCTCCATTTGAAATTTCCATTCTCTTCCCTGACTGAGGTGACTGAGGAAAGAGCATGGAAGTGCTCTTCCAAGTGTCAATCACCATTTCTGTCTGAGCCAATGACGTCATACCTCCCACACGGCTGCCCAGTGCCTAACCTCAGGGGTTCTGACCTACTTCCAAACCTCTAATTTTTACTCAAAAAGATCTAAAAAGCAGACATGGAAACCTCAGAGACACTAGAGATGCAGACTGGAAGTGACTAAAAGGCTAAATGCAATCTGTCTCAAAACTCTCCCACAGGAAAGAGGACAACATCACAGCACCAAGGCCCACCAGTCTCTGACAATACCCAGTGCCGGGCCAATCCCTTTATTTTCAAGAACAAAGTGCTATTAGAGGAAGAAGGCATCATCAGCCTACAAGGACATCAGTCCATACTGGTTTTAGATGTTCACAGAGCATCAGTCTACAAGGACATCAGTCCATACTGGTTTTAGATGTCCACCGAGATCACACAAGAGAAGTGAGCAAAAGTAACAACACCATGTAAATGGACTGAGCAGTCACTTAATAGTTACTAATGGTTTCACACGACTGCCAAATACAAGTATTAGATATCACTTAATAACCTGGAAAAGCAACATAGGGGCTAAAGAGACAGAGGAGTTAGTAAAGTGCTTGTCTTGCAAGCATGGAGACCTGAGTCAGATCCCAGAAACCCACATTAAAAATTAATTAATTAAAAATGTATTTTTTAAAAAGCCAGGTTTAGTGGAGGCACAGTTGGAAAGGCGGAGATGGGCAGATCCCTGGGGGTTGTTAGCCAGTCTGCCAACCTACGCAGTGAACTTCAGGCCAACAAGAAAACCTGCTCCAAAAAACTACAAGGTGAATGTCACCTAAGGAACACCACCTGAGGTTAATAACTGGCCACCACATGTACAGACACACATAAATACCCATGAGAACATATATATATGGATGGATACCCTGCCCCCCCCACACACACACACACATTCACACACAGCAATACATAAGCATTTACACTGAGTCATTAAAGTCAGCTTTAAAAATGCCAAACATTCTCAGAGCTTGGGGGAAGTCCCAGTGACTACACACTGGGAAGATTCCAGAAGTGCTTTGTCTTAGACAGTATGAATGTCAAAGTAAGTAAAGTTGATACATTATAGCTTGTGAGTGAAATGTGAATCTTGAGATTTTATTGGCAATGGAAAGGTGGGGATGGACAGATGGTCTGACAGATGTGCAGATGGATGGAAAAGAAGGATGGGGGAAAGAACTTTCAATAAGTCTTATTCCTGGCACCTGGAGGCGCGACCTTGGGTAGCATCCCTCTAAGCCTTCCCGAAGGCTTAAGGTATGACCTGTGAGTCCTTACTAAAAACTGCACTCAAGTAGCAGCCCCCGGCACTTCTTCCCTTGACTGCATTACAAGAAGATGAGCCTTCTTCCTGCCTTTCATTTTTGTTTTGACTGTGTATAAAATACAAGTACTGGAGTGAGGGGAGTTAAGAAGAAAAGAGCCCAAACCATGATTACTCTCGATTGAAAGCAGAATCGCCAAATATGAGGGCACTCGAGACGATGTGTTATGTAAGACAGAGCTCTCCAATGCCCAGGAGGTCAGGGTGGGGTGCACAAGCACACTGAGGCACAGAGGTTCAAAAGGGGAGCGAAAGCAGGAAGAAACCCTAGCACAGAGGACACAGAGCATATCACTTGGAGGTGGACAAGACTGTGGACAAAGATCTGCAGGCACCTCCAGAAGCAAAGCCTGCCCAAGGCTGCAAGTGCAGCCTGCCCTGCCAGTCAGCACACTTACGCTTCTCCTGCACATACAGGTACCCTTCCATGGTGTACGGGCTGATGGTCTTGTGCTCAAGGGGGTTTTCCTTCATCTTCTTCATCAGCGATTCCACTTCAGATCTGGTTCCTTCAAAGCGGTTTCTTGTCTGCGATGAAAGGAATTTTACTCAAATGATCAAATGAAGAAAAACTGAAATCTCTTAATAATTCAGAAGATCGGCCTTAGATTGAAAAGCAAGTAAGGGGTATTCAATGGTCCAGGAAGTGGGCAAATATTGACTTGCAAAAGTATACCTTTGCTTTCCAGTTCCATACTTGAATGACTCAAACTCCAGCAACTATCAAGATCACGGAGGAAATTTACAAAGCATACGAACACTCAGCCTATCTCCTGAAGAGCAGGTGGCAACTCTTGGACCAGGAGAGGGCATTTAAATAATCATTCCAGAACATTGAGACTCAGATGGCCCACCCACTACTCATCTTTAGGATTGTGGCCCTCACCATCCCAATTGCAGGAAAAATAGCTTGTTGATGGTTCACAGATGGCATCCTCATGAAAGGTGTGCTGTTGGCTTTCTAGGTCAGATCCTCAGTAAGAGCAGTCTCAAACCCCTTGGCTTCTACCCAGGCCTATTCAGAAGCCGAGGCACAGCCTAAAGCCTCCAGATGCAGCTGCATCATGGCCTGATGGCCCACCACATTCCATGCTCAGCTTCTCAGAGGCACTAAGTTCCTTACTGCCTGTGAATCTCTATTTCAAAGCCTCAGGAGACCCCTAGGACTAGAGTGCAGCTTGCCTAGCATATATGGGGACTTGTGTTTCATCCCCAGAATAAGGGGCAGGATAATGCTTCATGAAACCATTTCTGACATACTTCAACTTCCTGTTCTCCAAATCAACAAAGAACCACAGAAGCTCCAGACTTCTAAAGGCCATGCAGTAGAAGCCATGCAGAAAGACTTGGATCTAACTTCTACACAGGAGTTCCTTGAGACCTGTGGTCAATCACAAAGTTTGAGAAGAGCTTCCCCCATGACTTATGGCCCAAACACCCTAAACAACTCTGTACCCAAAAAGGCCCCATGCTCAAGCAAAAAGGCAATTGCATTTGAGGGGCACTGACTTAGACACCCTGTCAGTCTTGCTAAGAACTAGACAAGAACATATCATTTGAGCTTGAGGCCAACTCCCTTTCCTATTCCTGGACACTCATGTAAGGCCTAGGGTAGCCAGGCAGCTGCTTGCACAGAAGGCAGCTAGGCTGGGCTGGGCTGAGCTGGGATTTCCACTGCCAAAGGAAATCCTGGCAGTGCTATGAAAAACACTCATAACCAACAGCAACACTTCCGGGAACAGAAATGGTGCTTAGACCAATCTTGCATTCTAGAAATGTCAGATCCCCACTGTCCTCTGAGCCCAGGCAGGACCCCACCACACACACCTCATGCCAGTGTAAGAGGGGAAGCTCTGCAGCAAACATACCCTCTCCTGCTTCCCTCTTCTGTCCCTGCCCCCACTCACATTTTGTATGCTGATGGTCAACTGTGTCTTAAAGTCACCAAAATCCTTGGCCAGCTCATAACCATGGTGATAGAAAGTGAAGAGTCCTTGCAGGAAGGCCAGTAGCTGTAGAGAGGGGGAAAAAAGCAGAGGTCTTACAAGCCGGATGAGAAGGATCTGAGTTTCCAAGGCTGTCTGGGAAGTACAGAACAGGCTGTATTAATGACAACAAACACTGAGCAGCTCTGTGGAAGGATACTGTCCTCCTGCATCATGTCACTGAATGGTCATGACCACCCTAAGTGCTAACAGGACCCACCGTAAGTGAGAAGGCACGTCAAGAGACTAAGTGACACTCACTCACAGTGTCAGCCAGGATTAGAAACCTGTTCTCCTTGGCAGCAATGTTCACCACTACCCAAGAACATCACCTCTTAGGAACTAGAAGCTGAGCTGTACCTTGGCTGCCTTCTAGGAAGGTCAGACCATGGAAAATCACACAGCAGGCTTCAGCTAAGGGGCATTTCTGTCTGTTTTCTTTAACTTCCCACAGAAAACAGTAAGAATTCCTTGATGAAGTTAGTCACTGGCTGATGTTATCTTGGGTGCCTTGACTCTCATTTAAGCCCCTATGGCTAATGGGTGAGTGTGCTTGTGGTCTAGTCTCCTCCACACTGAGTGGTGACAACACCTGCCCGTCACAGTTCTCACAGAACTTTCCATATTCTCAACAACCATCAGAAGTACAACAATCAGAAGTGTGTACTTCTTCACAAAGCTGACCTCTGACCCTCCCAGTCCTTCCCAAGTTCTCCCTAGACCACCCGTTTTCACAGGCATGACATGAAGAAGGGGACTACAGTGAACGGTAGAACATGGCTGGGAAGGACCTGATCTCTTTGAGGTCACAGCTCTTTTGGCTGCAGAAAGCACACCGGGTATGCCGAGTGGTCCGCTCTGACCTCCAGAGCCTGCCACGTCCATTAGTCAGAAATGCATCAACTGTCCTCTGTGCTGTTCTGCAAACACATCTGTTCTTATTCGCACAAACCCACTACTTGGAGAGGCAGTTCTTCGGCGGCCTGAGAAGGGGTTCCACTCACCCTGTGCTCTGTGCACCGGAGGAAGGGCATCCCTTCAGATGAACGCTCAGTCCAGCCAACCAAAGAACGTTGTGGCAGTATAACCACAACGGCAGGAGTGAGGGCATTCTAGGAGTCATCGTTTGCACCTTGCCTTTGGCTACCAGACGACTGGAACAAATTTCCCCAGGATCTCATGTCAGGAGAAGGAAAGTGTGTCTCTGAGACCCAGGGCCGGACAGAGGACAAACTTGTTTCATAGTCCTGACAACCCATCCAATCGCCTTGCAGGACAGACTGGAGCTGAGACAGTTATGGGAAGGATTGCACCTTAACGGGATATACTTAGTTATGTGTACCTTGTACCTTCTATTTAAACCTAAACCTCATCTCAGGTCCTCAGAGATGGACTTGGGAGGCAGAGTCACTAGAATTCTTTATTTGTTCCTTTTCCAAACATGGCCACACTGAATAAATCTGTTTTTTTTTTCTGCTTTTCACAATGACCCCTGCCTTAACTGACATACTAAGGATGGGTAAGCAAGCCTACATGTTATGGATAGTAAGACCTAGGCTCTGTCCCTAACAACTCCAGAAATTCACATTAAAATGGTAGTGTGGCTTCCCTCTGTTCTGCCCCCTTTGTATTCTCATGGGAGGTCAAGGAGGAGGTACTGTTGGGTGCTCTGTCTGTAAAACATCTAGTGGGAACTTAGTTACTTAGTAAATAAGCATTAACGCCCTGGAGTACTGAAGTCCAGTACTGAACTCTTTCCTTCAAAGACAACCAGAGCATTAGGACTTCCTCTCCATGACAGTTTCCGGAGAAGAAGGCATCTATCCCTTTCCTTCCAGACAACGCCTGAACTAGAGGACATGGGCTTCGCTGATGTCTAGGCATCCACAATGATGGCTGTCCCTCCCTCTCCTTCTTCCCTGCAGGTACAACTCAAACGCT
This sequence comes from Rhabdomys pumilio, assembly GCA_030674055.1. Lineage (NCBI taxonomy): Eukaryota > Metazoa > Chordata > Mammalia > Rodentia > Muridae > Rhabdomys > Rhabdomys pumilio. Next base: position 47,094,475 of record JANHMN010000013.1, read on the forward strand.
GGTCCCCACACTGCTCCTAAGCCCTAAGAACCTGCTTTCTTTACAGTTCTCAGTTTTAGTGTTTTGTGTGTATAGGTGTTTTGCCTGCATGAATGTCTGTTCATCGTGTACACACTTATCAGAGTAACCATCCTCATGGTCCCAAGAAAGATTTCTTGAGCTCAGAGCTAACCCTTCCCTTCCCTGACCCTTTTTTCTAGAACTCCTCTTGGGTGAGACACTTTCCCTCTTCTCTTGAGACAGTTTCGTTCTCGCAGCTGAGTACCCCAGGCTTGCTTAATTACTAAGTCAAATGACTTGGCTAAACCAAGGTAAGTCATTTCTCATGTCACGCGTATCCATTCCACAGAGAAAAAGCCCTGTGTCTTCTGTGCTTGGAAGCCAAACTGACTCCTCCCAAGAGACTATGGACACCACGGGAACTGTTGGCTAGTGGACTCTGTCATTTTTTAAAATAATATATAACTGGTAGATTATTGTTTACTCTTTCAGACTTCTGACTACATTGATAGCTAAGCTTTCACAGATATTACCTGATACCTCATTAGCTAAACTCAGTTACCATCAATTAAATGCTTCATATTTTCTCTTCTTGCTATGCCACTGTCCTAATATTATCTGAGTTCCTATAATAAAACATTCCACTATACGATCCAACAAAGGTTCATCTTGAAGACTGCTTGTGTTGTTAACTCATGCTGTCATCTCTTTTGTAAACTTATAAGCTACAGGAAACCCACTCAGATCTACCTTTCATGAACCAAATAGATGCCATCCAGATACGTACATCTGCCTAAAGTTCCCACTTACTACCTATTCCAAAGGGTGGGATCCCTCTGGGTTTCAAATGTGCAACTTAGAGAAATTTTCTTTCCCCCAAATGTACTTAACCTTATTCCCTACATCTTGTCAAGTCCAGGCACATCCAGAACAGTTCCAGAGAAGCAACCTTCAGATGCTCCATCTCCTGTCACATGCACAGCTGCTTCTACTGGACCTGTTCCTTCTGACCTATCCTCAGATGACTCCATAGACCCTGGACAGCAGGAAGCAGCCAACTAAGACTGGACAAACATCCCCTATACCCATTCTTCTAGGTTCCCCCTAGAGACACATCGCCCCCAATGCCAGCAGGAAGTAGTCAGATATCACAACATCCCTATTCCTGCTTTGCCGTCACTTCTTTCTAATTTTTCTTTTTTAATTAAACCAAAATGGGGGAATGTTAGTATTCTGTCTAAACTCCATCTCCACAGTTACCTGGCAACAGCCAGGTATGCTCCTCCCCACAGTTACCTGGCAAGCGCCAGGCAGACCTGGCCCACTATAAAAGGGGCTGCTTGCCCCCTCCTCTCTCTCTTACTTTCTCTCTTAATCTCTCACTCTCTTACCCTCTTGCCTCTCTGTCCCCTCCCCCCCTTCCTCTCTCCACGTGGTCATGGCCGGCCTCCACTTCTCTTCTCTTTTTATCCTTCCACCTTCTCCCCACCTTTGCCCTATTTCCTGAATAAACCTCCTCCCCCTGGAACCGTGTGGTCTGGAGTGGTCTGCCCTGAGCTGCGGTCGGACGTCTTAGAACAACTAAAAGCGTGGCCCTGCCAACACCTCGCTCAGGATTCCTCCATCCAGAACTTCTACTTAAAGGCAGCCTACTGTTAGGACTGTGTTACAGCAGCCCCAGCAAACCAGCATAGCTACCAAGGCTTATTATCCTTACAATGAAGGACAGTGAGCTGCTGAGTGAGGAAAAGCTGCTTTGGGTAAGACTCCCGTCTTCAGCAGGAAGGCAATAATGGCATGTATTAGTTCACAGGGACGTCGGAAGTCAACCCCAATCAGAGATGGAATGGGCTTGCTTACCACACAGTGCACAGGAGCTGTTGCATAGAGAGACAGTCAGAATGTGTCAGAGGACACACTGCTATGAGCAGGGACAGGCTGGGCGGGAAAGCCCCATACAGGAAGCAAGCGACAAGGGAAGAACGAAGCCATCCAATGGGATAAAAGAATGGGAAAGGAGAAAAAGACACAGTGGTGTAAGTACTTGTGATAAAACTCCGAGATTGTGGTGCCTAAGAATGGGGGAGGGGGCTTAGAGTGGGAAGGTCAGCGGGACAACTTCTGAGAGCTCTAGCCAGCCTTCAGTATAAAAACCCAAGACACAGACAGAGCATGGCTTCAGCTTCATGACACCAAGGTGCATGAAGTGTCTGCAATGTACACCTCGAGAACACGAGACGTCTCAACAAGAAGATACAGGCTCCATTCAGACACACATACCAGATGGGTGGATGGAAGGAAGGACAAACAGGAGAGTGGAAAGGAGAAAGGGAGGGAGGAACGGACAAATGGTTTAGATCTCAAAAGTCCAACTTTCCTTCCTTGGAGCTCACTATATAACTGAGGCTGACTGTGAGCTTCTGATCCTCTTGCCTCTACCTCCCAAGTGCTAGAATCACAGGTGTGTGCCCCCTCATCTGGCTTCTGCAGTGGAATCACAGGTGTGTGCCCCCTCCTCTGGCTTCTGCAGTGGAATCACAGGTGTGTGCCTCCACATCTGGTTTCTGCAGTGGAATCACAGGTGTGTGCCTCCACATCTGGCTTCTGCAGTGGAATCACAGGTGTGTGCCTCCACATCTGGCTTCTGCAGTGGAATCACAGGTGTGTGCCCCCACATCTGGCTTCTGCGGTGGAATCACAGGTGTGTGCCCCCACATCTGGCTTCTGTAGTGGAATCACAGGTATGTGCCCCCACATCTGGCTTCTGTGGTGGAATCACAGGTGTGTGCCCCCACATCTGGCTTCTGCAGTGGAATCACAGGTATGTGCCTCCACATCTGGCTTCTGCAGTGGAATCACAGGTGTGTGCCCCCACATC
>JANHMN010000013.1:47110698-47178239 GCA_030674055.1 Rhabdomys pumilio
GATTACAATCCCTTTATACACAGAGACACCCAAAGTCAACCGCTGCCCTCAGGCTCCCTCATCCTTTAATCATTAATCACTAAAGGCATGATGACCCAGAAATGCGGGTTGGTTGCACCTGGAACACCAGCTAAAAGGATTTCTCCAAGGAAAGTCCCACCTGTCCCTGAGAGTCCCAGGACTGGTGAGGGGCTGGCAGGCTCCCAGCCCTGAGAATGGAAAGGGCAGAGTCCCACTAAGGAGCTGAAGGACTTCCTGTCCAGGATTTATCCTTCAATCTTTTGCAACAAAATCCAACCTGGATGGGGGTGGGGGAGCATGACAACTAAACAAATAGCTCTGAGGGCAACAGAGGCCACATCTCCGGCATCTTCTTGGTTCCTTCTCCCTGACTTCTGAAGTCGCTCATTGATAGAATGCAGCCTGCAGCACAGCACACAAACACAGATGGTCTTCGCCAGAGCCTTTCATGAAGGCAACAGGCACTTAGTGAAAGAGCCCCAATCATTAGGATACTTGGGCAACACTGACTTACAACAAGGATACATTTTCAGTGCTCTCAGCTACTCCCCAGCTGTCTTTGCTTATATCCAGATTCTGGTCTTCTGCTTGGCAACAGACTCAAAAAAAAAAAAAAAAAAAAACCCAAAACAAAAACCACCCACATCTAATGGGCTAATGAACAAACTTAGGTTTCTCAATTTTCAGTTCTTTGGTACCCAAAACCTACACTAAATACATGCTCTACCCTTGGGTTACAGTCCCAGCCCCATTTTTGTCTTAATTCTTCCTCCCTTTATGGCATCAACTAAGATGCCCAATGTAAGGGGGAAAACAGACTATGAGACCCTAGCAAAGTGATGATTTTTGACTTTGCCAATGCTCTGTGCAGAGCAACCTCTGGAAGAAAGCAGGGGACAGGAAAGAGGGGAGCAGGGCAGCTGGTGATATACAGGAGTTCACCTCAGTCTCTCAGTAAGGAAACTAGAAAGAGAGGTGATGACACAGGGACCTGCCACTGAGCCCTGACCCTGCTCTGTAGGCAGTGACAGTTACATGGCTCCAGCCGCCTCTTACCAGGCCAGAATGGAAAGCCACTAGATCAAATTTGTGAAGTTTTAAAAGCTAAAGAAACAAAAATGAAACAAAGGAACTTGAGATAAGTTCGCTTACATGCTAATTAGGTTTAAAATAAAAACGTCAAGTAAAATATAGTGCCAGTCTTATCTCAGCCCATTAGCTTACACTGTGTCTTAGTGCCATGGTTGGATTAATCGGGGGTGGGGGAGGTGGGGGTATGGAGGGATAGGAGATGGAGGGTGAGGGGAGGGAGTCACCAAACTAGCCAGAAGAATACTGGAGGAAGGTGGACAGACAGGAGTGTCTCATGTACTCCAGCTTCCTTCTGCCACTGGTGGTGCCACTGGCCAACGCAGGGAGAATCCCCATCCTGACCCACACATCTGTGCTCTTCCACTAACTGCAGGATTTCTGCCCTTACAAATCTTATGGGCTTCCTAGCCCAGGAAAAGGCTTGCTGGGGTGAATGGCAAATGTTTTTATCTTCTGTAAGGTCGAGACTTACCTATACACATCTCATCATCTGTTTCTGCATCTCCTATACACTGAAATTTAAATTCATTTAAGGAATCCGCAAACTTCCGCTTTGCTGAAGACAAATCTAATAAGAAAGAAAAAGAAGAAAACACATTACTGACATTAAATTGGCCTTCCTACTTGTTGCCCTTTTTAAGCCCTTCTGTGTATACTTAGCGAGGTTTGTTCCTGAGACCATTTCACAGAAGAAATGTTAACTCAAAATAGTAAGTATACCTGTTTATACAACAATACTTTACATAGTTTATATAAATAGTTAACATTTTATATATAAAGTAGTAATTTGCTCTAAAAGTTAACATTTTTATTTCAGTTGCTTTAACAATTCAAATCTTATGGGATGGAGATACAGTTCAGTCGTAAAGTGCTAGCCTAGCACGCACAAGGCCTTGGGTTTGATTCCCTGAACCACAATGTGTGTGTGTGTATGTGTGTGTGTGTGTGTGTGCGCGCGCGCGCGCGCGCATGCATGCATGCATGTATGTTATAAAAGAAGTTTTAAAATCCTGTGTCTGCTTCCTGCAACCACACACTGAGACATATCATCTCCATTTTGACACCTGGGAATATTACCACTTCAGGAGACCAGGGAAGAACCCTGGCCCAGAAACAACATTAGAAGCAGCAGCATTCCCCACAGTCCACAAGTCCGTGCTGCCAAACCCTCCATGTGGTCAGCACGGCTGCCCCCAAGTGTGACTCTGGAACATATCCTCTAGATCCAAAAGAGAAAGCCAGAAGAACCTGTGCTGACCTGTCTCAAAGCATAAGCATGCCTGGCTTCCTCCTCCAACTAAAGACAGACAAGGTCCAAGTTCTCCGACCCTCCCAGACCATTCTCATTAGCCCACAGCTTGACAAATTTCCAATCAGTTTCCACAGTCACCAGAAGAACGAAGCCCTACCAATGTTTTCTATTGGGATTTTCTAAGAAGCCAACCCCACACATGGTATCTATAATGAAGACTCTCTGGGGCCCTTGTCAAATTTAAAAACTAAACTTTCCTTTAAGACAGTAATAAAAGCTAATGTTCCTTCCTGAGCCCTCGGCTTCTGTTCAGAGCATAAAATCACCAAGGTACATTTAAGTGGCCTGACAGACAAGACTGCTTAACTTAATTCCACATGCAGCCTTCCTGCAGATTAGGTTAATCATTCAAATTATCATCTACCCAGGCTTCCCACATTGAAGGGGAAATGGCATTAAGTTCAAACTCCCAGCGGAGGGGAAGAGGAGGCGCAACTGGTAAGGAGGCCTGGATTTAATAAGATGGGAGGGTCTGGCTTTCCGGATCAACATGACTTGCTAAATAAAAGCATCCCTTCCCTCAGTTGAAGGTCATTCATTTAGGTTGTTTCCATTCCCTAGCTGTTATGGAATAAAGCAGCAGTGAATACGGTTGAGAAAGTATCTGTGGAGTATAGGATGCCAGGTCTGTCAGGCATATGCCCAAGGACTGGTATAGCTGGGTCATATGCTAGGTTTATTTATAGCTTTTTCCAGAGACAGACAGACACACACACACACACATGCATGTGTGCGCGTGCATGTCCGTGTGTGTTCGTGTGTGTTCGTGTGTGTCCGTGTGTGTGTGTCCGTGTGTGTGTGTGTGTGTGTGTGTGTGTGTGTGTGTAATTAAAGAAAAGGAGGCCATAAATTTGAGAAAAAACAAGGAGGTGCACATGGGAGAGAACGGAGGGAGGGCAAGGAAGGAAGGGGAAAATGAGGTAATTACACTGTAATTTCAAAACAATTGTTTTTCTTAAAGTATCCTAGGCCCTCAGCACTTCCCTCTTTTGCTCCCACTTTCTCCCCTAAGGTTAAGACAAACGGTTCCCATCGTTTTTGATTGATTTGTCTCTTCTCCTGCTATGTGCAGTACAATCTTCCTGGAGCTTGCTGAACAAACCCAGCCCCTAGGGTCCCTTCCAAGCCAGAGCTATTAGTAAAGGGTCACGGGGCCCAGGGGCTGCTGCTGTTCTCAGTCTGGAGCTCGTGCTACAGATCCTGGACCATCTTCCCACAGCTCAGATGGCATGGGTCCTAGGCAAAGCACTGTGTTCTACAACACAATAGGAGGCGCTTGGAGTGGAAAAGAACACAGGATCCAATTTCCAATCCCTCGCTGGTACAGACGCTTTCATGGAAGACTCCTTAATAAACGGCCTAAACACGACAGCCGCGGGGAACCAGGCCTCTCTCAGAACTGGCCTCTTGGACAGAGGGTCTCCTTCAGAACACAGCTCACTCCTGGCAAGCCTCAAAGTCAGAACACTGCGGGGAGGAAGGAAACTCAAGACTCTGGACAGGCAAGAGAGGAGACAGAAAGGAAGTTATTTCAAAGTGGAAGAGAAGGACGCCGGGATCCTCAAAGCACAGCACAACAAATGTGAGTGTGCGGCACATATTCATAGTTTAGTCCATGTGCCCCCGGCCAGAACTCACGAATAAGGTCTGAGCGAAGAGTGTGTCTGAGTCAATAGCTTCACTTTCTGCATGGCAATCCTCTGCCCCGCCAGCAGGACAGGAAAGAGTTACGCTGACAATCACCTCAACAAAGTGGAGAGGGAAATGCAGACTGGGTTTGGGAAAGCTTCCAGGGTGCACCTGAAAGGCTGTGCTGCCAGCAGCTGCCAACAAGGATGAAGGATCAGCTTGTACCGAACAACAGGGCCTCTGTGGGGCCCACTAAAAGCATACTGCCTTGCCAGGTTACAGGCACAGGGTAACCCGACTTACACTGTCTGGTGGCCCACAGCAGATGAGAGGCTTAGATCTGGGCCTGGTGGACGATGAGGTAATGAGCTGCACTCAAGTCAGTACAGGGCTTTAGGCCAGGAAGGACAGCTGAACGCAATGAGAATTCCAGAGCTGGAACCTGGAAAGGAGCTTACCTTGGACCTAGTAGAGAAGTCTTTCAGGGAAACTACAGTAGACACCTGTTGTTTGGCACAGAATCTGTGCCTGGCCTGAAGTGCAGCACCTCCAGCTTATTCGAGGGAACTTCTCCATTTGCATGCTATGAGACGCAGGTTATAGAATGATCAGTCCCAAACTCTTGCTTCTACCCCAACCAGCTTTGGCTCCTGGGTTCAAATTCAGATTGCCTATTTATTAGCTATGTTAACTGACCACAGATTAGTCATAAAGTGTCAGTCATTGGATGGAGCCTGGGGGTGTCCCACAGGTGAGGGAGAACTACTAAACAAGCATTTTACATACTTGTGACTCATCAGGTCCTCTGGACTGAGGTCCCTGGGATATGTGGGGACTCCATACTGCTTAGCCCCTTAATATAGCCCCTCAGTGGTATTTGGGACAATGGTGAAGATATAAAGAAAGAATAGTCAAAAGTCATTGCTTCTTAATAGATATCCTGGTGTAGACCATCACTCTGGGCATATAGCTCTCAAAAGTTAGATTGCCGGAGCTTTCGCTTCCACATAAACAAGACAACATTCCAGTAGGAGGGACTGAAGGGCTGGGGCTGGAGCTGGGTGCCTCGTCCCTGCTCAGATAACCTTACTGGTTCATGTTCAGGCAGCACTAGACACAGCACGGAGCCAGAGTTGGTAACGTTTACTTTGCATAACTGCTGTTGCAGGAGGGCAGGATGCCTGCAGGGTCCAGCAAAATTATCACTGCCTCCATCCAAGAAATGCAAGACCTTCAAGGAGATGAGGAAAATAAGCACAGGAAAGCAGCTACAATCCTGGACTTTTAAGAAACTGCTCCCAAAACCTTCTACTCACTCGGGCCAGAGGAAGGTGCCCTTCCCTTTGGAGGGTGCCAAGCTCTGCCTCAGCGAACACTCCTGTGCCACACAGTCAAGAGGCTTGAACACAAGCATGATGCTTCTTTAGAACAGAAGGTGTGTCATTATTTTCCAAACACTTTAGAAAACCACCTTAATTTCACTTTATAAGTGATAGCACAATTAATCCAATCTCCCTCCTGGGGTAAAGCAACGTAACTGTGCACACATGTATACACCCACATAAGAAGGAATTCAAGGTAACCTTATAATTACACTTCATTTCGGTAGATATGCTGTATTTCTGTGCCCTCAAAGTTACTCTAATTGCATCTAACTATCTTAGGAATTTCCATTAGTCACATCTTTCTCTACAGATGTAGAAAGTGAGTGTAGTTCCTAAAGGCGGACTCCTAGGATAAGAACTTGCTAAGATTTGCCCTCTCTGCTATAGAAAGCTCAAGAACACCAAAGTCCCCAGGCCTTGCTTGCTGGGGTTCCCCTCCTCTGCCCCATCACCCTGCATTTGGAATGATTCTGAAGCCTGAGTGATTTCATCTCATAACATACAAAGGATGTCTTGGGTCCCTAGGCAGTCACCTCCAAAATATGCTGTGCTGCCTTGTTTGAACAAAGCAGCACAAGCCAGCTTACAGGTACCTGAGAGTCAACAGAGAAGAGCCACCATGAGGGGAGAGAGAGAGAGAGAGAGAGAGAGAGAGAGAGAGAGAGAGAGAAAGAGAGAGAGAGAGATGGTTTCTGAAGGACTACCACTTATTCTTCACCTTCACCCATAAGTAAAGTTCTCAACAGTCAAATTCAAACTCTCTATCCGTATACCCTTTTCTAAGACGATCAGTCAAAGGTAAGGAAGGGCCTCCCTGTCTTCCACACAAGTTGGCACAGCTTGTCAACCTCACGCACAATGACTGTCTCCAAGCCTGTCTATTCTATACTGAATGGCTTAATTTTGCCAGTTCTTCCCATTGCCTTCACTGCCAAATGAATATTACTATTTGCCTACATGCTTGCTGCAGCCTCCTTTCTGCTCTCCCTATATCTACTTCCATCCCTTTGGGAAGTTTTCTACCCAACTGTGTCAGCCTTGTGAGAGCTAGAGAGGAGACTAGAGGCCCTCTCAAGGCTTGAAAGACCCTGAGGATGTGACCTGCCACCTCCTGATCTCAGCTCCAGCTGCCCCGGACAGGACAGTTCCTGCCATTCTGCCTCCAGATCAGAAGTTTCTTCCTTCAAGGAGCTTTTTGCTGGCTTTTCTAACCAACCCAAATCTGACCCTATTTTTCACTTCATGAATACTATGCAAATCCTCCTTCATAGAAACTTGGTGTTAGTCTATGTAACTCTGTGATGTGCCCTAAAGAAGTGAGTTCTACCCAGGCAGGATAGTGTCCTTTGGTGCCTCTCCCTTATCTCTCCAAAACTCAGCTCAAGCCTGGCTGGGAACATGAGTCACAGAAGTAACAATGACAGAGAAAAGTGAGGAACCTCCACAGTTGCATCAGCCTTCACTGAAGGTAAACCTCCCAACTCCATGTTGGCTGGGGAGAAGGGTCGGGGTGGGCGGGAGATTAAGCACGTTAATAAAAGCTTTCTGACTAATGGGAACCTGGGTGGAGCCTGATGTATACAGAAAGTGCTTACCACTAATATGGGACCACCTCCTCTTAATCAATGAGGACAATTCTCACAAGGCTGAAGGGAGAGCCACTATCTGCAGGAGCATAAACAAAACTTTCTGCCAAGGACCTAGAGAGATAAACCAGAAGCAAACTAAGACCCAATCACAGCCACATGCCAGCCCCAACACGTTCCCAAGCCTCAAGTCAACAGCATAAGAGTTCTCAAAGCATGAGTCCATCTTACAGAAACAACACTGAAAATAAGGTTTCCCAGGCTCAGAACACAGTGTTTTACAGCCACTCCAGTGTACTTAGACGTGGAGAGAAAAGGTGATAGGGTTTTTGCTAAATGCCATTTTATATCCTGAACCCCTCTATTACATCAGCAAGGAAGACTATGTTGAATCTCAGAACCAGACATATAGAATTCATCAAGAGTCGGTGATGCAAGGTGCTACCTATGCCCACTAGGTGGCGATCAACAACATCGGACAGTACTTAAGAAAGATCCTGGCCCTTTTGATGAAGACTTAATAACCTGAAAGAAAGTATCCTGAGGATGCTTGATTCCAATTATAGGAGGATCATAGCCTCTGGTGGCAAGAGATGCTCTCATAGTCAGAGGATGGATGTTATCTGGAATAAAATGGAGGGGATATATTTTATGAAGTCACTGCCAACAATGAATGGCTTATTATTATTCTTTCAGATCTAGTTGGAATCAACTCAGAACACCTCTCCTCTCACCAAAGTAGATGATATACCAAAAGCATCAGCCAACTGCATTAAATGATATGTACTCTGATTATCCATCTGTGTGATTTTCCTAAAGCCATTCCCTAAATATTTCCTAAATGAGGCAAGAGCCAGCATTAACCCAGAAGAATTGGGTTTGGGACTGTCGGTATCAAAGCTAATAAAACGTTCAGAGTTGATTATAGAAATGAAATCAAGTGAACAAGGAAGGGTATGACTCTTCCCAAGATGAGGGAATTGAGTTAAATTCTACTTACATCAAAAGTCCCTTAAAGAAAAGAAAGGAGTCTTGGGCCCACATTAATACACATCAAAATGGCTATTATTATGTATTAGTTGACTAATTTCTAACTGTGAAAGGGTTTTTAAATTGTGATTAAATTGTGCCACCTATAAATTAAGTTGTTTTGTTTTTTCCTTCCATTTGCAGTTAGGGAGACTGATGCTCAGAAAGGCTTAACCCTTCTCAGGGCCACAAAGTTAGTCAACCCGGTAGTATAAGCAACCTGGTTCTTCCATGCTCTAATGCCTAGTGTACTCAAATGCTTGAGGCTCTGATGTCAATATATTTGTAGAAGGATGATTTATACATGTCCCATATTCTTGCAGAGAATTTAAAGTAGAAAGGTCTAATCTGTACATACAAAACTATAAATTAAGTTAGCATGTGCTCAGGCAATCAGAGAGGGGGCGGCTACAGAAGTACACGTGGGGTATTACTTCAGCTGGGCCACAAGACACAGCAACAACACAAAGGGAAATGAAAAATGGAGAAGAATGCTTAAGTTGAGTCTTCTCTGGATATACAGAAAACAAAAGGTGGGCAGAAGGCAGGCTCGGGAAGGTATTCTGAAGTAAAAATGGAGCAAAAGCAAACAAACTGAAACTGTCAGAAACAGACAATCAGGTAAATAGACAGCAACAGACTGCAGAGGAAGCTCCGAGCCAACCACCAGAAGGGCTTCCATGTGAAGTGACAGCATTTAGACGCTATCCCCTGGAGAAACTGGAATCAAGTCTTCACATAAGAGTAACAATATCACTTTGAATCGCAAGGTCATGAAGAAAGGAGAATGAGATGGTATGGCCATTTCTTCTGCCTTCCATCTCTAAGTCCATCACAGAACTTCCAGTAGCAGAATGTTGGGCCAGAGTATCTGGAGGTTCACAACCTCCGTGGTCTATCACAGCCACTGTGATGAGGGTCTGGGGAAGAATTTGTCACTTTCAGTGGAAAACAAGTGGCGGTTACTGGTTATGATGACCGTGTACTTTGGATCTGAATTTGCTGTTCCTTTCTTTATAGTAAGGCACCAGCTACTTAAAAAATAAGGACGTTTAACTCATCCCTTTAACAGAATGAAAAAAAAAAGTTTAAGAGATATAATCTGGAAATTAGATTAATCTCTTAAACTCTTATACTAGAAAAAACTATAAAACTAATTACATAAAAAAAGAGTAACAAGATTAGTTTCAACACTGCTGAAGTCTTTAGTAAGGAGCTACCCAGAACTCTGTTTTAGGGTAGCTAACCCACTGTGGCATATCTTACTTTGCTGTGAGATCATGAAACCCAGGCAAGGGACAGCCATTGACAGAGAACACCTCTCCAAATGGACCTGTGTACAAAGAGCACTGGACAGACAATGAAGAGAGTACATAACGACTAAGAAACGCTGCTTCCTCCTGAAAACCTAAAGTCCTCTTAGGAATGACCAGTAGAACTTAGATTCACTGAATTATGTACGTAGATGATGACAGACATAAACATACCTCTATCTCCCAAGTATTATTAGTTTTTATATGCTTTAATATGTTGAGCTTTCACGTTTACCCAAATATGTCTATATTTGTACATTATTTATGTACTTTATATGTTATAAATATTAGCTTATTCCCATAAGAACTCTTGAGGTTAAATGCTAATGACTGACCTTTTAATTTTCTGTAGTTTATTTTTTTATGTATTGTATGTATATAAGTGCTTTGTCTAATGTACACCAGAAGAGGGGCTCAGATCCCATCACAGATGGTTGTGAGCCACCATGTGGAAGTCAGGACCTCTGGAAGAGCAGTCAGTGTTCTTAAACACTGAGCCATATTATCGGGCTTTTACATGAGAAAATTCAGAGCATGCTGGGTGGAAGTTTCTGTTTGGGGCCACACACATGATAGGCACAGGCTCTGTCTCTTAATTATATCCACCACCCAGAACATGTTAAAAGACAGTGTGTTACATGGAGTACTTAGCAAACATCTGCTGATGCTGTGACCAAGGCATCAAATGTTTTCATCAGTATCAGGTCAACAACACAAGAGCCCAGCCATGAAGCAGAAGTAGACTGGGGAAGTGGGTACTGTATTGAGAAAGCTACATTCACATGCTGTCCTAAGGTACAATGAGACAGAAAGCTGGTGCAAGGAAAAGTCCCTCAAGGAAAACTTGTATTTGGTTAGTTAGAAACAAAGAAATGCATTCTGAAAACTAACCCAGTAAGGGCACAAAAAACCAGAGGGTATTTCCAGGATGCTCAGGTACAGATCAATTAATCAGTCTCCTTCTCTGTCTCCCTCTGTCTCTATCTCTCTGTCTCTCTTTCTTCCCTTTCTCCTCTTATATACATATTCTCTCTCTCTCTCTCTCTCTCTCTCTCTCTCTCTCTCTCTCACACACACACACACACACACACACACACACACACACACAAATTCAAGGGTTTCACTTGCTTGGGTTCCACAAACACAGATGTAAACCCCAGGTCTCCCATTTCTTAGCTCTGTGCCTTTAGCCAAACTACTCAACCTTTCCAAGAGTCTATAAAAGTATAAGGACAACATGCACTTCCCAGAGGTATCCTGGGAAAATTAAAAGTGGAAAGAGCCTAGCACAAGACAGCTGCTGATCTACCTTCCTGCCCAGGAGCAGAGATGGGGCAAAACTCCATTAGCCAGTTAGAGAGGAGAACATAACAAAAAGAAACCATAAGTGTCAAGATAATTAAATATGTTTGCCTCACTGGCTCACCAACGTAACCGAATAAGCCTATTCCAGTGAACTACTACAAATTCGTTTGAGAGTTTAAAGGTTTTCTTCAGTTGCTTAGAGAAGTTTAAACATGTACAAATTTACAATTTCCTCCCAGATAAAAAGCGAGGCAGAATTTATTTGAAGACTGAGAATTTAGAATACTTTGTAAACTACTTACCTGGTATGTCACACAGTCTTCCAAAATATGATTAATTAATACTTAAAAAAAAAAACATATTATTTAAAAAACAAGCAAACAGACAAGTGTAGTTTGTGGGCTTTAAATGCAGAAGGGGTAGAAGTGGTGATGTCATCAAATCACTTTTGTCTCTTGCCTGGGAGGGGACAGTCACAGCCCCAGATTAGACAGATCAAAGGACCAGACCAACATACAAAGCTGGGGTACTGGGCTTCTTGAGAAGGCCAGGCTTTTCTGCAGAGTGCCCTTCCATATGTACGTTTTAGAAAGGAGATGATGAATTAAGGACTGAAGCAGGGGAATCACAAGTTCTAGGACAGCCTGGTCTATTGTCTCAAACTGGGAAAATGAGCGTATATAGGTTAGACCAGTGATTTGCAGGTAAACAAATAAGACTGAGGCTGAGAATTCCAGAAGGGCCAAGAAAACCAGAGAGTGGAGAAGTTTCTCTCTCCGTGACACAGAACTGCTGTGAGAAGCCCAACAAGAGCAGGGAGGTGGCAAGCATGGGGCCCTAACCAGAGTCTCCAGTCTCAGCTTTGATTGTGAAAAGCCATTACCTCCAGGGCGAGGTATCTTGTAATGTAAATCTGTAATGCTATAATCACTCAGGTATCTTCTCAATGCGTATTCTAATCCAGAAGTCTTGCAAGTCAGAATCCACAGGCCTGCATGAGGTCCCAGGTGATGCCCGAGGTGGTGCTCCAGGCACCTTACTCTCTGAATTAGGATTTGGACTCCCACCTAAGACCTGAAAGCAAAGACCAAAGCTGCCTGTCCTTGTAGCACAATGGTGACATGCAAGATCTCAATAGACTCCAGAAGGATGGTTGCATGAGAAAACGTCTGCAAATATAATGAAACCTATACAGAAACAGAAATAGCAGGCAGCTCCCGAGGCCACTACACACATTGAACCCAGCGCGAGCTGCTGCACCACACACACAATGGAAAAGAACTCGCTTGAAAACCAAGGGTTGAACCAGAGCTCAGAGATCCCACTGAAGACTCTTTTCTGGTTTTTTTTTTTTTTTTCTTCTTTGCTTGATAGTGAGAATATATTTGGCATATTCCTACAGCAAGGTGTACCCCTTTGTTGTTCTGAGAGAACGGTTTTCAAAAAGCTGATTGAGGAAATGCAGACTCTGTTAGTCCCAGCAAATAACCATAGCAACTAATACCACCCAAATAAAATGATGTCTTCTCAGTAATGTGCTAGCTCAATTAGATTAAGAGGGTGACGTGTACCATCTGAAAAAATTACAGTGATAAACTTCCAGCAAAATCCAGACCTTCTTGGAAAGGGTTTTAAGTAAAAGAAGAGCCTTGCCAATAAATTAAAGACAGGACACAGAGCCAGAAAAAATCCAGAAGGTGAAAAACTGGAACAGCACTGCTCTGTTTACCCCAGCTTACAGAGACAGAACCTATGGATGAACGCAAGCAAATGGCTTCCCGTCTGAAGGCCACCACCTCTACCAGAGACCTATCAAGGAAGCAGCATCTGGTCTCTTTCTGTGCCTTCCTTCATGAACAGTGTAAGGGAAAGACAAATACTGCTACCTCAGAGGAGTCTTCAGAGAGGTTTACCTAAATAACTGTAAAGCTTTTAAATGTCAAACAGGAAGACTGCAGAATAGTGGGCTCTGGCTAGTAAAGGGTCTCCAGCACCTAGGAAGGCCCTCTCAGACACCAACCGTTCTGTATCAAGGTCTTAATACTGGAGTTATGTTTGTGAATGAATACTTCAGCATCTAGTCTTTCCATGCCCCCACCCTAGACCAGACCTGCCTCTTCCAGTTCTCTGCAGACACATATTCTCTGAACAAATCCAGACAAGCAAGAACCTCACTTGGGAAAACAGGAGTGGCTACACCAAGGCCAATAACCTCCCAGTCACCTCTGAAGCCTTTCTAGCAAAAGACAAAGAGGAAAAAAAATATAACCCTGCCCATAGAATGGAAGTCTACCTGACACTCAGCAGTTAGCTGGAAACAGCAAAAAGTCAGCCATATTCACACAGCAGACACCCCACCTGCAGGTCTTATCGACAGTGAAACAAACTTGCAAGTAATCAAGGGAAAGCACAGAAAATGAAGGCCTTCAACCAGCAGTGCCTGCTTTGTGTCTGTGCTGGGGCTTTGTAACAGGCTTCCAGGAGGCCAAGTCCCATCCACCTCTCAACCCCACTGTACTGTTTCCACCTATGTGTGGCGGAGCTAAAAGGAGAGCTACACCTCAAAGTTCCTCTGAGAAGAGAAATGGCACATGGAAGTACTTAGCACAGGGCCTGGCCTGCAGTAAGCACTCAATAAACCAGAGGTATTAGTATTAGACAGCTTTGTATAATGATGTCATAAATAAAGCATCAGGCAGATTTATGTCCATAAGGAGGTCCAGCCAGCCACCTAGCTGCCTCCTCGCCCTGTGAATGGTCCCACCGCACTGACTCCTGGCCTTCCTCCACTCAGGCTCCCTGCAGCAGGACTAGGATCTAGACTTCATCTAATTCCAGGCACAGTTAAGTGCTTCTCAACACATAACACAGGAGAGCAGGCAACAGCTGTGCAGCACCAGAAAGGAGTACAATTAAAAAGAAAAACCCATTGTCTCCCCCACTGGATTCAATAAACATTTCCTGAAATTAAAAAAAAAAAAAAAAAAAAAGCATTCAGCAATTCTGAACGGAGCCACACCTAATAACATTCTCAGAAATCAGTTTCACTTCCTTCTATCCCTGTTTAATCCCCGCTGCTGCATTTCAAGGGGAGCTTGTGTTCTGGTGACAAAACAGGGAGGCCCAGTTGGGCAAACACCCACTTTCCTCAGAGGTTCCCTTCTGGGAACTTCTTCTTACACCTAGTGTCTACTCATGCCCCAGTGCTTCTCAGAGCATCCCTTACTCCTACTTACCACACAATGGGAGAAGCCAAAGATTAGAACTTCTCAAACTACAGTACCACTTGTATTAGGCTTTCCTAGGAAGTCCACTCAGCCACCTCAATCATGAGGTCCAGGGGCTGTGATATCTAGATCACAGCCTGGACTTTCCAGGTAGTTTTATTTATTTTTTTAGATTATAATACTATTACATCATTTCCCCTTCCCCTTTTCTCCCTCCAAATCCCAGAAGGAACCCACACAACCATGCTCTATTTAAAATTTATAGCCTTTTTTTCTTTAACTGTTACTGTTCCTGTGTATATGTGTTTGTGTGTTTTCCTAAATACACAAATATAACCGGCTGAGCCTGTGGAATGCTACTTGCATGTGTGTATGTATAGACATAGTTTTCAGGGCTAACCATTTGGTATCAGATAACTGGCTGATGTGCCCTTCTATAGAGAAGATTCTTTGTCCCACTCTCCGCATTCCTTGGTTGCCTGTAGTTCTGTGTAGGGCTGAGGACACTTGGGGTTTCCCCTATGCTCATTAGCATGTCCGTTGATGTCATTCTTGTTCATGTCATGTTGATGAGACCTCATAATTCTAACTTCTGACATTTCTATATTACAAACATCTCACAGCAAATCTCCTATGGTCCCTGAGCCTTAGGTAAAGGAGTTGTGTTGTAGATCTATGGGCCTGGGCTCCATAATCTGCATTTGATCAGTTATGGTTTTCCGTTGTGGTCTCTATCTATTACAAAGAGAAATTTCCTGATGAAGTATGAGAGCTACACTTATCTGTGAGTATAAGGACAAATATTCAGAATGTAGTTAGGGATTATACTGGTTTATTAAAGTGGTGGTTTACGTCACTATCCCTGGGTATTTGGCTAGGTTTCCAGGACCGTGCATGATCTCCCTCTTGCTGAACAAGTTTCTTTTTTTTGTTGTTTGTTTGTTTTGTTAGTTTGTTTTTCAAGACAGGGTTTCTCTGTGTAGCCCAGGCTGTCCTGGAACTCACTCAGTAGACCAGGCTGGCCTCGAACTCAGAAATTCGCCTGCCTCTGCCTCCCAAGTACTGGGATTAAAGGCTTGTGCCACCACCACCAGGCTGAACAGGTCTCAAGTCCCATTAGAAAGCTGTTGGCTCCTGCCAATGTCTGTGTACTACTACCGTAACCTTGGTGTTATCAAGCCATAACCGTGCCAATCTTATACCTGCTAAAGTTCAAGAAGTGCCACAAACTAAAACTTCAGAACATCTAGTACCAGGCACCCACAATGGAATGGCTGCCGATTACAAAGGTGGGTATCCTGAGGCTAAGTTCATCTTTGACTATCTGACTGTAGGTCTGTAAGTGTTCCAAGAGTAGGCAACTCATGCACAGGACAAAAGAAACCATAGTAACAGTTAGGGGTAGGAGGCTGGAATGCAATTCAAGTGAAAACTCCAAAGATTCCAAAGCTAGAACCTAAAACAAATAAACAAATAAAATAAATACTTCCCAAGAGCTGGCCAGATCACTCAGCAGGTAAAGGATCTTTTCACCAAGCCTGACTAACTGAATGTCATCACAGGAACACATGGTGAGAAGAGGAACTGACTGCCATAAATTGTCCTCTGACCGCCATATATGTACTATGGCACATGTGAAAACATGCAAACATGCCAAATAAACACAATCAATCAATCAATCAATCAATCAATCAATCAACTAACCAACCAACCAACCAACCAATCAGCAATATTCTTCATTGTTTCTTTCAGAATGTCACCAGGACCATGGCCCTGTTTGGTCCCCAATTTCTAAAACTTAGCTCTTAGCACCTGAAGTTGATGAATGGCTCAGTGCTGGCTGCATAGAAACCCACCAAGAAACCAAGCTTCCCACAGAGGTATAGCTGTCTTCAGCTTCTGGGAAGCTTGAACCGTAGGCCTGGCCAAGGCTGTCAGTACAGACTCTGTCCCAGGCACTTTTCTCTGACACACAGACCTAAGAGAATCTCAGAGGAGAACCTGAGGCACTGGCATGTAGTGTTCACAGCTGTGCAGGACCCTATGCTCAGAAATGCCGCTTAATCCACTGCTCGGTGGTAACTGTCTTAACACTTTAAATGTTTTTACTTCTAAACTTATATTTGGGTAACTAAAGGCCCACAGGATGTGGAGCACATGTGTGCACATAGACGATGGTATTCCTGGGTACGCAGTGCTTTGGTGCCCTCCATTCTAAGGAACTTGTGGTCTGTGGAAACTTAGTGAGAATCAAAATGAGTCCTAAAGGAGCTTATTAGGTCTATAGCTGCAGAGGTGGGACAATGACAGTCATGAAAGGCCACACTTTCTGCTCCAAGAAGGCAAGAGCATTTGAAGGGCCTACAATATTAGTGGATAACCCTACAATATTAGTGGATAACCCTACAATATTAGTGGAGCCTTCTTACTCCTGCTTTTTCTCCAGATAAGCCAGGCACTGCTGCAGACCATGGCAATAGGGAAATGAAAGCCCAGGCATGCTGCCTTTCTTTCAGTCCCTCCTTACTCATCAGCAATCCAGGAGCAAGCACACTGGGGATGTGCAGGCATCAAGATATGCAGCCAGCGCTTCCACTGTTATTGGTACTAAGCACATGTGAGGCACAAAGCATGGGCTGTATAAATTTGGATGATGCTGCATATGAGTCATTTAAACTTACATTCAAGATGGGCACTGTAGATCTAAAGATGAACAGGAAATGCATACTGATAACTTAAGAATTTCTTTTTAGAACATTCAATTACAAATTAAAATACCACAAGTCAACAGGAAAGAAGATTTCTATTTTAATATCTTTTATAGCTTTGATGTCTGCATTTTTTTAACAAGGAGCCATGAAGATTATGCAGCATAGCCCTGGGATTGTTTTGATACCTCAAATAAAACTCCCCTTCTCTCCAGTTGGTACCTGAAGGTATACCACCTCTGTAACATCACCATCTCAGGCTAATTCATATCTGTCCATCCATCTTCTTACCTCCAGACAACTTCTTACTCCAGTATAGTATACCACCTCTGTAACATTACCATCTCAGGCTAATTCATATCTGTCCATCCATCTTCTTACCTCCAGACAACTTCTTACTCCAGTATACAGAATGGGCTTTCAAAGGCAGATCTGATTTCGTTGCTGCTCACTGTCACCACCACCCCTCCCAACTGTAACTATCCCCACTCCCTTCAAGACAAATCTAAACAAAGCTTTATCTTTGCCTACAAGATCTGTCTCTATAGTTCACTAATCATGACCTCTACCTATGGCATAGTCCCAGGTCACCATCCGTATCGATCCTTAAGTGTGGCAGGAAGCCTCTAGCTACATGCCTGGGTGTTCTCTCTTACTTGGAGTTCTCCTCGCCTCCATCCAGGTCCTACACCTTGGCCCATAGACATCACTTGTTTAGGAAAACCTGTCCCACCCATGGCATCCTCAATCCTTACACACCCCTGCCCCACTCTTGTCTGTAAATAGAAGTGTCCTTGATTGGGTGGCCATTTAATGTGTACATTCCTAATGCTTTCACACAGTTCAAGAAGCCAGCAGCCATGCTGACCTGCTCATTAAAAGGGAAACCACCATGATCCTAGCATGCCATAAGCTCCCAATGATGACTTCAAACTGTTTAAAATTACATTTAGTATTTATTTGTATGTGTGTACATGTGCATATGTGGTTGCATGTGCCATAGTACATGTGTGTGAGTTGGAGGACAAATTTCAGTAATCAGTTCTTTCTTTCTAACACATGCATCTTGAGAACATATAACATACAACTCAAGTAATCAGGCTTAGCGGCAAGTTCCTAGGCCTACTGGGCTACCTCTCTGGTTGTCCAATAATATCTTTGATGTCTAAAGAGATGCACAGTAAGGTTGTTGACTTTTATAAGGTTCATTCCAAAAATAATAAGCCCTGTATTTCTTTTTTTACAGAAAAAGTTGAGTTACAGAAATAGAGGCAAAATTGTCATGACATTATCCATTCCTTCATGATGCATAAAGCAATCTGAACCCATTTCCTGGGTCTTAAAAATCACAAAACATGCACTTTCTTCTTACGTGTTCTGCAGCAAGATGCTTCTGATATTTTCAGGAGACCACTCGTGCTACTTCCAAACCACTCCGGCTACAGCAAATGCTAGGAGCAAATTTGCACATGAGTAAATGGAGTAGATGAGGCTAGAATTTTAAATGCCTAATATAGTGGTGAGCTGTGCCCATTAACCTCATGTAAATGCAAACACCATCATTCCTATGCATCCTGTATCGCTTGAAGGAACACATCCGAAAACGGGCCCTCTGGGTAAGCATTTTCTGTCCTGTCTTTTGCAGTTCACCTGTATCTGGTCATCCCAACTTAATGAATACGAAAGTCTGAGAATCAGATCTACACTCTGCCTTTTTAATAAGTTCTCCAGATGACTCTTCAGCAGACTGAACTGAAGGACTTTTATTACAGGAAGACACTGCACGCAAGGTCTGAATCCCAGAGACCTGGAAGATGCTAACAACGGTGAACCTGGGAAAGGAGGGAAATCAGAAAAGGAAAGCAATGGCCTCCTGTGGACCTGGAAAGTCCCTGGCAGTGCTCCACCAAGACAGCAGCAGGAAGCAGTTCCCACAGAAGACGAGGACCATGGAAAAACCCTGGGCCATTGTTTGCTGGGTTATTAATTATTTTGGCCATGTTTCTCTCATGGGCATTTCCTCCTATCTCAAGGTGTACTTGAACAGCTAAAATATCCTGACATGGTCCTCTTGCTACAGGAAGGTCAAGGTGAACATGACAGGGCCACTTCTCTCATTCTCATGGCTGCTTTGGGGTATGAAAGAAGCAGTCTGTGTGCATATGCCCTGGCCACAGTCAGGAATTTCTGCTGCTGTTGCATCTGCCTTCTGTCCTCCAAACCCTTGGCCAGCCTCCTTATGCCCATCCATCAGAAACTAAATAATGAACAGACCACATCCTACCCTGAGGTGATAGGGCCATCCTATGCAGAGCCAAGTTGTTGCCATCTTCAGTCAGGCTGGGCATGTTTGCCAAACATCATCATGGCTGGGCTTACTGGTTATTGATGGCCCATCTTGAAATGAGGGGTTAGGAAGGTCATGAGATCTTCACTGAGTATCCATCCGTCCATCCCAATAAGTTGTATGCAATTCTGCACTAATTGCACATGGTCTCTGAGCCTCTGGGAGGGAGCAGAGTATGTAGGTAGGGAAGGATGAGAGAAGGAGCTCTGTCATCCTGCCATGGGGAAGCCATCATCCCTGCTGGAAGCAAACCTTCCAGTGTGGTAAGGTCACCTGTGCTCCATAACCCCTCATCCAGTGCTCTAAACATGAGCCTAGAAAACTGATTGGTTCTCCAGTGACTTTGGTGGATTCACACCTTTGGTTTGTTATGGGGACCTTAGAAGAAAAGGTATATGCTATTGATGTCTCTCCTGGGGAAGGAGTTCTAGCAATAGTTCCTCAAATCTGTGTTTACCCAAAACTTGCCAGGTGACCTTATGTGCAAGAGTCTTTGATGATGTCATCAATTAAAATTCAGCCATACTGGGTGGAGATGGGCCCTAAATCCAATGACTAGTGTCCCTGAATAAGAAGGAAAAAAATACAAGGAGAATGCCCTGTGAAAACAGGGGCAGAAACTAGGGTGGTACAGCTAGAAGCCAAAGGACACTGGAGTCTGTCAAAGCCACTGCTATCTAGGACAGTGAAGGGAACAATCTTCTCTGGAGTCTTCAGGGTGCAGGTGTCCGAGCTGACTCCCTGATTTCAGATTTCTGTCCCTACAATGGTGAGGAAATGAATTTGTGTCATTTTTTCTGGCAGCCCTAAGATACTAATAGACCTTCCTTTCTTATAAACTTGGGCTTAGAATCCAACAGTTTGCAAAAACATGAAAGGAATTGCTCTTCGCACAGAAGGTATGCCAGTCTCATCTGGAGTCTCTTGCCTTGGCTCTCCAGTTGTTTGTCTAACTTCTTCTTCATACCAGTGCCTTCACAAGCTCTTCCTAGATATGAAAGTCCTCTCCCCAGCCCTGATACTACTGAAACCCGGCTTCCTCCAGAAAACCCTATAAGGTATGGTTTCACAAACATGGCCCCCACACCCTTCTACTGGCCCATGCTAGACTGAGGCAGCTGCATGTCTCCCCAAACTTCCCGGACTTCCTCAGTGAGGGCAGCTCCGAGAGAGCTCAGACAGGGAAGTCCCATAGAGTGCCACAGCTGGCGTCCCCAGGGTTCAGCCCATGGGAGTAAATGTATATTTAACTGAACAAGCCAATGCAAATGTCCTCCATTCTTCATGACTAGGCCAGAAATACAGCCTGTCTTCTGTATGTCTTCTCACAGCAGTGAGAATACTGCTATAAAAGAAGTGGATTACCACAGAGATGACTCATTTATTCAGGGACTCATTCACAAAACTGTATTAGTTATCTATATATGCACCATCTCTATATTTTTATGGAGAGACAAAGCAAGGCAAGAAATAGACACAGCCTGTGACTTTGTAGCACTACAAGTTGGAGTACATGACATAAGTCACTCAGTAACCTCACATCAGAGCTAAAGAGTAACCCATGGTTTTGTTCAAAAAACCTGTTACCTGCTAAATTCTGCGGAGTGCACAGCTCCAATATCTAGACAATGCACCACATGTAGATAGGCTCTTATAATGGAGATGGAGAAAGAAGTACAGACTAGATGGACAGATGCATGAATGGGCAGGTGGGGGCCGGGGGAGCAAATGGACTAGTGCCTCAGAGGTAACAGGCAATTGCCAGTGATGCACAGATGGACAGACAGAAAGATGGATGGGTATCTAGACATCAAGGCACAGAGAATGAAATGTATCTAAAATACAGCTTGGAAGTGCAAAAGATACCACAGTGCGCAACCCACCTCGTCTCAGAATACCCAGCTGCTGCCAGCATCTGAAAGAAGCAGTAACTCTAAATGGGCTGGGTATTCTGCCTCACCTGTAACCACTGGGCAGAAAAAGACTCAGCAACACACCACACACACACACACACACACACACACACACACACACACACACACACACGAGATGGGAAAGGGGGAAAGGGAGGGAAGGGAGAAAGGCCCTATAGTGTTTCCTACTCCTCCCTGTTCTCTCTCTTTAGTGCTTTGGAAAGCCTGTTTTGCCAGTCCTCTACCACAGAGAGTTTTTACTATTCTAAAATGTTGACTTTACTCTTGCTCAAAAGGCGCAGCATACAGCCCTGCAGGGGTGTGTTGTTTTTAATTATTATTTTTATGATTCTTCCTTTATCTACTGCCTTCAGAAAGACTTCTTGCGAGGATCTAAAGCTAACTCTGGCTATTTCATTGTCATATGTCTGAACGAGGGTGGAGAAAACCACAGGCTGGAGGAAAGGAGGGTCTGGGTACTTTCTAACAACATACCCAATTAAAGTCCCCTTCCATGGCAGCTGAACAGAAAAATAGTTTGCAATTAAAAAAAAAAAAAAAAGCCCAAACATAAACACTTAAGGCAGAGGAGGTTCCAGATGCCTATCCTTGGCTTTGGCTTGTGTCCTATTAGAATCCTCCTATTTCCTGAATCCACTTCATCCAACACTTCAGTAAAGAAGTTTAAATAATTCAGATCCCATGGGGCCTGTTGTGTTAGCCTCTTCGGGTCATTATAACTGAATAACACATACTGGAATACTTTACCAAGAATAAAAGTTTGCTGGGTACAGTGGTGCATGCCTTTAACTGGAACACAAGCAGGCAGATCTCTGTGAATCCTTGGCTAGACAGGGCTCTGTAGTAAGACCCTATCTCCACAGCATCTATGTTTATTAAAAGTTCTGGAGGCTGGGAAGCTCAAGGGCACCGCACCAACATGAGTCACAATGTAGCAACATGGCAGAGCACATGTTAGGCAAAATTCAGGTGTGCTCTCCAGTGTCTTTTCCTCCTCTTACAAAGCCAGCAACAGATTTGGAAAAACAGGGCCTAAGCTTCACCACGTCCCTGTCAAACTCTAACTGTTCTCTAATAGCCCACCTTTGAATAGCACAAATCTGAGGACTGACACTTGAACTCTGGGGGGTCGGGGGGGGGGGGGGACATTCAAACCACAGCACTTTCCTTTGAGTTCCTCTGCTGAAGGCAAGAATAATTTATACTAAGAGCAACCCAAGCCCACCATAGTGTATAATCTATTTATTCTGTAAATAGATTCATTCATTCATCCCATACCTCTTTATTAAGCTCCTCCTACATGTCAGAAACTGTGGGAGGCAACAAGAATATAACAATGAATAAAACTGCCTCACCCGAGTTCTCCAAACCTGCAACCTGATACAGAGGCCAAGTATGGTGTCATGTGCCCATAAATCCCAGCATTCCCTTGTGGGGCAGTGGCCCATGTCACCAGACAGAAAAACTGGTAAGGTTGTAGCAAGTTCAGAACCCCAATAAATCTCATAATTGAAAACAGCAGGAGTTTGAACTAGCTCCCAACCAGGTTCCTGTCCTAGAGCACATGACCACAGCACCCCACTAAAAGGACCATGACAGTGGGTCACATAGCATAAAAACCTAGAGTTCCCCATGCTAATGAGGTATCTAGATGGGCTCCAAGCGTTTAGTCAATGAGCTTCCCTTCCTGGGCATCTCTTCCTGCAAAAGGTATTTAATCCCTGATCTACCCTGAGTAAGATGTATGCATCCTCATGTCTCCTTTATCAAGGGGTGGGGGTGGGGTTGTCATATAGAGCCACGCCTAATTTCCTGTAGGTCCTCTCTTCCAACCCCTCTGTACTTCGCAGACTCCCATTCGCAACTTCTCGCAGTTCCCAGAGGTGTCTGGGTGCACAGGAGTTTAAGAACCATAGCACCCGTCCCAGCTCCCGCTGTTTCTCATCCAGAAGAAAACTGATTGAAACCCCTATCTTAGACTGTGTTCTACCTTCCCTGAGCAACATTTCGGCAGCACTCCGGCTCCCAGCAACAAGGCAGACTTGCAGCCTGTTGCCCCTGTGTTTTGCCTCCCAGAGCATTGTGTCAGTAGCCCAGCATCACACAAGCCTGACATCCCAGTGGTGAGGCAGAAACACAGAACAACAAGAGGGAGAAGTGGGAAGACAAAAGTCAAAGCCATCCTGGAAAACATGGTGAGATCCTGTCTCAAAAGGAAAAAATATCAAACGAACAAAAAATAATGAAAGCTATGAATGAGTGACATGAAAAACTACATCCAAGGCCAAATTAGAAGTGGCGTGTCAGCTCCAGAGAAATTGAATACATTAAAGACAGGCATTGAGTCTCTCCTCATACTGCAGGACGAGCTTCAGAATTACAAGGAGAGGTGGAAATTGATCAGATTATGCCCTTGTGTGAAAGGTTCATGGTGGACAATTAAGCTTTCAAAAAATAATTCATCTATTATCTTGCTACCTACACGGATGACCCCCTGAATGATAAAGGTTCCTGAGGTCACAGAGAAACAAAGCTCACCAAACACACCACCCTACAATTCTATTACTACTCCACATACTCAGGAGGAATGCACTACCTGCAATGGGCCATCCGTGTTCCACATTACACCACACACATGCGTACTCCCAATCCAGTTCTCCTGGAGCTTGGAGCCTCCTATAAAGGTAGACCCAGATAAAAGAAAGAAAGAAAAAAGGGCTGTCCACATCCCAAGAAAGACTACAGCATGTCAGAATGTTTAGGATATTTCAACACTGTGATAAACAAGCTTTAATGGAAGTCTGGTATGTGCCCAGGCGCTGAGGATTTTAAATATATTAATCACTTAATCCCTCAGAGGTAGGCATTATTGTTTAAATGCACTCTACAAATGGGAAAAGTGCCAGTGATAACATCCAAAAGCCTGACTATGTTAAGCTACAATTTTTAAATCCCAGCAACAATACCATCAGGGCAAGCTAGGCATCAGTTGCCCCAGAAGCTACTTTATAGTCTAAGTGATTTTTCTCAAAAACACTGTTCTTGACTGGCCAGACTCCCTGAGTTTCCCCCTCAGGGTACCTTTTGCAGCTCTGAGGTTTGGCAAAGTGATAAAAGCTGCAGTACACTGTTAAGTCACTGACTCTGACACCTACTTGTGATGGAGAAAGGCTTCAGAAGTATCTGATGGATAAGGAGAGACAGCAGCTCAAATCTCCAAATCCCTATTTTCAGGCTAAATGGTATACAACACTCTGATGGGGACATTTTTCTCTGCTGTTGGTCTTTTAAAACCAACTGAGATACAAACATCCTGAGTATGATCACAGCTGTAAAGAAGACAGGGGACCAGAGGAATGCACACCTCCTCTGGGTAGAGGAAAGCTCCCACTGCCCTGTCCAGGACACTCAGCCAAGTCGTGTAAGAGCAATCCTCTGCTGGCAATCCACAGGCAGCAAGCAGTCTAAATGCGGATCTGTGGAAACACGTGTGAGGTGGGTAAAAAAAATCTTTGTTGTTACAAGACATGGGCTCTACAATTAACAGTGGTGCTGCTCTAATTAGTTAGTTAAGGAAAAATAAACAAAGTATATATGCTCCAGGAAAGCTGCCTTGAAGAACTCAAGCTCTGAGTATCCTGAAAGCTACAAAAGACTTATTTAAATAAACCCAGGTCCTGCCATGTTGACTCCCTTTCCCAAGAATTCCTTTGGATAAAGGCAGTGGCCAATAGTTGCACTTGGCAATGGATGGGACAAGAGCCAGTTCTTGTCCCAGGAGGACAAGTATCCTTAGCAACACTGACTTGTGTGACAACACCAGAAGGCTTCAAAAGCTAAAAGACTCCCACCTGAGACTTCTTGTTTATAAGCTGTGTCTGGCTGCTCCAAACCCATCGCCCCCCCCCCCCAGGTGGTGCCCCCAATGCCTCCTCATCAGACCTTTCCCTGGCTAAATGTTTCCCTGCACAGCATTACCTGCCTCTTCACAGAAAACACTGAGAGCCCTCCCGAATCAATCTAGCATCTGTCTGTCTACCTATCTAGTATCTATAGATAGGAAACATCTACCACTGTTTTACCAAAAGAGCAAGAAGGCGAACAAACCCAAACAAACTATTGGTAGAAAATATTTTCATGTCTATTCTGGCCAAAGTGAATCCCAAGGTGAGGTGTGTGTGTGGAACAGACTCTGGAATTAGAGACGATCTGAACAACCAGGCAAGTCTCTAATCTCTCTCGACCTCTCCGGAAGTATGAGGAGATGGGAGAGCTCCCCATGCACAAGGGTATCTGGAGGGAAGCTGGATCAAAGGTTGGAAACAAATGACTACAGCCAGCACACTAAAGAAATCACAGGGAGAGGCCAGCGTAAGATAAGGAGAAGGGGCCCCACACAGGGCCTTCAGAGCTACAAGAGATTCTCCACAGCTACCGAGAAGCACAGTGCCATCAGCAATCCACTGACAGCTATAGTCACCTTTTGGTTATTGGAGGAAAACCTCAGTTTTTTTTTCTATGTGCTCATGAAAGGCGAGATGCCAAATCACTGACCATAAAACAACTAAACTAAGCTACTTGAACTGCAATCTCAAATCTGTATATAGTTGAATAATTTCTAATTACAGCCTAATAGCTGATGTTATCTTAGCTAACATCAAAATGTATTTTCTATGTTAACAAAAATACAAAAACTGCCCATGTGTAAAACAGTTAAATTATCTCATCATCAAATGTGCCTTGACTAATCTCTACTTTAAATTGCTCAGATCTCTGAGGTGATGCAGAAATCTGGGTGTGGCTTATGCTGTGCACTAAGCTTAGCCTCTTTTCTAATGCTGGGCATTTGCATTAAAGGAACAGTTATAATAAACACTCATGAAGGGTCCTTCAAATCCATTGCATATCCATTTAATAGCTACTCTTTATGTAAGGTGTCTGCACGACACAAAAACAAGAGGATTCAAGCAGTCCTAATCAGAGTAGGTAAGAAAGAACCCAATAAAACAGTCTCTCACCTGTCTGACATAGGCTTGTACTGCCTCCTTTAACCTCTGCCAACAGCTAGATCACACAGATACTATTTTCTCAATTTTCTAGAGAAGCAAAGGTTCGAGATACCAAGATCCCCAGCACCTAACAACTTCAAAGTGTGTATTCAAAGACAGGTCTGACTCTAAGGTTTTAGCCTTAAATACTATTATCAGGCTAGAAGAATGAAGGTATCAATCTGTCAAGATAGAGACACCAGACACACAGATGAGATTCCTATGGATGGCAAGAAAAGAAAGAACTGAAGGGCAGTCTGGGTGTCATGCCCACATGCTTGCAGAAGCCAGGGACCAGAGAGATGAGTGACCAAAAGAGATGAACCTAGTGCGGCAGGAGACACAAAAGGAAAACCCTTGGGAAGACCCACAGAACCAAGATGTAATGAAGTGTCTTAGTTGGGCTTCTATTGCTGGGGGGGGGGGGGGGGGGAACTCATCATAACCAATTGCAATTTGGGAAGGAATGGGTTTATTTGACTTACAGGTTCAGTCCATTATCAGGGGAAGCTGAGACCACACAAGAGAGCTCCTTACTGGCTTGCCCCTGGTGGCTTGCTCAACCCTTCTTTTTCATACCATCTAGGACCACTTGCACAGGGATGTGCACTGCTCACAGTGGTCTGGGCCCGCCTCTATCTCAAGTAGCAATCAAGAAAATGCCCCCATAGACCTGTCTACAAGTAGAAGCATGTTCTTAATCAAGTTTCCTCTTCCCAGACAATTCTTGTTTGGGTCAAGTTCATAAAGAACCCCACTAGGACAGCAAGTATGGGTGTTCCGAGGAGACAAAGGAAGCCCGGAACCTGCCTTCATCAATGAGAAAGAAAGCTTCAAGAGCGACAAGTGTGTTGGTGCCATTAGCATGGTGGTTCCTTGAGCCTTTGAGATAGCAACTGCAGAAGAGAACCTGAGACTGGAGGCACAACAAATGACAAAAACAATTTGATGGTAAAACAGAAGAGGCAGTTAGGCTGAGACACTCTGCAAAGCAGTCCACTGTTGAGAAAGCCGTGGCACAGATGGTACCTCAGCGGGAGAGGCACAAAGGGAACTTTTGTTGGCTGTGGCTTACTTTTTTTGTTTTAAAGATTACTTATATTTTAGCATATTTACAGAAAAAGCAGAAAAAGGCTTGCCACAGAGAGGAAGGGCTGCTGCTTGGAGGCACTAAGTTAGGGCAAGTGTCCAGAGAGGCAGAAAGAATTCAAGTCAGAGGGCTGGCACTGAAGGGGGCAAGAGGTCAGCTCTGGAGCTAGGTGGCTGTTCTAGCTTCTTACTAGCCACAGTAGGGAACAGGCCCCTTTCCTCCTGACCATATGGACGGCACATACTGTTTAAAAGCCACCTGGCAGGCAACTGTTTGCAAAGCACAGACCTTCTCAAGCACCATTCACCTTTCTGGAAGACAAGAACAAAATGGGGCAACGATCTGAAGGAGAAGCACGAGGTACAGTTGCCTCACCTTCTCTGAGGTCCGGTGTTTCATTTTTATTTATGTTTCTGGAGTTTTTGCTTTCTCAAATGAGAACCTATCTCATCCACGGGTAGGAAAGTCCACGCCCACCTCACAATGACAATCAAAGTTAACTGCTTTGGTTAATAAGAAAATTCTCCTAACTTCTTAATAATAGTTTTGATACTGAAATCATTTTTCGAAACCACAACCCATGGATGCTAGGGAGTGGACTCGGAGTGTCATGCCTCTGTGGCAAGTATTTTACCAACCGAACCATCTCTCTGTGCCTTTTTAAAGCACTGTTAGAGACTCAGGGAAGACTGATGCAACCATTTTTTAATGCATTTGGAGTTAGAAATGGAATTACCATGAAACCAATGAACAGCGTGGAGACATCACAGCCCATGTCTTGGATCATCATCACCTCCAAGACAAAAGCAACGCCATGAAAAAAATAACAGACTGTTCCCGGAATCGCTAACACAGCCACAGCTGCAAAGAGGAAGGAAGGACTTGTTGCCTGCCCCATAGATCGATTGATTCCACTGGCTGATTCTCACAAACCAGAGCTGAGCAACACACATCTAGGAAGCAGGTCCCTGCGGTAAGGTGCTTCCAGTCCTGAGACCTGGTTTTGGTTTGTGTTTGTCTCTTTGTCAAGTGTCTCTGTGGCTGTGAGAACTCACGCTTAGGTGCCCCACTTTATTACATCAGTCTACATGTCTGCCTTTGTGCCAGCAGCGAAGTGTTTTTGTTTCTATAGCTCTGCTACATTCTGAAATCTACAGCAGCAATCCCTCCGGGATTCTTACTGCTACCTATAGTCTTCTGGCTCCATATGAATCTAAGGATTGGGTTTAGAATGTTGTGGGGATTTTAATTAGGATTGCACTAAATCTGTACATTGCTTCTAATAGGATGGTCATTTTCACAGTATTAATTCTACCAATCCATGAATGTGAGGTATCTTTCCACTTTCTAGTCTTCCTCAATTTCTTTCTTCAGAAATTTGAAGTTTTGACTGTAGAAGTCTTTCACATCCTTGGTTAGGTTTATTCCTTGATAGTTTATTGTCATTGATTCTACTATAAATGGAGTGTGTCCATGGTCTCTTTACCGGTATGTTTGTTGTTGATGTGTAGAAAAGTTACTGGACTTCTAAATGGATTTTGCACTGTACCATTTTTCTGAATTTTTTGTTTGTTTCTGGAAATTTTCTGGTGGGTTTTGGGGATTTCTTATGACTTATATCATATCACCTGTAAATATTCTCTTTCCATTTATATCCCTTTAATGTCCTTCTCTGGCTTTATTGCTCCAGCTAGTATCTCTGGTGCTATAATGGAAAGGGCATGGGATAGTGTGTGGTTCTGTCTCCCTTGCAATTTAATGGATTGATTCAAGCTTTTCTCCATTTAGGATAACACTGGCTGTGGGTTTGTCATATATATCCTTTATTTTGATGAGATATGCTCTCTCCAGTTCTCTGCTAAGGAAATTTACCATGAAAACATGTTTGATTTGTGGAAGGCTTTATTTACATCTATTGAGATAATAGTAAGATTTTTGTCTTTAACTCCTTTTATATAATTTATCATATTTATTGATTTATGTATAAAAAATCAACCCTGCATTTCTGAGATGAAGCCAACAAACCCAAGATTGTGGTGGATGGTCTTCTTGATATGAGCTCTTATTCAGATAGTTAGTATTTTATTAAGGATTAATATTCAGAATATACAAAGAACTCTAAAGGCCAGCGGTGGTGGTGCAGAGGCAGGTGGATTTCTGAGTTTGACAGAGTGAGTTCCAGGACAGCCAGGGCTACACAGAGAAACCCTGTCTCAAAAAACCAAAAAAAACCAAAACAAAACAAAAACAACAACAACAACAACAAAAACAAAGAACTCTAAAAACAAGGTGTCAAGGAAGCAAATGACCTTTTTTTTTTTTTAAAGTGCTAGGAATCAAAACAGGGAGTTCTCAATTGAAGAAATAAATATGACTAAGAAATATGTCAAAAAGTGTTCAGCATACTTAGCAATTAGGGAGATGAACATTAAAACGACTTTGAGATTTCATCTCATCCCAATCAGTATATAAGACCAACAAAACAACTAAGAACTATGGTGAGGTTGTGGACAAAAAGGAACCCTCGTTCCCCAGCGGTGGGATTGCGAATTGGTGTAGCTGCTCTGTAAATTAACATGTAGAGTCATCAAAAAACCTAAAATAAATCTACCACAGGAGCCAGCTGATAGCACTCCTCGGCATATCCCAAAGGACTTACCAACCTACTCTACAAATACTTTCTCAACAATGTTCACTGCTGCCTTCGTCACGATAGCCAGGAAATGGAAAGAACCTTCATGGTCTTCAGCAGATGCATGGCTAATGGAAACGCAGTGCATATACACATGGACCAGTGCTCAGCTGTAAAGAAAAGCAATCATGAAAACTGCAGGGAAATGGATGGACCTAGAAAAGACTATATTGAGTGAAGTAACCCAGACTCAACAAAACAATCATGTCCGTTCTCTCGAATCTATAGCTCCTAGTTTCAAATCTTCAGATATAAGTGTGGCAACCATCCCTCATCAAAGAAGCATCTCTCTACAGCAAATGTCGACTATCACAGAAAATCACACTGGACACAATACAGAGAGCAACAGATTGGGTCTTGGGGAAGCCAGCTCCGAATACTTACATCTACATCATAGTTCCTACATCTATGGCTCAGGGAACACAGCAGAAGAGAGAGTAGCTTGTAAGAACCAAAACACCAGGATGGCTATTGTGAAAGAGTCTCTCCAAGAAACTGTTACATAAATAAGGCCAGAACAATGGCCATATCAATGGACATACTAATACAGAAGGGGGCTAATTTCATGGGGTCCCACCTGTATAAAAAGAATTCTAGTCAACTAATAGCTGCTGGGAGAGGGAGAATTAGCCTCTCCTGAGGATGAGCCCCATTACTGGTTATTTAATACAAAGTAATCAGCCCTGAAATCATATATATGCAACAAAAAATGGACTCAGTAAGTTGAATTTATATATATATATATATATATACGTATATATATATATATGACAATAATAATTAAAGAGAAAGATGTGAGGGTACATGGGGAGGGACTTAGGAAACATATGAGGGGTTACAGGTAGGGTACCTAGAAGGGGTTGGAGAAAGGAAAGGGGGAAGGTGATGTGATTCTATTTTAATTTACAAATAATTTTAAAAATAGGAATGGGATGGGGAAAGCATGTTCACATTTACTTTAAACAACCACTT
Organism: Rhabdomys pumilio; assembly: GCA_030674055.1. Taxonomy (NCBI): domain Eukaryota; kingdom Metazoa; phylum Chordata; class Mammalia; order Rodentia; family Muridae; genus Rhabdomys; species Rhabdomys pumilio. The sequence goes on from JANHMN010000013.1 coordinate 47,141,389, forward strand.
GTTTGTGCGGTCTCAAGGTTAAGCGGTCCTAGGAGGAGAGACGGCCATCCAGCCTAATAATGTAAAACTGCTAGCAGTGAGGCTCAAACAGTCCAGAAGAAACGAAACTAATATCTGGAGCTACTTAATTCAGTACCAGATATGTAAGACAGCACTGCAACTTTGGCATGAGACACACGGTCATTCCCAGGTCCTGCTCTGAACCCTTTTCCAGCTGCAGTTCAAAATGCCTTTATCCCCCATGACTCTTCCCCAATCCACAGCGACAGAGTCAAGGAATCTTTGTGGAGCCCCTCCCAGTTGGGGATACATGGCAAAGTCAGAAGCTACCCAGCAGTGCCCACTCTTGACTGCTGCCTATGCCATTGCTCCAGCAATGCTGAGATTCCAGATCTCCAGTTATCCCAGCAGGACAGGTCTCAGACACCATCTCCTCCTCCTGGAGATGTCCCAGTGCCACCCTGAAGCACCTGGCTCCACTCACACAGACAGACACTGTCTTCATTAGCCTCTCAGAATCCCTGCTTCTTCCACCTAATGGCGATTAATACACCATCATTCTCTGTAGTGGGTTACCACTTCATTCTCATTTGCTGGGTGAGCCAGGCTTGGTTTCTGTATTATTAAAGGATGGAGATAACACTTACTAATAAGAAAAGAAAAATAAGCCACCTTGCATTGAGTGCTTACTACATAGCAGAAGTGCTGCAGACTTCATGAATACTATTCCAGTGGCCTTCAGAATCCTATGGGGTAGGCACTGTTTCAGACAGGAACAAACAGGATCAGACAATCTGTAATTTTCCCAAGATACAGACAACAAGCATCAAAGCTGAGGTTCTAGATCTGGTGGCAAACACCACTTCCTCCTTTTATCTCCCTTTGCTACAGCCCTATCCTTCCGTTCGACTCTCTACCCACCCTGGGTTATGCTGAGATGGCACTGGAGGAGCCAGCACACTGGCTCCTCTGGCCTTATTGTTCCACACTAACCTCCTGTAAGGGAGAAGTATTCACATACACGTGTGCTTATACTACACAACAGGTATCAAGTGAACAATGAAGAAGACAGAGAATAGAGGAAATGTAACTCTACCAAAGTAAGGTCAGGATGTGCCTTACAGATAGCCACTCAACAGCCTATAGAAAGCACCCCACAGACGACCACTGTCTTTTCTCCCAGAGGTCTCTGGGGATCAGAGAGAGAATGGAGGCAAACTCAGCCCAGTGAGGAAGGATGACACAGCATAGTACAGAAGCAGCACACCCAGTTCTGCAGCCCTCACTAAGACAAAAATCTCATCCAAATCCTCTTTGTCACAGAGGGAGGGCAGTCAAAGACACTAATACTCAAGGGGGCCTGAAATTCAGGCTCTCTTATACTGAGCAGAAGGGAGCTGAAGGGAGGCAAAAAAGCTAGCCTGCCCCACCCTCCTCTCTGCTGTGGTGACTCCTGCTCAGGGCACTACAGCCTCAGCTTTCCATAAACACAATAGCCTTGGGTAGGTACCAGGCCCATGAGACAATGACAGAACCATGTTCACAGTGTTACTGACTTAACAGTTGATACAAGCAGCCAGAGTCTGGCAGAGAGCAAGCACTTGCTAAGAGCTGGTTACAAATGCAGCCAGGCAACAACAATCCAGAGATGCTGGCAAGAAGACAGAAGAGACCTAAACGCTGCAACACAACCCCCTACCTTCTATGCACAGCAGCCTGGCCCCATGAATTAATTCCTAACAACCAGCACAGGGATACTTCAGGTTGCCAGTTGCAGCACGTTGCACAGAACATGAGAACTCAAAATACTGTGGATCTGAAAGGAGTGGGGGTGGGGTGGAAGTGAGATAGGAAGAAAAAAAAAACATGAAGGAGCAGTGCAAGCAGAGAAATGCTGGGGTGGCTTGCCCAGCTTGCTGATATAATAGGGGCTGTCTGGTGGCAAGTTCAGGCTTAGGGGCAAGTAGAAGCACACTGTTATGGGGTCTCGATGAGCTTGGCTTTACCAATTAAGACGCTTGTCCCTGAAGTCAGCATAGCAAATATCAGCCAGGCAGAAGATGGTATCCCAGCTTACAGGCACTAAGCAGGCTGACACGCAATAGCTTTAGCTGACTCTAATATTCAGGAGCCAAGATGTCCCTGTGCATAAACAGTGCACACAGAAGTCCCTTCCTTTTCTGAAAATACGGGAGTCTGCAGGCCATCTAGAGCACACAACAAAGACAGCAGCTGCGGATGTCTGGCCACTAGGAGGAAAGGCATTTCCTTTACTAACAGCAGAGAGCATGAAGTTATTCCTTCTCCCCAGAGCTCTGACTCTACCTTGGGAAATAGGATGACAGCACAAGCATTTCAATCTGAGACTCGCTTGAACTGGTTCCCATCTTGCTATTAGCCCTTACATTCAGCAGCTCTAGGTTTGCTCATCTGTAAACTGGGGAAATCAGAAGTCACCTGAGTGCATTCTTGAAGAGACAAGATGGCACTAATGCAAAGCTCCTTGGTTGTTCCTGAAATCGTGGCCTCTGCTACTCCCTCCCTCTTATCAGAAGCCACTCCACTCCGAAGAAAAAGCCTTGTTTCCCTTGTTCCTCTGGCAGCCTCTCTCAAGAGCCGCACCTCCTAGAGGACCTCCTAGTGCTTGCTCAGGAGTGCCTCGGAATAACCAGGAGGAAGAGGAAAAGGAAGCACATCCCAACAGGCCTCTGGAGAGTTCATCTACATGGCCTGTCATCACTAAGGGCCAACGTGTATATCAGACAGAGCATTAGCCTGGGGAGAAGCAAGCAATAACCAGCTGACTGGCATGTACTTTCTAGGGAAAGAGTCTAGAACTTTCACAGGATATTCAGCAGAGTTTTTGGCACTACCCTCACCAGGAAGGGAGGGGGTGCTTTATAAAGTCATTCAGGAAAAACAGTCATGTCTGAGAAAAGAAAATATAAAATTTCCAGGGCCTCTGCCATGTGCTGTCCCATTGTACCCACAGCAGTGGAGGGAAAGCATCTCCAGATAAGGAAACTGAGGCTCAGAGGCAAATGCTAGCAAATGGCAGAGCCAACACCCAAACCCATGGATATGAGGCCAAAGCTTAGGCTTAGTTCAACCCCATTTCTACCATACACAGTTTGTGCATGTCTTCACTCAACTTGTGCTGAGAAAAGTTGTAGCCATCAGAAAAAAAGCAGTGAACAGGTACATAAGTCCAATGTGCCTCAATAGTTTTGCTATAAAAATGGGGATTTTTTTTTAAGTCACCACTCCATGGATACATACTAAAATTAAATAAGACAAAACATAACATGTAAAGGAATTGGGTTTGTATGGCATGGAATACAAGCTCACTGAATAGTAGATATCACTGTAATCAGACATCAGTGAAACACCAAAAATATTATCCTTTATCTGCGACTCTACACTAATCACACTGATAGGCTCATCTCCCTCTATTCCTGAACTCTGTTCCAATGCCAGGAGGGAGCGGTTTCTTTGGCTCCCAAGAATGAGCATGCTCTTCCTCTCAGCTGCATGCTTGTAAAGCCAACAGCTGAAGCTGCCAGAAAGACTTGGGTGCATGCCTGGGTCCCTCAGCCAACTCTCCAGTATCACCCAAGGTGCTGAGAGGTCTTGGAAACCACCAAGGTGATTACAGAGAGTATAGAACATTTGTAGCAAGCATCTCCAGAGTTAGAAAGAAACCACAGGAGGGAAAAAATGATACAAGGAGTTATCAAAACGAGGTGGATCCACCACTGAACCAGATAGGCCAACAGATGAAAGTGTGGTTGGATAGGCCAGGCTCTAGGGAGAGCAGAGGTTTGGAGAACCTCCGATGCACAGTCCCTTCATCCCTGTAAGAAACCCGTCTAACAAATGAGATTATTTGAGGAGGGTAATTTCTGTAAGTTTGCCCTACTTCTTAGCCAGAATTTCGTATTTCTAGGAAAATCCGTGAAGGCAGTACAGACACCAATCATTAGCAATAATAGATGCCAACTATTTATTTAACAACTATACTATGTACCAAGCTTCTTACATTCATTCTCCATATAGTACTCAAAATAAAATCTTGAGGCTGTTCCCATGGCCATTTTACAGATGGGAATTGGCCATCTAACAGAAACATTAGCTAGCTTGCTCGAGGCTACAGAGCTGAGAGGAGACACAGATTAATAAATCTCATGCTCTATTAGTTTTAGATCGTTAGTGAATTCTGCCCACAAAATCTCTAGTTAACCATTTCTCCCAGTCAATTCAGAAGCAAGAGAACTAATTTATTCCAGTCTATTTTTTTTTCTTTCTAAGATAGAAGCTCAAGCAACACAGTCTGGCCTCAAATTCTCTATAAACAAGGATGACCTTGAACTTTGATCCACCTGCGTCTACCTACTGAGCATTGTACAGTATGTACAAAACATGATTGGTTTTATGGAGTGCTAAGGGTTGAACCTAGGACTTCATGCACACTAGCCAAGCACTACATAAACTGAATTGCATTCACAGCCTCTCCAGTATATCGTAATCCAAGTGATTTCTTATGCTGAGTGCCAAACCCAAGATAAACTGCACTAACCTAAGGGCCACCTGCACCTAGAACATATAAGACAGAAGATACTTGAGACAAGACATGTGCAAGGTGCATGTTAACAGAAACAGGAAATGGGGGTAATATTCATAACTTTTCTTTCCACAGACTGGCATACCTAGAACTCTCCACAACACCCCAGTTCCACTTTTTTCTCAACAACAGTTTGAATAGAAGACATCAAAATTCTACAAATGGTACTGGACTACCTAAAGAATAATATTCTATAAAGCTGACCAGCAAAGAGTATAAGGACTATCTCTTAAGAACACACAACACCCGCCGGGCGGTGGTGGTGCACGCCTTTAGTCCCAGCACTTGGGAGGCAGAGACAGGTGGATTTCTGAGTTCGAGGACAGCCCGATCTACAGAGTGAGTTCCAGGACGGCCAGGGCTACACAGAAAAACCCTGTCTCAAAAAAAAAAAAAAAAAAAAAAAAAAAGATAGGCAATAATACCTGGGCAGTGGTGGCACATGCCTTAAATCCCAACATTTGGGAGGCAGAGGCTGGCAAATCTCTGTGAGCTCAAGATCATCCTGGTCTACAGAGCTAGTTCCAGAACAGCCAAGACTACACAAAGAACACACAACACCCTCCAAGTGTTCTTCATTAGATTTCCCACAGCCACTCATGGCTTTGGAACCCACCCGTTAATACAAATCAAAATAGATGTGAACCAAATGTTCTCATTTAAAGGCTCCTTTCTCCTCGAAGAGCTGCACAAGAGGAAGTTCATTATTATACACCAGGCCACCTTGATCTAGAAATCAGTGCCAGACCTCAAAATATTCATAGCTCTTACAAAACCAGTAAGTCTAAGAACCCCAAATCCAGGAGCAGAAATCAGAATCGAGGTGGAAAGAGACAAGTACACACAAGGAAAATGCCGTGCTAGGACTTCTCTCTGAAATGAAACTGTTGAGTTTTTTTTCCTAGAAGTCATCACTCAAGACATCCAATGCACTAGTCGGCTTGCTTCCACCCTTCTCCATCAGCCATCTTGGCTCTCACCAGAGAGATCTGTTGCTTGGCAACCACCATCCAACAAAAATAGGAGCCAAGATGAAGTCAGGCTTATGATATCTCTTGCTCTTAATCGGTCATAGGACATGTTTCAAACAGAGCCAAGAGAGTTTTCAGTTTCAGCACACTGAGGGTTCAGAGACTTCAGAACTTTGCAGAACTCCCCTCATTGTTAACAGCCAACCTGGACAATCAACCAGGATAAAAAGTTTTGCTAAACTCTAAGGTACTCCCCAGTTCACATCCAATCTCTCAATTAGAATATGAGTATCAGGGCAATGGTGCTCTCAGAACGGTCCTATGCATCTGTCAGCACAGTTACCTAACTTAGCACCATGTTATCTGCCATGTGTGGTCATCTCCCCAGAGACTATCCTTAAAACCACATTTGAAGTCAGCCCCACAGGGTACTGTGGAACATGCCAGTAATCCCAGAACTTGAGATGTAACTAAGCAAGAAGATCGGGAGTTCAAGGCCAGTCTCAACTACATAGTGAGTTTGAGTCCAATTCAAGCTCAAAATTAAATTAATATAAATAAATGAATAGATAAAACAGACAAAATTCTGTTACCCAGAATTTATTTCCTGGCCATTTAGGATGTACAGTTTAGCCTTGCTGCTTTTTTGTGTATCTACATGGAAGTATGGACCATGGTAGCTACCTTATTTTATTTCACAAACCTATAGGCTGATTTACAGGAAAAAAATACATACAGTTTTTACTGTATGGTTAGGGTATTGATAACAGGGGAAAAGCAGAAGACCTGATGCAGTTTCAAATGATGAGAAACTCTAACATTACCAATCCCTCCCCCAAACAACTTGTTATAATTTTTTGTTTTAATGACTTCACATAATTTCTTTTTCATTTGTTTACACTTTTGGTTTTGAGAAAAATAACGTCCTTGTATTTACTATCCTCCACATAAATACATAAATGACTTTGAAGGTGGAGTTATCTGTATGGTGAGGACACCATGCTGGAAAGATGATACTTGTTTCCTTTCTTGGGTGCTCAGTCTTTTTAACCCAGAGGCAAGCTAAGAGTGGGCAAGGTGAAGAAGATTCCAACCCTCTATCAACCCCAACTGAGGCAAACGAAGCAGAAATGGATGTCCAGGATCATTCGTAGACTGCACATTGATGAGCACAAAGTAAGTATAGCTGTTTTTAAAAACCACCAAGTCTTGAGGTGATGTGTCACTCAGCCCAGTGACTAGAACAATGCATATAGCCACTATAGTAAATGGCATCTCCTCTTCAGCCCTATGAGCAATAGTCAGGCTCAGTACACATTGCCCACCCCCAACTTTCAGATCAAGAAACACCATAAAACAAGCAGTAGAAATACTAGAAAACCACACAGCACACAAAACTGGCCAAGGTTCCAAGTGTCTATTCTATGCTCATTAGACTTGAATGAAACGCCAGCATCTAGCTTTGGGCAGCTGTCACTTTTACCCTCTGTCTTAGTTAGGGTGACCAAGGCAAGTCTTATAAAGACAACATTTAGTTGGGGCTGGTTTACAGGATCAGAGGTTCAGTCCATTATCATAATGGCAGGAACATGGCAGCATCCAGGCAGGCATGGTGCAGGAAGAGCTGAGAGTTCTACATCTTCATCCGAAGACTGCTAGCAGAATACTAGGTTCCAGGCATCGAGGATGAGGGTCTTATAGGCCATACCTATAGTGACACACCTACTCCAACATGGCCACACCTTCTAATAGTGCCACTCCCTGGGCCGAGCATATGTTATCTATTTCATTTGTATACCTGACGTGGAAAGTGAGGCCACTACCCTCTTAAACAAACTCTTTTTGTTGGCTTCTTCATGGTGAGGAAAGTCTCACTCCAGAACATTTCAGTTTTGAATAAACTAGTATAGGTACTATTTGCCTATGTGAGGTTTCTCTTACATCTATATCAACAGATTGTATTAACCAAACTTTTGATTACTCATCTAATGGGGAAAATCCCCTAGTTCTTAGTACTTATTGAATAAATACTTCACATGCAATGTCTACTATACACAGGGACTTTAATATCAAACATACATGAGTTTAAGTACCAACTCTGCCACTTACTGGCTAGATGGCACTGAGCAAGTCATTTGACTTCTCTGTAAATTAATCCACTGGGTCTATAAAAGAGCCAATAATAATCTTCAAAGACTGCTGTGACTATTAAATGAGGTTATTAAAACACTTATGAAGTACTGTGTGTGTAAGGCACATTTCAAATGCCTACAGGTTTTCAGATCACACCTGGCACATAGTAGGCATTCTACCACCAGCAGACTCATTACCAGCATCATCAGGTTAGAATTGGTTCCTATGACTGAGGCCATGATACCTCTGGCCTCACTCTGAGGATCAACATAGCATAGCAAAAGAGAAAAGAGGCTCAAATTCATAGTCAGTTTGCTACTCATCTCAAACACTATTAAACTTAAATTCCTACGATATATACAAATCATCTGAGGTGTTTGTTAAAATGCAAACCCAGACCAGACACAGTGGCACATGCTTTTAATCCCAGTGCTTAAGAGGCAGAGGCAAGATTTCTGTGAGTTCAAGTTCACCTTGATCTATCTAGGGAATTTCTAGGCCAGCTAGGACAACAAAGTGAGTGAGATTCTACTGCCACAAAGAAAGGTGTCGAGGGAAGGGGGAGAAAGAGATCCTTACCTATACCTGGAAGACTTGATTCATTAATCCACTAAAAGAGTCCAGGAACCAAAGTCCCACTTTCCTTCCTCCCCAGGTGATTCCAGGAAATCTTGCCCTAGAGATGCTGATAGGACTATCTAGACCAAATCGGTCATAATGCAATAGAAGGAACATAAATTAAAAGCCACAGCTGATCCCACAACACACCTATTGGACATAAATATCTCAGTCTCCCTGGTCTTATGTATTTATAGCAACCAAAATAGGAATTACTGTTACTGCAACCCATACCATGTGCAAAACACTGTTTGGGGTGTTTGATTCACTTAACTCTAAAGTTCACAAAAAAAGTATAAGCCGGATTACAGGAAATAACAAAACCAATCAGAGAGGCTTAACACAGCCAGTAAAGAGCAGAGATTGGATTCTATCCCAGGTTTACCTGACCCAACCCCTATGCCCTTAAGATCACTATGCCTCTGGCCATCACAGCAGAAATTCACATCTTTGTTTTTATTCAATCAAAAAGTAGGACAATGAATGCCTGGCTGAAAATGGTTCCCACTAAATATAAAGAAAACACAAAACTTATGTTAGTCTCCATCTTAGCATCACAGACAAAGCTACAGAAGTTACTGATAGGTTGCAACATTTTAAATTCAGATTGCTATATGCCAATATTGCTTTATGGAAAAAATCAAAATTCTTGAGTATTAACATAAAATTGCATACATGATGAATTATTCTTGGGCTGAAGAGTTAATTTAATGTTGAAAATGTTTGCCTGCCATCCTCATGGTCCCAGAGTTTGATCTTCAGCACTCAAAAATATTTCTATTCTTTAAACCTGATTTCATCTCAAATGATTAGAATGCTTTGTACTGCCAGTTAATCTCAAAAAAGGAAATTAATTGGAGTATAAATAAACTATAGTAAGACTTCAGATCCAAACCTTACCATAATTCATAGTGTCCAAAAAAGAATGGCAGGAGCCAGGGGCCTGACAAGATACTTAGCAGTGTTCTCACATGTAAGATTAACTTCTACTGCAGAGCAAAGACAAGACCTGCTCAACCTTCAACTCCTCAGCTCCACGTGGTGCCAAAGGGATACAGAGCAGAGAAGGAGACCCAGGCACTGGAGTCCGAATGGCAAGCCTTCCTACCATCTCAAAGGCAAGGCCAAGTGAGAACTGAGAGCAACAAGAAAATAAAATATGATGGGCTTAGCATGAGAGGTATTGTATGTAGTGGAAAATGCAAGCAGAAAAATGAGCAGAGCTTCGGGGCTGTTCTGTATGGGAGGGTGAAGAAACAGATTTTTGCCAAGCTCTCTCTTCCCTTTCCTAAGTCCTCTCGTGGGAAGAACAGAACTTTCCATATCCTCCACTGAGCTGAGCGATGCAATGGAAGACTTTCTCATGACGTATCCCTTTTTGTTTTCTCTTGCCAAGTAATTTAAAGGGAACCTAGTCCCAGGCCTTCTTGCCTCCCAACTTCATTACTTCACTGAGAGCTCAGAGAACAAACAGAAAGAGGAGGGCGAGGACAAGAAGGGGGAGACAGTGCTCATTACGGCAAGTTCCCAGAATGCTTCTTAAGACAAACTCCTCTTTAGCCTCAAATTTTGTTTTATGAGACATTTAAAACTTTTATGAGACACTGAAGGCTGTGGCACATGCACAAAGGTCACACAGGAAAAAAGGTGACTCTGAGCCCTGACAGCAGCCCACCTAACCTGCTTCCCAAATCCCCACCCCAGGATGGGCTAGCAAATCCTCCTCTGGTTTCCACACTTACGGAACAAGGACAGTAGAACCACTCACAGGCAACTCTTCCGTAGGTTAAACAAAATAGTGGGTAGAAAATGCCTACTATGGCATCTGACCAGAAGTTCTCCTTAACTGGCAGCAGAGGCATGCAAAAATTGAGCCATGAAGTCTCATTTATATTTGGATAGTTTCAAACGCCTTTCAGTAATCCTGTGGGGAAATTAAATGGGGGCACCCACAGTACTATTACAATCTTAAGTCTTCCATGTAGCCCTCGGCCAACTTCTCCTGTAACAACAAAGGCCTCCAAGAAGTGTGGAAACTATCCCCACTGCCAAGGAAAACCATGGCAACTCCTCCTTCAAACAGTGTCTGAGACTAGGGAGCCTCTGAAACAGAGAGGACAGGTGGCCTAATTAACAGCAAAGCCCAGGGCACCGGGCTCCTTCCTGCCTTCCAGAGTCTACTGAACTCCACCATGGGAAGAAAAGAACATCTCCTTCAGAATATACTGTAAATCATTTATTTGACTGGTTTATCGTGGGGGACAGGGGGAGCTGCTGGGCTTTAAGGAGGCCAGCTCCTCTCTTCGGGGAGGGAGGGGGAGAATAAACCTCTGCTTCAGGACTTCAGAAGCCAAAGCCCCAGAGAGATCATTAGCCAAGGGGAACATCAATTTCAAACAGCCAGTTCATAGCCCCTACCTGGGGTTAACAAGAGAAGAAAGCTGAACTCTGGGACAGGGTCAAATACCCCGCTTTTGGGCTCCAACAACCCAGACACCATATCAACATTCATGAGGATTTCACTCCTCAGAATCAAGAAAGGGCACCAAGGCCTAGACTCAAAAGGCTTGACCTGAGTCTAAATCCTGACTCTGTCACTTACTAGCTCAGAACCATGTTCAACTCTCTGTGCCTGATCTATAAAATGGGTATGATGCTAGAACCAAGCTTATAGGCTTTCATGAAGATTATGGGATTTATTACAAATATAGAGTTTGATCCCATGAAGTTATTGAACAGTGAAAGCTATTATTATCTGCCTTTTACTGCTGCTGGCTAAACATTTTTAGCTTTTATTATGTACCTCAAGTGTGCTAACCACATCACAGTACATAATAACCACATTTGTTCCCCTAAACCTTATGAGATAATTTATATAAAACTAAGCCCAGAGCCTTCTATGCACATAAAAAAATGCTCAACACAGGGGGCTTACTCCTTGCTATTGCTACTATCAAATTGTAATCCAAAACACCCCTTTGCTAAGTTTTGAAAAGTTACCTGGGTAAAAGATGAGTCAAAGAAAAAAATGAAGCTTAATTGTTCTGTAGGCATCTACTTGGGCATCTGTCAATCATGTACTCTGATGATTCTTTTCTAGACTCTGTGCCAAAGTTGAATATTTCTATTTGACATAGAACGCAGAAGTCAGACAAATAAGGCCAGACTTACTCCCACACTAGAGTCCATGACTAGAAGAAATGACAACGGGCCTCCATACTTTAACTCCTCTCTCTGCTGTTCCAGAAACTACATGCTTGGAAGAGAATTCATTACAGCCCTAGAGAGATGTTTGTAAATGAACAATCCTCCTGTGTGTACTCACATACACAGATACAGCAAGCATTCATAGGTGCATATGTATGTGTGAGAGTCCACGATTCGCAATTACACAATAGAGAGCAGGTCAACTTCCTTATCTTCCTTGGTCACTTTCCCCCTAATTTTTTGAGGCAAGGTCTCTCACTAAACCTTGCCAATTCAGCAAGGATGACTGGCTTGAAATCCCTAGGAATTATCTTGTCTCCTACTATCTTGGGTCTGGATTACAGGCATATGCCACCATGCCTGGCTTGGGTGTTGAACATAGTTCTTCCCATCTAAGCCATCATTCCAGCCCCTCTCATACATACAAACACAAAATCACCCAATACCTACCCCAGAGTACTGGGCTCTCACTGTTGAATATGGACCAAGTGGAATAGAGCCCCATTATTTAAACCTGAACCAAATGGTACAGGGCCTCACTGTTTGAATGTGGACCAGGGAAAACAGAACCCCGCCGTAGAACAGTTCTGTGCAGGCAGGAATCATGCTCTGTACAGGAGTAACTATTGCACAGCGGGATGCCAGATATCTTCAACACACTCTCCTTTTCAATGTGACTTGGCTGTTCTTCCTATCAGAAGGTGGACCTGGCTTCTCTACTCCTTTACATCTTGGCTGACCTTGTGACTTGATTGGTCCACAGACTGTGGCAGAAATGACCCTCAGCAGATGACACACACAGCAGATTCCTCAGCAGACTCCATCAAGCAGTTTTCACTGTTACCTTTTGGAATGCTATCCTGAAATTACCATAGCATGGAGAATCCCAGACTGAGAGACCACATGGTGTGAGGCCCTGTTGCCCAGCCCCAAAGCAGCTTTGTGACTGAGCTGGAGAGAGGCCAGGAGCAGCACCCAGCCAGTCTACTGAAACATGAAAAATAAGTGCTATTGTCCTCTGTCTCAGAGGCCAGAAGGTACCATGATAAAAGGTGCAGGCAAACTGTGTAGGTCTTAACTTCTTCAATGTATTTCTAAAAGTTGGAATGCTCTCTTAAACTCAACACAGGCAAAAATCTAGGTTAAGAGTGGTTACCAGAGGAAGGAAGGGATAGGGAAGAAGGGAGTTTACTGGGGTAATGATTTCTATTTCTTGGCCTAGGATGATGTAATTACATGGGTGTATTCACTTTGTTATAATTTATCAGGTTGTATACTTTTGAACCATATACTTTTATAGATATAGCTTAAAGTTTTCTTTTTTAACTTTTAAATAAGCCATCCTTAGCAAATGTCTTTGCTAAATGGGCATATGGCTAAAGGAAATAAGTGATCATACTTGCAATTTTTGTCCACCAACCAAAATTTCCTCAGGAAAACACTTGCACAGAACACACAAAACTAGTTTATGAACTGATCATGGCTTGTTACATACATGTACCTGTCTTCCTTGCCAAATGCAGGACTATCTCAGCTATGAAGGCTATGCACATGAGCATGGCCCAAAGCCCCCTGAAACTGTGGATGCCAAAGTCACATGCATTTCATGTGCTGTTTGAAACAGTCATGTTGTTTCAGGAAAACTATGTAAATTACTCACAAGGCAAAGGATTTTCTAGACTTTCATGCTCCTTCCTATATCACATATACTCTATAAAGTGGCTCCTGTGCCCCCTTCAATTCCAGTGAAGAATGTTCATGCACAAAAGAACTCAATAAGTGTGTGTGTGTGTGTGTGTGTGTGTGTGTGTGTGTGTGTGTGTGTTATGGTGTGTGTGGTGTTTGGATTTCCATCCCTCCTAGAGCTCACCAATTCTACCTGGTCTAGCCAGCCAGCTTGACCCAGTGATTCTCTGTCTTTGCCTCCCAGACACTGAGATTGCAGTGGCTCCCAGGCCTACCTGACTTTTAACTTAGCAGGTCTGAACTCTGGTCCCCATGCTTATAAAGTGAGTGCTCCATCCACAGGACTGGATCCCTGGAACTCTTACACAGGTGCTAGGGACTCAAACCCAGGCTCTTGTGCATGTTCCGCAAGCATTTCAAAAACTGAGTCATCGCCAGCCCTTAATATGTTATTTTAAAGCAATATGTGCATCGAAGGAGCCAGATGTGGTAGCACACATCTGTAATGCCTATAATCTCAGCACGTGGTAGACTGAAGAAGGGAAGTGGAGAGTTTGAGGCCATCCTGGAATACAAGCTGAAAGCCAGCCTCAGTTATGTAGTGAGACTGTCTCAAAACTAAACTAAACTAAACTAAAATTTAAAGAGAATATATGTTCTCCCTTTGTGGTGGAATTCATCCTACTGCTCCATAATTTTTTATGCTTCCAGAATTTACTACAAGGTACAGATATTTTTCATTTTTTGCTTTTATAACCAGGAGGAAAAAAGTAAAAACCTGGAAAAATGTTAAAATACAGGTAACAAACATAAATCTTTTTTATATTCTTAACTTCATCTATTACTTAAAATTCCTTGCTAAAAAAATCATTTTAGCTAAATATAGGTTTGTCATTCCCAGTGTGAAAATATAAAATCCAAAATTTTTTAACAATTATATGATCCCCCAAACAGAAAGTTCTAGACCATGAAACTTTGTTTCACACACAAAAAAGTTATACAAACTCTCTCTAACCTATATAGGGTATATAGGGATAATAAATAAAACTTCATGTTTCAACATGATTCCTATCACCAAGATATTTCATTATCTGTGCAAATATTCCAGAATCTGAAACACTTACTCAAAGCATTTTGCATAAGGAATATCCAGCCTGTTATTAATCCATTTCTGTTTCTTTCCCTACATTCTGAGCTTTTTACCCTTGCAGACTCAATGTCTGTTTTCATCTTACATTTTGACTGAAAGTTGTTGGATCAGGATGAGGCTTAGATGGCTTACTTAACTACAGTACTATGGGTGCATGTCCCACTACATGTCCCAAGTCTAGCACACAAAAGACAAAAAGTAAGTACCTGTCATTTGTGTTAGTCAGGCTGAGAAGCCATGACAAAAATGCCACAGACTGAAAGGTTTAAACAAGAGAACTTACCGTCTCACCATACTGAAGGCTGGGAGTCTGGCATCTTCCAATTATGTGCTCATAGGACCTCTTTGTATACTGGAGGGGGAAATGGAGTTCTTGTCTATCTCTCCTTAAAAGGACATTGACCCTAACATGTCACATGATGTCATTCAACTTCACTTACCTTTATATAGACTCTAGTCACATAAAGGGTTCCTGCATATGGAGGTGGAGAAAGACTATGTTTGCCTTAACTGTGGATCACCAAGTTGACATCAAAAATTAGACTATTATCAGTGGCCATCAGAACAATGACATCTATTAATGTACCCAGGGTCAGGTAATGAAGTCTGAGGATATCTTGCTATTTTTATGAAGAACACAAAGCCAAGAAAAGATTTGTGGATAGCTATGATTTAATTGGACCTATGTTTTGGTAAGATGAATGAGGAAGCAGAGAATGGGGATCCAGATAGAGAAACCACAAGTAAGAACTACTGTTAGAAGCCACTGACAGAGTCAGCTAATTGTTCTATTGGAAGGTGTTGGAAGGAACAGCTCCGATGCTAATTGGAGAGAGAAAACAAAAGAGCAGATACATGGGGCATCCACACGGTCTGATCCACAGGAAACTGCAGCAGACTGGATGATGGAGGCAGGAAGGAGAGGTAAAGACAGCACTGAGGTTAAAACCAGGGATTGGGTCAAAGAAGAACAGCACTGTCTAAAGACCCAGGGATTTGAGCAAGGGGAGCGTGGTTGGAGTTAATGGTGAGTCCAAGCTACCAGGAGGCACCTAGGCAGAATGGTAGGCAGGTACCCTGGAAACTATGCATGGAATCCCAGGAAGGAAATTTGTCGAATTATCACCAATGTAAATAAATAAGCTAGCAGAGAAAACGTAAGTGGTCATAGGAACTGAGAGCATCTTCTCTGGCTGGGGTGGGACAGAATACAACAAAAGCAAAAAGCAAGAAAGCTTGGAGGAACAGCAGGATAATACAGTGCCAGGACAGAAACACGTTCAGTTCCGTCATGAGGTACAGTGACATCACACTGCTCAACATTTGCTTTGGGTACCTATACAGCCAATGGGATCTGCAGGAAAACTACTTCAACAAGGTGGGAGTGGCAAAGTAAGAAATAACAAAGTACCAGACAGACAAACACTAACCGTCCAAGTGCCTGTGTGTGCCCAGCATCGTGACAGGAACTGTGTATGGATCATCAGCTTTACTCCTCATGAACACCCACCATCGTGGGCGTTAATAGAATATATATTCTCTAAAAGCTAGCAATGAAAGGAGCACATCTACAAGGTCATATCTGCCTGGGAGTCGGGGGACAAAACAAGCCTTTCAGTATATTTTGATGTAGCTATGGAGATATGAAAGCAGACATGTAGGTGGGATCAGACAGCAAGGAAAATGATACACAATGGGAGAGGTGGAGTGTGGAGAAGTCTGGCTCGGTGACCAGCCATAGTGGCCAAAGTATTCATGACAACAAACAGATTTGACTCCCAACAGGCACACCATTCATTCATTCATTCATTCATTCATTCATTCATTCATTCTCTATCTACTCTACACACACTATTTCTAGAAACCCACCCCCTTTCTCTTTTTCTTTTTCTCCTACAAGAACTGATTGGCAGAAAGATACAAAACAACGTTAGCCTCATCAGATGCCCTAGTGCAAATGGGGTCACGCATTGCTTTTTTGAAGGCTGGTTTTTATTTTTATTCACCTGTGCAGCTGCAGTGGCTAAAGAATCTGAGCTCACCAGATCATTAAACACTCAAGTCTTCGCTAAGAGGTCATCACAAATCTAGTCTAACAGAATGTGACGTACTCCCCGTGATAGCCCAAACCTGGGATACTAACACAAAGAGAAAGACCTGAGCATCAGAAATCCTTCACTCACTCTTCCCACCCCTACCACAATTCATTATCAGACAAATCCATTTTTAATCATTGCCACTGTCACTTATAGTGCACTGACCAAAAGACACATAAAGTCACCTCATTTTTCTCAGCCAGCCATTTAAATCATATTTGGTAGTAATGAGCTATTTTATTAGAAATGATCAGGGAAAAAATGTTAGCAATTCTGAGCTTGCAACAAACCCTAATTACAACAGTTCCTTTGGCTTTTACAAACCCATAAATCTGTGAATACTGTTTGACATTTATTGAACATGAGTACCATCCCCACGTGCTGTGTTCCTGAGGCTTAGCCAACGTTCTAGGGAAATGACTTAACTCACACAGACTTGGAAAGATTCACCCTGGACCAGTATTTATTTCCTCATACCAATTACCCTTCCTCCCATTCTAATCAGATCAAAAACATGCACTTTCTAACCATCCCCAAGGTAACAAATGTATAAATCCTCAAACCTAAGCCATGCCTCTGCACTTCCTGGCTGATGAGGTTAGAACGATGAATCATGCTTTGACTTGGCTTGTTCCCTAGGTGATAGGAATAAAAGCATGTTAGAGCCCAGAACTAAAAAAGCTAGGCCAGTACTTCCTTGGACAGGTGACACTGAGGAAGTAAGTTCTCCATCACTTCCTTTGGTTTTGCTCTTTTCCTAATCATCACATCTGAAGTTAGGCAATTAACCTTGAAGGTTTTTTGCATTGTTTTTCTAATCCTCAGTGGCAAGCCAGAGTACACCAATTAAATCAGATGGTTCCTGTATTAACAGGGGTGGGGCAAGTCTCAAGTGCCCTGTGCTTTGCAGGCCTGTGGTGTTTTCAGATGAATGAAGGTGGCAACGTGATAGCTCCACAGAGCCCTGCTTTCCTCTTACTTAAGTGGTAGAGCGGGCAGCCTCGCACAGGACACTGCAGCCATTCCATTAACCATGGCACCAACGAAATTCATGTTAGCTATACAAGGAGTGGCCTTATCCAAACCGGGCTTACTTGGGATAAACAGTGCAGAGGCATGGTTTAGACTTGAGGATTTATATATTTGTTACCTTGGAGATTAGAATCAAGACCAGATATGATTGATTTATGCATACATCACACACACACACACACACACACACACACACACACACATATATATATGTATGGATACACACACACACACACACACACACTTGCTGCTTTTCTTTTCAATAATTTTCCTTTTTATTTCATTATTTCCAACCATTTGAGAATTGACCAGAAAGGACCCTATTTCATTATCTACTTATCGAATTAAAATAAACAAAGGAGAATAAAACTGTCAATTCATAGCTAATTTCATGGTAATCATGGTAAAAAAAAAAAAAAAAAAAAAAAAAACTTAAGTGTGTACATGTAGAAGAGGCCAAAGGGCAGGAATAAATCCCAAAATGTAGCTTTTCCTTAAAAAAGAATGGAGATTTACATACAGCACTTTTCATGTTTTTCATACAATGTATTCTGATTACTTACTGTTCCCCTCCCTCTATTCCTCCAGCTCCTTTGACTTTTAACAGGCCTGGGAGTCCTAGAGAGGTCCAGGCTGAGCACCAGGTAGTGAACTATTTCACATCCTAAGAGGAATACTGGTAACCTCACGAAGCAAAAATCCCAGTCCCTTGCAACAGGGTGTGTAGTTCTTTCCAGAGTAAACCGTTTACTAGTCCTACTTCTGGCTTTGAAAAGCTAATAAAGAGGACAAAACCAAAGACTACAAAAGTGACCATGAAATCCCATATGCCTTGACAAGGACTACAGTATGAAGTAAATGAGAGCATTTAAAGAATAAATATCCATGCCACCTCCTGGATACTAAAAGAGTCATTAGCTAGGAAGAGCTGGCATGTGTGAGTGTTTGTGTGTGCCAGGTATGGCTAGAATTCCTTTGTATATTTGCTCATGTATCCCTCACCTTTTGCTCATGTAGCCCTCATCTGGTCCTATTATCATCCCTGATTTGGACAGGAGAAAAATGAAGTCTCTTCTAAATATTTGTCTCCCAGAGTCAGGCATGGCCAAGAGTCTGTGCATTGAACCCAGTGCCCATGATATTTACTCTATATTATATTTGTCCTCTCCTTATTAGTTACCCAGCTGATGAATGAGGTAGTAGGTCTTAAACCCCATATAGCCTGACTTCCATACCAATAGCACAAAATGCGAACATGCACTGAGCTTCAAGCAGCCCCACACACTGCCACTGGAAACAATCAAAAAGATCACATACAGAAGGCTCCTGTACCAAAGTAAGATGACTTTTGGTCAAAGATGCAAAGTTAACTCAGATCCAAACTGGTAAGTAGTCCACACAGAACTGAACCTATGTATACTGGACATTAGCACTTGAGCTCTCAGTCCCTCAGCAGAAGCCAGGGTTGTCATCAGACTATGACCACAGGACATAGTACATACCACATAACCAACAATGGAAGCCAGCTCCATCAGGGGCTGGAAAAAAATCCATGGATCTCACTCAGCAACTTCCTGCTTTTCATAAAACAGAAACAATACAAACCCCGTGAATCTCTGTTTTCTTGCTCTTGGCAGATGAAAGCAAAGTGGGGCGGTTAGCAAGAAGCTCGGTGACCATAGACGAGGTGACAAGTGATATGCAGAGGAAGAATATAAAACACTAAACTGCACAGACTCAAGTGGTACAGCACAGCAATGAGGCACATAAGAAGAAGCCCAGGTCATGGATGAGAGCAGGCTACATCTTCCTCTGTTTTAAAAAGCAGGTGCATGCCCAACACTTACCCAGGTTTTTATCAAGTATTTTAAATTTCTTCAAGTGTTGGCAATTGCAATCCCAAGGAACAGAGGTACTGGTGAAAGGAAGCAGAGAGGACATAGGATGATCTGAGCTTTAGCCTAAGAGCCATATCCTACCCAGTGATGTGGCCAGAGACCCACAGCAATCACCATGCAGCAGGCTCCTCTAGGAAGTCCTGTCCTTCCCATTGTTAAAATTCTGTAAGAATGAATGTGGTATGAAGTTAGACTATCCTGAAGAGTTCTGGAGGCTCCCACACACAACCTGTCTAGTTTGCTCACTGGAACAGTCCTGGTGCCCAAGCACAGTGGACACTCAGGAAATAGCTACTCAACAAATGAGAGCTGCTGTTCTCCGAAATCCTCATCTCTTGCTCTTTATCCTTCTTACGCAGTGGAACTGCAATAAGGAGTAAATGAGTGGATGCTGTAAACCTCATCTAGAACCTTGGGACCTCAAAACAATCAAACAGCCAACATTCTATTTTCTAGAAATCTGGCTTAGGACACAGCAACCCATTCTCTGACAACAGAAAAAAAATAATAGTTCATTGGTCTGTCAAATATATGAAACACAAATTCAACAAATATGACACTCACTTCCTCTCTAATCGATCCCTAAATTTGATATAGTCCCGATGTCTTTAATACCCTGTGAGAGTATTGTTCTAGTCTTATAAGTAAATGGAAGAGACTCTCTAGGCTAGCAATTCCATAATAAACCTAGATCACGACATCCCTCCATAGCCATAGGATATAAACTGTATACAGAATTCCTCAAAGCCCCCGCAGCAGAAGGCGGGCAAAAACAACACTATCGCCAAGGGACTTATGGCCCTGTCTGAGCACTGGCTCTACCAAGGACACAGATAACAGATAACAATTCCTGGCTCAGAGAGGTTCCCTCCTCTCTACTCTGGAATCTCATCTGGACAGAACACCCTTTCAGAATATCTCCCAGAATGCAGCCCCTCACTACTTCCTACCTTATCCTTTCAGATTTAGTTATTTAGTTTCCATGGCCAATTTAGCTTTGTTTTTTTTTTTTTTTTTTAAATTAAAAGTCCTTAATGTTCTGGAAGGAAATATCATCCCACTAAGGAAGTACAATAGAGAAATAATAATAACCCTTTGTACTTTAGGTAGCCTGTGAAAAGGGAAGAAATTAAATCAAAGGAGCCAATTTTCCTTTCATAAAGGCCAGTCAGCCTCCAGGGAGAAGCTACTGATTATAGGCCCCATCCTGGGCTGGGCAAGGAGAAATAACCAGCCCTGGAAATCTTTGTGCCCACCACCATGCCATGCCCACCTCCATCAGAAGGGGCAGTGAGTAGCCTCCCCATGAAAGAGCAAAATACCCTCCTTAGTCAATATCATGATGTAAAAGTCATAAGAATTAGTAGATGCCATGTCCTGGATACTGTTAGAAGTACTTAAATGTGTTGACTGATTTCAGTCCTTAGGAGGCAGGGCTGTAATCCCCAAAATCACATGGACAATAATGTTCTCCATTACAACTTTACTTGACTGAGCCCACTTCCCAAGCTTGCTGAAGGGAAGAGGTATATATTGTTCGTATAGGGAAGTTTGGAGCACAGACTTCACTTACAGGAAACATTGACTTATAAAGGAAGGAAAAAAAAAACCATTTTTACTGTTTATCAGTAAGAGTATCTGCCAATCTCTTTGTCTGCGTTTGCAGAGGTTACAAACTGTCAGTAAATACTTAACATATGCCAGATTCAACCCAACTCTTAAAATATAGTTCCTGTGGGCTGGGGAGGTAGCTCAGAGAAATCAGTGCTTGCCTAGCACACAGAAAGTCTGAGTTTGATAACAATCAAGAACAAGAACCAAGCATGGCAGCGAACACCTGCAATCTCCATAGTCAGGAAGTGAAGACAGGAGGTTCAATAGTTCAAAGTTATCCTTGGCTTTATATAGAGTTTGAAGCCAGTCTAGAATACACGAGACATTTCAAAATTTAATTAATTAATCACTGTTATAAGGACCACTTGCCATGGTGTCTCAACAGGGAAGCAATGGTCACCAGCAGCCCCCCTTTGCTGACTGTGTAACCAGCCTCCTCCTAATCCTGGCCTGCTCTTCACTTCCGAGCCCCAGAGGCCAGAAGCTGCGCGTGGGTAATAATTTAAGGACTCACCTGTCCAGCTCTCCTCCCAGGACGCCCACTCTGGAATTTTTCACAGCTGCTAATGTAAGGGCTGCAGCCCTGTAGGCTTTCGCCTATGTCAGCAGGTACTAAGACCACTGTTTCCCCACACTTCCCACCCTGGCCTACCACCAGTATAGATGCTAGAGAGGCGACAACCTTGAGAGGCTGCTATCCCCCAGGCTCAGCAGCCTAAGGATTTCCCTAAATTCCCATTTTGGCAAATATTAAGGAGCAATCATCTGACAGAGCTCTGCTCAGCAAACAATAACGTACTTCAGAAACCTGGCTTCCCCACATCCCAAACATGGCTATCAAAGACCCCAAGGAAGGTAAACTGAAGCCAACACACACACACACACACACACACACACACACACACACACCACTTGAAGTGTTATGCAGTATTCCACAAACAAAAAACTATGATGTGAAACTAACTGTGGAGTTTGTCCCAAAATGTGTGTGAGTCATACTAGCACAAGATGACAGGAAATGATGTGAAATACTCCCTGACTGTTTACAATACAAAAAAAAAAAAAAATGTTCTGTATAAACTAAAAAAAGAAAAGTCTTTTTCATGGTTACAAAGAAGGTGCCCACTTTTAGACAGATACTGGCAAGGTAGGCTTTAAAAAAGAACAAAACATTTTGCTGAAAGCAGTGGAGAGATGAAACCTAAGTCAAGCTTGCCGTTAAATAACTACCAGCAAACCCCGAGCTGTCACAAGCAGTTACTACTGTCAAGTGCATGCTAACATGCACACCATGACACTCCGATCACAGTAAGACAGAGAGCACCAATTTTTAAGATAAATCTAGAATAATGTTTCAAATAAGACTCTCAGTTCTGGGTCTTATGGAGGGAAACAGAGTTTCCCACACTACCACCCTAAATACCCACCCATCCCCCCATACGCACACACAGTATTTATGACAAATGCTTTAAAATCAGTTTGCTAATACTGATTATGAAAAGGTGATTCAGTTTGTTTCCAAAACAAAGAGAGCAATTCTAAGGTCACAGAGTCCCTGCAGCCCGACCTTAGGGTAGACAATGGAAAAACTGGGAGTGTATCCAACCAGTGCCTTTTCTTCTGCAGAGAAGAGAAACACCCAGAAGGGAGGGGCTTATGCATGGCCCCAAGATCCCATACTTCCTGAAGGCCGGTGCCCTGGACTGAGGAGAAGGAAATGCTTGTGTGTTTAGCACAAGCCCTAAAATCATCTAAGCAAGAATTAAATACTTAGCTCCACCTTCACCACCTGAATGGCACTAGTCAAGTTACTTTAGAAGTTTGCTCATGTGTAAAATGAGAAGGCTGACGTCGCCTGCTTCATAAGGTCATTGAGAGAATTAAATGGCAGAACGACAAGCACAGTGCCTCTCTCTTAGGCAGCACTCAAAAATGACAGCTGCTACTGTCAGTACCATCAGTAGGTCAATACAATGAGAGCTCACTGGTGAGCCGGTTCCCTTACATGTGCTGAGCACCATTCTGGAGGTTAGGGGTGCAACAGGCCCCAATCTGGTGGCAACATGTTCATGTAACCAATAGAGTCCATAAGGATGTGGATCAATACAAAGAATATATAACAAAATGATACAAACGCCTAAATTGTAATTTAGAATGGATTTAAATTGTGGCATGGATCAAGCAGCTCTCTCTCTCTCTCTCTCTCTCTCTCTCTCTCTCTCTCTCTCTCTGTGTGTGTGTGTGTATGTGAGTGTGTGTGTGTGTGTGTGTGTGTGTGTGTGTGTGTGTGTGCATGTGTATCTGTGTGTGTCTGTGTGAAGTACTACGTTATATCTGCTTCCTTCACAGGTCTTACATTGAGGTTCAATCCTACAGTTTTCCCTCACAGAGAGTTAATGTTCAACAATGGGTTAAAGTTCAGCACTATCTGAAGGAGCTGTCAGATAAATAGACACCAAAATGAAAGCAGCCTACCCCTTCAGAGATGAACAGAGTCAGTGTGTAAGTAGCCAGAATACACACAATCACAAAGACTAAAGTCCACAAACGCCCAGCTGCCTGCGCTTGTTAACTGACAGGAGTCGTCATCTGCAGCTCTGGGTAAATGTAAGGCTAAAGGGCCCTACAACTCGTCAGAAGGCTAGAGCAATGCAATGAGGCATGAGCCAACTCCGGCCAAAACGCAAGCAGAGGGAGATGACAGACTGGCAAAGACCTCTCCAAGATAACCACAACAAACTGAGAAGTCACGGCCAGGCCATCACTTACATCAAATGAAACTCTAACGGAATGCTATACTGGGCAAGGTGGAGTAGGGTGTGTTTGACAGATAATATTTTATCACCCCCAACTCTGTGTTTCCCTCAAAGGGTTAGGTCAGCCACCAGTGTATGGTTAACCTAAATAGCTAACTAATATAGGTCAAAATCCCTTTATCTAGGTATGACTCGATTTATGATCAGCTGAGCACAGATATACGGAAGACAAAAACATGAAACACTATACTTAGAAGCACCCTATTTTCTAAATGAGTCTATGAGGAAATATAGATTTTCTTTAAAAATTATTCTTAGCCCAGAGATGCTTTGGAAACTGACTCTCCAGATGGGGTGAGTTAATCAGACCAAGTGTGTCTCAGATTTTAATGCTCAGGCAAATCACCTGGATATCTTGGTAAGCCTCCAATTCTATGGAGACCAGATGGAGCCCATGACTACATTTCTAACAAATCCCCCAGGTGGTGCTGATGCTGCTCCATGAACCATACTTCAGAAAGCAATGAAACCCTGACCATCCAGACACAGTCTAGTGATAGAACATTCCCTTCCCATGAGGCAACTGTTCAGGATTATAGAGGGCTCCAAGAATACAATGGAAACCAAGGGCTAAGTTACAAAATAAAGTACAAAAATGCATTTTCAGGTGTGGGTTCAGACACATGCAATCTCCATCTCTATTACAGACCACTGAAGGATGCAGGGGGAAGCAT
The DNA here is from genome assembly GCA_030674055.1 of Rhabdomys pumilio. Classification (NCBI taxonomy): domain Eukaryota; kingdom Metazoa; phylum Chordata; class Mammalia; order Rodentia; family Muridae; genus Rhabdomys; species Rhabdomys pumilio. Next base: position 47,165,905 of record JANHMN010000013.1, read on the forward strand.
GAATCCCACACTGATGAGCTCTAACTTAAGAAGTCTGTCATAGGATGGAAGAGGGACAAAGTAGGATACATGCCTTTGACCACACTGACAAATATGTAGGTAATTCACCTTCTCTTACTTTTGGTCCATAGTAACACAGTGGACCCCTTGAAGATGTAGTGGGGATAAATGGTAAGAGATCAACACAAATCTGGAAGTTCTGAATCTGGCTCCAGTAACATCTCATTTTTGGCTTGAACTCCAGTGCAAGGAGTCTTCCTTTCTATTAATAGCATCCTGTCTGACCTAAGCAGACAGAGGCCTGCTCAAACCCACCTGAACCTAAGGGCAGGAGACGAGCCATGTTAGCTCTCATGTTAGTTACCCTTGAGGGTTCAGTTAGGGGGAGACTGTTTCATAGTGCCTGGGAAGATAATAAAAATGCATAGCTGGCACTTTTGAAGTGGCCTCAAAATGTCTAGTTATCAGTATGTTTTTATCATTATATTTTTATGAATGTGAAGCAACCAAGAAGCATTCAGAAGAAATGGTTTCTTTCGTTTCTGAATTGAAGGACCAACCCTAATTCGGCCTGTCCTCCTGCCGTGCATATAGAATGTCTGCTGTCTGAGAACCATATTGGTGGCCTCCACTGTTGCCCACAAATGTCTATGGCTGCCTTTTTAAAAGAGATTTATTTTTATGTGCAGAGGTGTCTTTCCCCTGCATGTGTGTCTGGTTACTGCAGAGGCCAGAAGAGCATGTCAGATCATGTTGGTGTTGAGCATGGAATCCAGTTCTTCTCTAAGAGCAGCCAGTGCTCTTAACCACTAAGCCATGTCTCTACCTCCCTCTGATTGCCTGTTAACAGCCACTGTGGCCAGGCATGCTTTCCTCTAACACCAGATTTAAGATCATCCAAGCCTTCACTGTCCAAGTCTCTCATTTTTCTTTTTTATCACGTTAGACACAAAGGCCAAACCCAAACACAACACAGCTGTTTGGAGAAAAGAGAATCACCGTCATAAGAATCCCTTAATAATTTGTAATCCAAATTTATCTGGCAACATTTTGTCCAAGAATTTCAGAAGCTCTTGACAAAAACATCTTATCGGGATCCAAAACTATCCTAAGGATGTTGGAACAGGTCAGAATTGGATTCTCAACGCTCAGGTCTTTGAACTAAGTAATGTGCCTCAGCATGACGTTCCAGAGTGTCCCGTCTGTCACGTAAATGATTCTGAAATGCACATTCGTGGCTGATGTTCCAAATGCCAAAGCCAAATTGCTCAGGAGGACAACTGCGATTTTTTATAAAGTTCCTCAGAAAGTTCCAATGAATATTAAAATGCTAAAGCGAAGATCTAGCTACCCACCCCAGGAAAAAAGAGGAAAAAGCAAACAAGTAAATACATATAAGCTGTTACCCACAGTTTAAGGCTTCACGAACAGAAGCCTCCCCAATTAGCTGTTTGAAACCCACTGGGCTAATTACTTCTCACGTTCAATCCCCAACACCCTACCTTTTCTTTCATATCAAGTCCATCCTGCTTAATCTTTTTTTTTTTTCATGATTCAAAATATTTAATCCTAATTAGTGAGTCATATTTGCATATTAATTTTAATTAGTTCATTTTATGGCAGTTACCTGATTTTACATTGTAATTTTTTTTAGTTTTTTTTTTAATTGGATATTTTCTTTATTTACATTTCAATTGTTTTCCCCTTTCCAAGTCTCTTCTTCGAAAAGACTCTATCCTATCCCACCTCTGTGAGGGTGCTCCCCAACCTTATCTTCCCGCCCTGGCATTCCCCTACACTGGGGCATCTAACACCCTCAGGCCCAAGGACCACTCCTCCCTCTGACATCCAGCAAGGCCATCCTCTGCCACATATGCAGCCGGAGCCATGGGTCCCTCCATGTGTACTCTTTGGCTAGTGGTCCAGTCCCCGGGAGCTCCGGGGGTCTGGCCAGTTGACAGTGTTGCTCTCCCTATAGGTCTGCAGACCCCCTCAGCTCCTTCAGTCCCTTCTCCAACTCCTCCATCTTGGACCCCTTGTTCAGTCCAATGGTTGGCTGCAAGAATCTGCCTCTGTATTTGTCAGGCTCTGGTAGAGCCTCTCAGGAAACAGCCATATCAGACTCCTGTCAGCAAGCACTTCTTGGCATCCAAAATAATGTCCTAGTTTGGTGACTGTATATGGGATGGATCCTCAGGTGGGGCAGTCTCTGAACGGCCTTTCCTTCAGTCTCTGCTCCACACTTTGTCTCCATTTTTCCTCCTGTGAGTATTTTGTTCCCCCTTCTAAGAAGCACTGAAGCATCCACACTTTGGTCTTCCTTCTTCTTGGGCTTCATATGGTCTGTGAATTGAATCTTGGATATTTTGGGTTTTGGGGCTAACATTCACACATCAGTGAGTGCATACCGTGTGTGTTCTTTTGTGACTGAGTTAACTCACCCAGGATAATATTTTCAAGTTTCATCCATTTGCCTGTGAATTTCATAAAGTCATTGTTTTTAATAGCTGAGTAGTATTCCATTGTGTAAATATATTTACACATTTTCTGTATCCATCCCTCTGTTGAAGGACATCTGGATTGTTTCCAGCTTCTGGCTATTATAAATAAGGCTGCTATGAACATAGTGGAGCATATGTCCTTGTTATATGTTGGAGCATCTTCTAGATATATGCCCAGGAGTGGTATAGCTGGATTCTCAGGTAATGCTATGACCAATTTTCTGAGGAGCCACCAGACTGATTTCCAGAGTGGTTGTACCAGCTTGCAATTCCACCAACAATGGAGGAGTGCTCCCCTATCTCCACATCCTCACCAGCATCTACTATCACCTGAGTTTTTTATCTTAGCCATTCTGACTGGTGTGAGGTGGAATCTCAGGGTTGTTTTGATTTGCATTTCCCTGATGACTAAGGATGTTGAACATTTCTTTAGGTGCTTCTCTGCCATTCAAGTTTTCTCAGTTGAGAATTCTCTGTTTAGCTCTGTTCCCCAGTTTTTAATAAGGTTATTTGGTTCTCTGGAGTCTAACTTCTTGAGTTCTTTGTATATTTTGGACATTAGCCCTCTATCAGATGTAGAATTGGTAAAGATCTTTTCCCAATCTGTTCATTGATGTTTTCACCTATTGACTATGTCCTTTGCCTTACAGAAGCTTTGCAATTTTATGAGATCCTATTTGTCAAATCTTGATCTTAGAGCATAAACCATTGATGTTTTGTTCAGGAACTTTTCCCCTGTGCCCATGTGTTCGAGGCTTTTCCCCATCTTCTCTTCTACTAGATCTGCTTAATCTTTTTTAATAAACTCATTTCCTTACATGTATTATGAAAGCAAATTTTATATTAAGTAGATGTGAAACAGTGAGTTTGATCCTTAATTTATGTTTTCTAAATAAAAATTGTAATTATCAATGCAAAATACTATCACCACACTACCTCCCATATCACCTATATCAGAGTACTTCTTCTCTTAGGGACACAGTACATCACCAAGCTATCTGGATGGTACTTATGGCATGTGATAGAGAGGTGGCTATTCTGAAGAACTCCAAAGGAGTCGACTTGTTTACATTTATATATACACCTGGTAGAACAGGTTACAGAAAAGACCGGAACTGTGCCCCAGATAGAGATGGCAACCTGTCCAGATGCCCAGATCTGTCTGTTGCACAAGCATGTGCACACAGCCCCCAGCCCAGAGTGGACAGCAGTCCTAGATGACCCTGTCTGCTTCTGTTCAAAGAGAATTTGTAATTAGTTCTCAAAGGAGCTTGTTGACTGATGCTGACCACACAAACTGTGGGATTTCTGGGTCTATTCCTGCCTTATGAATATACTGAAGCAGAAGAGGCTAGTCACTATAAGCCCATGAACAGATAGCAGCAACCTGGGAAGAAAGTGCCAACAATCTGAGTCCCTGACTGTCTAAGTCCTGGTTCTAGACCAGAAGACTCTCTGACTTTGTGATGCACGAGACAGTCCTATATTCCATTCCCTGCCCCTGGCTTTGCTCAGTTTGAACACATAACTACTCCTTGCAACTGAATCACCTCTAACTACAATTCAGTGTGATGTTCGCTTCTGGACCACACCTGGCCAAGTAAAGTTAAAGAACATTTAGGACCAGGAAAGGTGTTCTTCCTAGAACATACCCTGAGAGAGAGAGTGGAGCTTGACTAGGGCAGGGAGAGGGAGTGTAACCAAAGCTCCTTCACATGACTCCAAGTGAGAGGTACCAGAAAGAGGAGCTGACTCAAGGTTATCTCAAATTCCTCCCTCCTGAGGTAGGCAGAGTCAGAACAATGGCAAATGGATACCATGTTAATAATGATCACATTTCATTTTCCTGAAAGCTCAAATGTGGTTGTGTTATTTCCCTTATTTTATACATGAGGACCCAAAAAATGTTTAATGACTGCTGTGGTGACACAGATAATCCAAACCCCTGAGTGTGAGCTCTTAAGTGTCATGCTACCTTGCCTTACTAGTCTATGACAACGACAACAATAACAACAAAGGAAACTCCAGGAAACCTGGTGTCTGTGTAACAGCATAAGATGTAGCCACTGAGCCCAGCATGGTCATTCTCATCTTCAATCCCAATACTCAAGAGGCTGAGAATGGAGCATCACCTCAAGTTAAAGACCAACCTATACTATATAATTCCCAAATAGCCTGGGCCATGCACTGAAACCCTGTCTCAAAGCAAACAAGCAGACAAAAATGCAGTCACCAAAGGAGCATCCCAACCACAGGAAGGAACAACCTGCCTGCTGGGATAGTTCATGACCCCAGCCAGCACCACCACACCTATGGGCACAGCACCAAGAAAGCTGTGCAGAGAGAATGGCTGAGATGCTGTGTCACCTTGACCAGGCATGGCATGGCTGACTAGAACAAGAATCTGTAGAGCTGGCATGGCACCAGACCACAGACAAGAGACTAAATTAGAGCAAATGTTTTTTAAGCAGTAATTGGTATATGGCATTCTCCTCTGTGGTCCCACATGGGGTAGAAGAGAAGACTCACTTCCAGGCCAGACAGAACTAAGTAAGTCTGCCAAGAGTCAAGCTGTCAGAAGTCCTAACAAATGCTGGAAAATAAACCACATTTTAGAGGGTGGGACTATTGGACATATTAAGAAAGAGAAAGCAAACCTTAACTACAGCCTCAGAGCTCATTTTGATATCCCTGGGATCCCTTTGCTAAACCTAAGCCTAGAGCAGACCATTAACCTGTCAAAGTTCAGAGGAAATTGTAAACTGCTGACTTCTGAAGTACAAAACAGCTCCCAAGCTTCCTCGGGGAGTTTTACACAATTCTTACCTGAGCCTTTTAGTATTGGTAGAGTGAGCTGACCCTGCCAGAGTGACGCTCACAGATCCAACTGCCACTGTCTCTGCTATGGCAGTGACCAATGAACTCTGACAGGCATGAATGAAATGGCCCTCCAGCCAGCACTGAGGCAAACACTCAGGTCGCCTTAATCTGTCTGCACCACCTCTAGGGAAGCAGCATTAGCTGAAGCTACCTGGACTGAGGAAGGAGTCAGAGTCAGGAAACAGGAGTAACAAAAATGTCAGGCTGACCCAGAGGTCCAGCCTAAGATCTAAGTCCATCCAGGGGGCCCTGTCAAGAATGACGACTCTCACAGCACTGTTCCCTCACCCCGAACTGCCCACTTCACTTGGCTCCTTTGCCATCATCGAATCTCTGAGGAAGTCCTCCCCCACCCCAGCCCACCTTGTTCTTCCCAAGCTCCTTCCAGTTTCTTGTTCCAGCAATGACTCCACTTTCCCTTGGCAACTCCTATTCTTCCAGCCTCTGGGGAGCCACAGCACCTGAATACTGTGCTGGCACCTCCATCCTATTCCCTCCCCACCCACCTGAGCTCCTTATTTCTGGCACAGAGGCGAGAACTGACATTCTGTGAACTTCCCGCACTTGCCAAGTACCACGCTGGGCCTTTCGTTTTCTTGAGTGCCAGAGATGCAAAATGCCACTGTCTTTTCTGTCTCCCTCCAAGTCCCAATAATGTTTTCTCCACTCTTGCTATACAGCCTCTCCTGGGATCCCACTCAGCCCCTCTTCTTCGCATACTGCCTGGTCTGTCTTCATCCAAATGACAACAAATAGAATCCTCTGAGGCACAGGGCAGATCCTCATCATTGGGCTGCTCAAGTCAAACCTAATGCCCTCCTGTTCCTACAAGCTGACCCAAGTACCTTGTCTGATACTGGACTGCTGCCACCACCTGGCTCTGACGTCCATTCTAACTTCCTACCCACCACATCCCTGCAAGCCTGCTGGGTCCCAGCCAAGTCACATGATTCCCCTTCCCCGGCAGCTCCCTGAACTTTCCAAGTCCTTGCTCACAGAGTTCCTTCCAGCCTGAATGCCTTTTCCTCTCATGTCTTCAAGCCTGACACACACTCTCTCTCCTGTCTTGGGAGATACAGAGAAGGCACTGCCTATAAGATGCCTATGCTTCTCCCACAACAGAGGAGAACTCTATCTGCATGTAAGCTTCAGTTTCACTCACTCACTACTCTTAAGGCACTATTTTAACTGTGGTCTGTTATCCCTAGGGTGAGGACTGAATGAGCAACTCTGCAACTCTCCTGTTACTGGATGCTCCATATACCTAAACAATACACATAGACTCAGCACGCATGCATACTTAGCATCATCCACTGTACACTATTATGCTGCTGCGAGCTCAGCATATGTTGGGGAACCACAAAAAAAAAAAAAAAAAAAAAGCATAGTTCCTACCTTCCTGAGTGTGATGATTAGTTCTAATTATCAGCTTGAAATAATCTAAACTCAACTGGAAAGAAAGTCTCAACAAGGGATTCTTTACATTGAGTTGGCCAGTAGGGGATTGTCTTAAATTAACTGATGTGAGAGACTCAGCCTACTGTGGGTGGCCCTATTCCCTAGGCAGGAGATCCTGAACTGAATGCATAGAGAAATTAAGCTGAGCACAAGCAAGCATGCAAATGAATGTATGTATTTCACTTTTTTCTTCTTGAGACTGTGGATATCATGTGACTGGCTGTATGGAGTTCCTGCCTTAACTTCTCCACAGTGATAAACTGTAGTCTGGACTTGTCAGCTGAAATAAACCCTTTTATCCTCTTAGGTTGTTGTTTTGGGGTTTCTGTTTGGTTGGGTTGGTTTGGTTTTTTGTAGGTTGGTTTGGTTTTCTGTAGGATGTTTTATCACAGCAACAGAAATGAAACTGAAACACTGAGCTTCTTATCCACAGACAGGTAAATGTCAACCAAACCTTAGCCAAGTAAGTGTATATCTGATGACACCTAGCTCTGAGCTATGTAGGAAAAAGAGTAAGTAAGAGTCCTAAGGAAAACTGAACGAAAAGACCAGGAAGACTAGCTCGAGGAAGCATAGCCAGAATGACCCTGAAAGACCAGCAGTGAAAAGAAGTGGTCAAAGTATTCCAGGTCCTGGAAACAGCCAGCGCAAAGACAATTAAGACAAGGATGCTATGAATGTATGTGACCCTTGCCAACTAGGATGCTGGTTATCCCTCAAACCAACCAACCTTACATCTACAAAAAACAAAACAAAACAAAACCCACCACCTATAATTCAAAATATACTTCTTTCTCACTTGAAACAATTTGCTCTTTAGGTGTAAATGTTCTTCTCTTAAAAAGAGAGAGAGGTGGGGGGGAGAGGGAGAATAAAGTACATTCTCCTAGCTAGCATTAGAAAAGCATATGAGGTTGGAACCTAGTGAAAGTCATGCAATTCCATAGCAACACAATGACAATTTGACCTTGAACTAGAAGCTAGCAACTGACTGGGAAACGGCCTGTCAATTATCCAACCCTGATAACAAGGGCAGAGTCAACCATCACTGAACACTGACGAAGGCTGTTACAGCCAACACTTCACTGGATTTTCATGTCATCCCAATAGGATTCTCATTCCATTTTTTTTTAAATTGAAACTCAGAACTAGAAATATGGCTCAGTGAGTAAGGTTGCTTCCCACCAAACCTGGCAACCTGAGTTCAACCCCCAGGATACACGATAGAAGGAGAAAACTCATTCCTGTGTTGTGCACTGATGTGTGTGTGTGTGTGTGTGTGTGTGTGTGTGTGTGTGTCTGTCTGTCTGTGTGTGTGTGTGTGTGTGTGTGTGTGTGTGTGTGTGTGTGTATTTTTTTAAAGTTGGGGATCTTTGTTTTTTTTTTTTCCCAAAGGATAATCTTGGTTTCCAAAAGAGCCAGTCTGACTTGCCCAAATAGAAAGTTAAGTAAAAATTTGTTATGTAAACTCCATTGTCTGTGAGTTACCTCTGGTAACTCCAGGCACCACCAAGCTGTTTAGGTACAGTGCTTGGGGAGAACTGAATTGTAGACTATAGCATCTTGATTCACACAAACATAAATTTCTTTTGAGGCAGGGTCTCACTTTGTTGCCCTGGCTGGCCTAGAACTCACTAATGTAGACCAAGCTCACAGAGATCTACCTGCCTCTGCCTTGGAGTGCCTGGTAACAAAATGTAGTTCTTTTTTTTTTTTTTTTTCCTTTTTTTTTTTTTGAGACAGGGTTTCTCTGAGTAGCCCTGGTTGCCCTAGACCAGGCTAAACCTGCCAGCCTCTGCCTTCCAAATGCTGGGATTAAAGGTGTGCGGCACCATAAAAAAAAAATGTAATTTTTCAAAAATAAAAAATAAATATAAGCTCATATGTATAATAATCTGTATAATTTTACCCATGTAAGGAGAAGCAGGCCAGATTCTAGCCAGGTCACTGGGACACCACAGCCTACAACCTTGACCATCATCCTTCAGTGCACCCCAAAGAGCTGCCCTGTCAATCAGAAGTCCTCATCACTAACTTACTTAGCCCAGCTGCACCAAGGCTCCAGACCACTGTGCACCTACCTACCCACTGTGCAAGCTGGAGATCACCTCAGGAGGAATGCAATGGAACTCCTGCCATCTGCTCCCTTCCTTCCATGGCTCTCTCACAACAGCCCTACTCTTCCTCCAATTTGAATAAAGATCAATCTTCCAGGTCATCGCAATACTCAGTGTCCTGAGAGAACAGGAACTGGAAACCAATGAATCTCCTTAAATTACTTCGCAGCCAAAGTCAACAGACTCTAAGCCCCTCTTGCCGTACACTGAACCGGAAGAGGGGGGCATGGGTTACTGGGAAGCTCTAGCTGTGGCTTTTCCACTTCCTGACACATTTCTGAGTTTGTCTGGAGGGCAGTGTCACACTTTCACTGCTAACAAATCCTTCTAACAACTATTCCTCTCCTACCTCAAGCCCTGCCTGGAAGTAGCCAGGACATAGGCACAAACGGAGCTTACATGCCGGCCATGCATAAAACTATCCACCTACCTCCAGCCTAGCCAACCGTCCTGAGGGCCAGTCAGCTGCCCTGAATCAGCAACAAGATTTTATTGAGCTTTGTGCCCACACACAAGTACAAAGCCAGTCGAACCCTCCTTTTTGTCATTGAAGGTTGGCTTGAGCAACTCAAGGTCCTGGAGGAAAGCCAGTGATTTACAATGGCCTCCTTGAGCCACGCTATTACAGGCTCAATTATGTCACCTACAATTCATACATCCTAACTCTTAGTACCTCACAATATAAATGTATCTGGAAACAAAGCCCTTAAGGAAGTAAGAAAGACAAACTGTGGTTACGTAGGCAGACTTTAATCTAACAAGACCGGTCACTTTATAGGGAAATTAAGACAGAAATATGCACAAAGGAAAGAAAACATGAAGCTTCTGGGAGGAGGGGACCTCTCACAAGGCAGAGATAAACACTTGTAAACAAATGCCCCTGCCAGCACCGTGACCTTCCTTTCAGCCTCCAGAATAGATTGGTGTGTGGACATGTGCACGAGCTTGAGTTACAGGCAATATTTCTTTTAAAAGGTGAATGAAGTTGAAACACAGTTAACCTTCTCCATAAACAAGCACTCAAGCTGTACTTGGAAACCTGTTTTAGACGACAGTTGTGATGAGCTTTTCCTGTAAAGAACTGTGTTAAACAAATGCCTGTAGCAACTGTCATGGGAGGATGTCTGCCCAAACAGCCCTCACAGCAAGGGAAGGAAGGAGGAAACACTGAGGGAAGGCGTGTGACAAGGGACCTTACCACAAAAGATTCTTTCCAAGAAACATCCTCAGGAGATGAGAATGTCAACTGAACTGGGCAGCTGAGTAATGAGTGGGCATATCTCAGCGGAGACCAGGAGTTTTGAGAATGCCATGATCAGATGAGAAGGCTGTGAGAGATTCCAAGAGACTGAGAGGTTTCTAGAGTAACTAATAGCCAAGAAACAGGAAGAAGAGGTCTCAGAGAGTTGCATCTCAAGCTAGAGCAGGAGTGGAAAGATCAGAGCAAGTTGCGTTCGTTCCTGGAGCAATGCTAGACACACAGGCACCATAAGTAAACAACCAGTGGGTATTAAGTCGTGGCTGGGAGTCAGCCCTGTGCGAAGCATACTCCATATGCACCAGCTCACGTACACTTCTCAAGGACCACAGTCTGTTTCTACTTCCATTTAAATGAAAAATATAAGTTCTACTTAGGCATGATATACTCCCAACCTCCTGCTTCCTATTTTCCTCTCTAGACCATCTCTAGAGCCTACTACAAGCAGTGGTTGACTTGTGAGCACACAGTACTTGTAAGATAAATGAAGAAAAACAAAAAACAAAAACGAGGCACTTGTCCTAAAGAAACAAGACTGGGACTAGAATCCAAGTAGATGAAGTGTCTGGAGAACCCTCTCGGCTTCTGCTTTCTACACTACAGAGTGGAGACAGCTTGCTAGAGAAATGGGAGCAAAATACCCTGTTTGAAAATAGCTATATCCACACCACACTGAACAGGGAGCTTCTACTCTGTACTGATTCAGGGTCTGATGCTCGCAGAGGAGAAGAAAATACAACCAAGAATACGTTACCCACCCCCCACCCACTGTCCTATAACACTCCCAGGAACATCTTGCCTATCAGCCTGGAACACAGCCACTAATTTGCCTTACAGAGGATTAGAAGGGGCAGGTGTAATCTCCTGACCCTCCTGCAATCCTGAATCAAGATGCTATAGTCTACAATTCAGCTCTCCCCAAGCACTGTACCTAAAAAGCTTGGTGGTATCTGGAGTTATCAGAGGTAACTCACAGACAATGGAGTTTACATAACAAATTTTTACTAAACTTTCTATTGGGCAAGTCAGACTGGCTCGTTCAGAAACCAAAAATCAAAGATCCCCAACTTTAAAAAATATTAGGTAAACAATAGGTGTTACATCCATGTGGCAGAAAAAGATCAAAGTGATTAAAGTTGGGAAAATACTGGTTTCCTGGAACTTTCTCGATTTTCTGTATCAAATGTCCCTATCTTTGCAACTCACAAAGCCACCAAGGTGTGTCATAGTTCAAAAGGAAGGGAATTTCCAGACACTGCATTTTCCACAATTTCTTAATAAACGACTATACACCAGAGGGAAAGATGAAGGGCCAGGAGGCAGAGCAGACATACAAACACAAAAGGCATTCACAAAAATGCTGTGTTGTTGACACCAGGGCTTGGCCTGAAGCTGAAGTCCTGCCCTCTGCCTTGAGAGGGCTGGGACACAGAGCTCCCTTTGACACTGCCCTAAGTCCCACTCCATTCTTCTGAGATGGCAGCTCAGCTCAGTACTGTCAAAAGAACTGCACTGTGGTCTCTGGAACTTGTTCCAACAATAACAAACAATGAGGCCTTCTCTCTCTGATAAAGCCCCTCCCAGTCAAAAGTAAAGACACATTCTGAAAATTCTCTCGGCTAGCGTGTAACCTCCTCCTGAATTTCCCTGCTAGAAATGATTGAGTTGCAGGTAACCTGTGGATGTGAGGGTAAACTGAGTTCTAGGCCAAGACAACATGGAAGAGATAAACACTTTTACTCACAAATTCACAGCATCTTATACACAGATGCAAGGGGAGGAAAGACTGAAAGGGAAGCAATGGACCTGTGGATCCATCTGCTGGTAGAGCACTTTCAGGAAGCCAGAGGTCAGATTCCCAGTGCTATACCAAAGTGGTATGGTGGTACACGCCTGTAAGCACTTGACAGATGAAGACAGGAATCAGAAGTTCAAGTTCATTCTCTGTGAAGGCCAGCCTAAGATACTTGATATCCTCTCTCAAGAGCAAAGGAGGTATGTAGGAATTGAAGGCCAACCTTCTCATTAATCTAATACTTTGTACATTAATTTAAAATAAAATAAATACTATCCTAACACTTACTCTCCTCAAGGAAAAAGAAGAAGAAAAAAGGAAAGGGA
>JANHMN010000013.1:47178639-47230929 GCA_030674055.1 Rhabdomys pumilio
CTGAATGCCTGGAGTAAGTACAATGTAAAGGTGGAGAGGTGGGATGGTTGGGTGGATGGTTTTGGAGTTAGGAGTAGTGAATGACGGAGAGTTCACTTTCCCCTTTCTGCATAGGAACTAGCAACTATATGAAGAGAAGACCTTATCCTAAGGACTACTCCCTTTTCAGATCTACCCTTTATGGGTAGTGGATTGACAGCATGACTTTTGAACTCAACACTATCAGGACTTATAGGTCAGCACCGTAAATGCCATCTGACTGTTCTCGTGGACTTACTCACACACACAAACCAACTTCTAGCATCTGAAACAAAGAGAAGCCGAGTGAATCTGACAATACTAACTTGCACCAACTGATTGAAGGGCTCCCTCCTGCTAAGTTCAAAGTCCTTCACATTTTAGCTTCTCTCTCAAGGGACTCTTATTTGGAGCTTTTTTTTTTTTCTTTTCCTTTTTTTCTTTCCACTCTTCACTTATCTGCATTTTCTAATCCTTCTATAATGAAGATAGATTACAGGAATAATAACAATGCCCAACAGATTGATAAAACACATATAAGATCATTCAAAAAAAGATACCTTCTTAGTAACTTCATATAAAGCATACTTTATAGTTACATTTTAATATCAGTACATTACAAAACTTAACACTGTCATTTCATGCAATTGCAGTCAACTATATCCTTTGAAAAACAAACAGTAAATCTGTGATAAAAGTCCATCCTCTGGAGTAAAAATCAGGACACAGGCCACCAGGCACATATCTTATAAAGAGGACAGCTATCTATCTGGTGGGTAAGGTGCCAGTATTAGGAAAGCAGAAGGTCTATGAGCGTAATAGGCCATTGGCCATACAGATGCTCTAGCCCATCCATAAGGAGAAAGGCTGCATCTCTCCACCATGGGTGATTCTCCACATAAGTTGGAGGGAGGGCTAGCTGCTCTACCCTAGAGCCCTACTCCCAAACATATGAACCACATTCCAATTGGTTTATCCATCATCTACAAGAGCTGATTCTGTTCAGATTCAGGCCTCATTGTACCACCCTGCTTTATTCAATGATAACAAACAAATCAGCTGGGCTAGCAAGTAAAAAAGCCAAAGTTTAGAGCCCATTTAGACCTTTCAACTCATGGAACCATTTTACACCTTGGTGACTTCTTTCACCAAAAATGAGGAACACCAGCTATAGCCCTTAGGTAGATAAGACTACGCTGAGGCAAAGTGCATAAGGAAAAAAAGGGAAAGAGAATAATAAAGGTAGCCAAGAAGAGACACTACAGTCATGTGCCACAGAACAGTAGTTTGGTCACAGATGGGCCACAAATGCAACAATATATGCCAGACCATCTAGGGCTGTGTATGGACATGTTTCAACTTCCCCACAATGACAAAATTGCCAATTGATGCATTTCTGAGAGCACACCACCCCCCTTCATTTAGCCAAATGATTGTATTTCACTATCACTAGTCCAAACTTGATTCCAGTTAGATGAATAGCATTTCGCTTTCTGAAAGTTGGGCAGGGTTTAACAAGCAAAAAGGAGGTTCAAAGCCTCATTGAGTCCAATGGTCTCCTAAAATACTACGGAATTTAAAAGAGAAATAAAGGCTCCAGGCTCCTCTTTTTCTACTCCTCATCCTCACTAGGATATGACACAGCATTTTAAACAGCAGTGAGAGCTGCTGAAGATATCAGGTGAAAAGTCTCCTGTTCTTTCCCAAGGGCAGGGCAAGAGGAAGCCACTAGCATGCCATCCACATAACTCTCTCTCTGACATCTACAAGTAGCAAGGCAGGGGCACTCACTCACGTCAGACTCAGGAGCCAAGGTTGTAATGCAGTATACTTGAACATTCCCAGGATATATCAACAGAAGGGGTGTGGAGGGCAGCCAAGGCAAAGACTTCCCAAAGCTAAATCAATAGAGCCAGCTGTAGACAGAGGGCAGCAAATAGAGTGTGTAAGACACAGTCAGTCTAGCCTTGCCAGCTGCCCTGGGGACATTATTCAACAAGGTCTGTGAAATCTGTCCCCAATTCCCTCCTCAGCTACCAAGCCTCTGCTGCCTCACTGAACTGAAGTATTGGGCCTCTAACATAAGATCTGAAGTAGAAACTGCCAATATGACACACACAGCCTGGTTTACAGAATAGACTGGGTTTGGATCTTCACTGGCAGTGGGCTCTGCACCTCTCATTCGATGACAGGTTCAGTAAACAAGTTGTTATACACTCCTGACCCAAAGCTGCCTCACACAAAAATGGAACAACCAAACCTAGCAAACACAGCTGCTTCTAGAGTCAAATAGCATCAGCCTGAAAAGCCCACCCAATGTTAGCACAGTGAATCTCAGGTTTAGCAATTTTGAGCATATCACTCCTGCTAAAATTATTATTAAGTAGAGAAAACTGCTAAGCCTCCCTTGGGATCATGTTAGAGGAAAAATCCCACTTGCTTGTACAACCTAGAGAATGTGCATATCTATGGCAAGACTCTTCTCTTTAGGACTTCGTGCTCCTGCCCATCCCCCAACTCTCCCCTCACAGACATTTCTCCACTGTTGTCATTTCTCCATTGCCTCCAACCACAGCCAATAACCACCCAAAGGAAAAAAATCGCTTACCCTCAGCACATCTAACTGCTGGTTAATCTGCAATAGGGATAAGAAATCCAGCTTGAGCCTGCTTCTGGTTTCCTGGGCTTCCCAAAGGGGCTAAAAATGACATGTGGCTATAAATGCATGTGTTTATGGAGGATCAGCTGTCCAGGAAGTGGAGCAATGACACTGTAACTGTGTTTTCTTAACTCCAATAATTTTTTTACTTAAGTTTCACCCATGCATCTCCCTGGGGTCCACACTCTGCAATAGCATAAGACTATAAGACTAGAGACAAAGGTCAAGGATCCAACTGAGGCCCACCCCAAGCCTCTGGAGCAATGCTCCTTGATTAAAGAGAACTTCAGTAACCAACTTAAACACACCTGTACACACACATGCAACATGTATCATTTGGACACCAGTAATTTCTTATGCCATGTACAACCATAAAAATGTGTATGACTGTCACTTAATTTGTATTTCTTTTCAGTTATTTATTTGTATGTGTACATGCATGCCATGGTGTACCTGTGAAGATCAGAGGACAACCCCAAACCCTGGGAATCAAAATCAAGTCACGAGAGGCTTAGCATCAAGAGCTCTTCCCCACTGAGATATCTCACTGACCCAATCACTTAATTTTTTAAAAGCTGTCTTCGCAGGATAGGGACTGGTAAAGCAAGCATGTGGGTCTGAGCTTAAACTCCATAATCCATATAAAACAAAGGACATGGTGTCGTGTGCCTGTGAATCCAACATTAGGGGTGCAAAGATAGGTGGATCCCTGAAGTTCGTTGGCTAGCCTGTTGTGGGTTGGCTCTAATGCTATTTATGCTCATTTGGCTCCCAAAATCACATGGGAATCTGCATGTCCAAACGCTGAGGGTCCCTGCCCCGAGTTGGCTTTAGTTGGTAAATAAAGTGGCCAATGGCTGGGCAGGGAGACAGAGGCAGGACTTTAGGTTGCCTGGGCAAGGAACCATGGGAAGAAAGAGGTTTTAGAATCACCATGCCAGGAAAGAAATAGGATACAAGCATCAGAGTTGTGGAAGACAGAGAACCAGCCATGTACAAATTAAGGAAAAGCAGCCCTAGGGGCCCCTCCCCCAATTGGGTCTAGGGTAGTGTTAGCCACGAGGAAGTTTGGGAGTGGGCCAGCCGTTAAGTTGCTGAGGGCATATTAAAAATAAGGCTTCGTGTGTGTGTGTGTGTGTGTGTGTGTGTGTGTGTGTGTGTGTGTGTGTGTGTGTGTGTTTCATATATGAATCCAAAACAATTGGGCAGGTGTAGGGGAGGCATACACCCACAGGGGAGTTTAGAGCAGATTAACAAATTACCACTTCACCAGCCAACCTAGCCAAATCAATGAACTTCAGGTTCAGAGAAAGGAGAGCCCTGGCTCAAAATCTAAAGGTAGAGCACAATCAAAGCTCAGTCCCACTTCAAATAACCAACTGTTCTCTCTCTTGTCTAGGAAATCTGCTCATTAAACTTACTATGTGTGATGGTTTGAATCTGAGATGTCCCCCACCTTGTGCCTTTACATGCCCTCATACACATGTGTACATACCATATACATCACACACATACAGAACACATACACATACACACTCACATACAATTAAAAAATAAAAAATGGCCATACAGTCTTATCTACTTCAAAATTCACAACATCAGAATTAGACACAGACAGATTTCTGTGATTTCAAATAAGCTTAGCTTTACAAAAAGCTCATAATGTATCAGTCTGTATTTTTCCCAAAGAGAACTGGAAGACGGCTGGTATAGAGAGGGGACCTGCTACTTTGCTAACTGGATTATTATCACTGGATAGTTCTACAGTGTTATTTCAACTCTTGTGCCCAGAGACAGTCAGAGAAAGAGAGGCTTTCTGACCAACTGCTGAATATGCAGAGCTAAATATACAGCAGCAACAGCCTTCCAGAAAAGGATGGACACCAGGATAGCCTGGGCTAACTCGAGATGCTCTGCTAAGATCTTAGTCTCAGATCTGCCTAGCTCATCTTCCTGGGTCTGGGACATCTCCCTGGGTGACACTTGCATTGCTGTCTGATGCCATCTTCATTCAAACCCATCAGTCACACTCTCTCTTAGAAAACCTGCTCAAATTAAACATAAGCTTACCATATGCTGTGGTTTGGATGGGAGAGGCCCCCACAGGCTCGTGTTTACAGCACTCGCTCTCCAGCTGGGGATTTTGGGGTGGGGGATGCCAAGCCTTTAGCGGAAGGGCATATCAGGCAGAGCAGATCACTGGGGAGGGAAGCTTTGGGGTTTATGCCTAGCCCCTGTTCCAGCACACTCTCTGCTTTCTGGTTGGCTACAATGTTAGAAGCTCTACCACACACATGGCCATAACTGCCTTTCCTGCCTTGCTGGACTGAGATCTTAATAAACCGGGCCAAAACAAGTCTTTCTTTCCCTCATTTGTTTCTGTTGGGCATTTTGGTTGCAAAAACATAAAGGTAATAAATATACTATACAGCTCAGGATTCCACTTCCATTCATCTTCCTGAGAGAAATAAGCATACTTTCATACAAAAGCTTGCATAAAACACCCTAACTAATGAATATGAAAGGTCAGCGAGATGGCTCAGTGAGGAAAGGCACTTGCTACCAAGCCTGATGACCTGAGTTTGATCCCTAGAACCCACATGGAGGAAGAAGGCAATTGAGTACAAGTTGTTCTCTGATGGCTACACATGTGCCACGTAAGACATGTGCTTGGGTGTGTGTGCACACATACTATCAATAAATCTATATATGTAAAAAATAAAAATAAAAATAACCTAAATAACTATACAGGAAAAAATAGAAAACAAAATATGGTATGAATTACAATGAAATACTAGTCAGTAATAAAGAGGTACAGATTAGCAATACAAGGTACAACATTTAAACCTGAAAAAGATATTGAACTATGTGAACGAAGCCAAACACTAAATACCACATAACACGATTCCATTTATGTGAAATCTTCAAACATGGCCAGCACACAATATATAAGACTGTGGATAGCCTTTAAAAAGAAAAAAGAAAAGAAAGAACAAGACAAATGGGCAGAAAAGAAATTTTTAATATTGAAATTTTTTATAATATGTTTAAAATCATGCTTTATTAAGATGTTGGCAGAATATAGTAGCTTTGTGTTTAGTGGATGAGCCATGAGTCTTTCCTCAACCAGGTCTATAATTCCCTCTTAACAGTCAGCCTCAGAAAGTTATGCATAGCTGTTACACACACACTGGGTTTAATAGTCTGATTAGGTTAGAACTGCACGAGATGATGTTTTTATAGGTAGAAATCATTACGTAATGACCATTTCAAATGACTCAACCTAGAGCAGACACTTTAAGCCTGGCTGGCCGTAAGTGGTACTACGCTCTAGCACACAGCCAAGTTCCAGGTCCACCATATGAGAAATGGGAGTGATGACAGGATCTTGCTAAAGGCTGTAGCACTCTTACAACGATACCCTATGGAAAGCACCTACCATGGCTGACTCAGTCACATAATTCTCTAAATTATAACACTTATTAACACACTGGTCCTATCTCAATGAAATTCCAAGTTATCAAGGCCCAGGTCTATAAAGATATAAATCTTTTGTACCTGTGTGTTTGCTCAGCACATACACCTGTAGTGTCCATAGGTGAGGCTCCGTATTGACTGCTTCCTCAGAGGCTGGAAGGGAATCCTACCCACAGAGCACTTCTCCTCTAAGAAATATCAATAGTGCTGGGGGAGGCTTCTCAACATCCATTCCCAACATCCTCCTCTCCAGGGCTGTATGCTTAACAGCAATCCAATGAAACAGAAGGAAGTACCATCAGAGTTTCTTCTGCTTCTTTCTCAACACAAATGTTTGGCTGCTATGTAACCAGTGTCTGGATGGATGGATGGGCTATCTATGAAACCCCAGGTTTCTTCTTAGAACAACAAACAACAGGAGCTATGAGCAGATGCAAAAAAAATTATATCCCTACATTCTGTGTGAAATTCCTCAGTTCTTTTGTAGAGATCAGAAATATAGTCAAAAGACTATAGACTGTGAAAACATTAAAGATGCCATGTTCCACAAATAAAAACACAGAACAGCCATATAAATAAATGTAAGGTAAACAATGAATACCTGAAGATATACTAAAAGCTACCCATTGTTTATCCTAAGGTTCAAATTAACTGGGTGTCCTACATTTTATCTGGCAACCCTAGATTTAATCTGTTCCACAGATCACTTTTTATTTCCTAAACATTATACATATATTTTAATTTCAAATAACTATTCTTAAGCCATGAAAAAGAAAAAAACTATGATAGCCAAAGAAACAGATGTCCAGAGTTTGTGAGCGCTTGTATGGGTCACTGTGAACTAGGATCGTTTTGGGTGGGCTCTGCAAGAAGGTACAGCCACTGCTCCCTTGGCTTTACCCAGAGCAGTAAACTAAATATTATCATCTCTGTTTTACAGGTAAAGAAATGGAGACCTACAGAAGAGAAACCCAAGGTCTACCAATCTGAATAAAATATTAAGCTAGAGGCCTCATATCAGAGTCCCCAGATGTAAGCCTACTGTCAACTCTGATGGCAAATTCCAATGCTGTGTTCACACTATCTCAAGAAAGCCATTAAGTTTTTCTTTCCAATGACTCTACATCAATGAAACAGAAGCCTTAACCCCCAAAATACTCTAAGGCCTTGCTGGCTGACCATAATTCACCTTTCTCTTCCATTTATGTCTCACCTCATCAAATTCATAACTCATTGACATCTCCACTAAAATCAAAACCAAAAGATGACCAAATTTTAAACTGCTAACTACATGCAGCTCTATAAAAGGGCATCTAGGACCTAAGACTAGAATCGAGTTTAAATCGGAACAATGCCAATTCCTACATATCCATTTATGGCCTGCACCACCAATGGTAACCAGGCTGTGTGAAAATTGACAAAATTGTAGTCATTGCTGTAAAAACAAAACTCTTTGGACATATGTTGTAAACAAATAGTCCATTCATATAGAAAATACTACACAACAGCTTTTCTCCTTTTAGCTCAACCTTCGGAGCAGCCAGGCATTGGTGGAGGGGATGGGGTTCTCTTTGATGTCCTTTACTGGTTCGGCTTTATACCTCACTCCTGAAGGTGACTAAATCTGACCCATACGCTCACTCGTCTCAGCAAGACACTGGACACTGTGTCCTGCCATACAGACAACGGGTGGCACTAAAGATAAACACGAACAGCCTCTAGTTAAATCAATATGCTGAAGACACAGTGTGCCCCAGGAGTGTGAGCTTCTGCAGCCATGGGGGCCCAGGGCCAACATTTTCATCCTCAGATTGCCTGAAGAAAACAGCTGGGTAGGGCAACATTCATCAAACACAAGAGGAGCCAAAGGCAGGGAGCGAGGTATTCTTTATCATATTTGCTTTTGGAAAGCAATCCATCTCCTTGGTAACAGGTCTAAAAAAGAAAAGGGAAAGGGGAGGAAACACTTCTACTAAATCTTATACCTTAGCAGGCAGCCTAGAAAATGCTCACCATTTGGGTAAGGTAACCAACCATTTCCTGTTCTTATAGGATGCTTGCAGTTGGGCTGAGGGGTGGCCTTTGGTTTTGTTGTTGTTGTTGTTGTTGTTTACTTCTATTATTTTTTAAGATTATAATATAGTAACA
Source organism: Rhabdomys pumilio (assembly GCA_030674055.1). Taxonomy (NCBI): domain Eukaryota; kingdom Metazoa; phylum Chordata; class Mammalia; order Rodentia; family Muridae; genus Rhabdomys; species Rhabdomys pumilio. The sequence continues at coordinate 47,186,942 of JANHMN010000013.1, forward strand.
TCATTCTCCCTTCCATGTTCTTACCCCAAGCCCTCCCATATACCCTTCCATTCTCTTTTTCAGATGTGTGGCCTCTTTTTTTCATTGTTCACACACACACACACACACACACACTAAATATGTAACTATAACCTGCTCAGCACGTATAGTGTTACTTGTGTGAATGCTTTCAGGACTGACATTTGTATTGGAGAACCAGTTGGTGAGCTTTTCTCTGGGGAAGACTATTTCTCCCACTCTCAGTATTCCTCAGTTGCCTGTAGTTCTGTGTAGGGTTGAAGCCTCCTGTGCTCTCCCTATCACATTTTTATGTCCACTACCATACGTGTTCAGCACATGCTTAGGCAATCATGGTGGCATGGCTTAGTGGATGTAGTTTGTTTTGTTCATTTTTGCCTGAAAGGGGCATCTAGTCTTTCATATGAGCTTCATGGTTATACTATGGAAAATAGAAGAGATGGTGGCAACGGTGATAGTATCAAAGTTTGGTTTTGATCTGCTTGGTTTAGACTTTGGTGTTTTGGTTTGGTTTGACTGAGTTAGTTTTACTTATTTGGGGTGAGGGATTAGGAGTGGGGTGGTTGTTTTGATTTGGGTTTGTTTCTTGGTGGTGGTGGTGTTTCTGAGCCCTGGCTATCCTACAATGAATTATGTAGCTCAGGCTAGCCTGGAAGTTATAGAAATCTGTCTGCCTCTAGTGCTGGGATTAAAGGTGTGTACCACCATGCCCAGCTTTGCGGTTTGTTTTTTTTTTGTTTGTTTGTTTGTTTGTTTTTGAAACAAACTGTCATGGATTAGTTGCTGATCTTGAATACCTGGCCCTCCTGTGTGTTCCCTCCTGTGCACTGGGATTACAAGTGTACACCATCGTGCCCAGCTGTCTGAGGCTGCTCTGAGGACTGAGTGAGAATCTGAGCAGGATCTGAAGTCTGATACACAGGGCATCACCAACATCAATAGCTGTGCTCTCACTGTTCCTCGGTGTAGCACAAGAGCACAAAAATTAACTAGGAGATGATAAGAGGCTTAGTCAGGGCTTCTATTGCTGCCATGAAACATCATGGCTAAAAAGCAAGTCTGGGGGCAAAGGGTTTATTCAGATAACACTTCCATATTGCTGTTCATCACTGAAGAAAATCAGGATAGAACTCTAGCAGGGCAGGAACCTGGAGGCAGGAGCTGATGTGAGGCCAAAGAAGGGTGCTGCTTACAAACTTGCTTCCCTTGGCTTGCTCAGTCTGCTTTCTTATAGAAGCCAGGACCACCAGCCCAGGGATAGTACCACCCACACATGGGCTGGGTCCTCCCACGCTGATCGCTAATTAAGAAAATGCCTTACAGCTGGATCTCATGGATGTCTTCCCTCAACTGAGACCTCTTCATCTCTGATAACTCTAGCTTGTGTCAAGCTGACACAAAAACAGCCCGTACAGAGGTAGAACTGGATGATATATTAACTGAAATGCAAATGCAAAAAGCACCTATAAAAATATCACAGCCTTACTCCTAAAGAGCATATGCCAGAAAAAAAAAAAAAGTCTAAAAAGAAACAAAAGCAATCAGCTTAGTGCCCTTGATAAACTGAACCATGCAGCAACCATCATCGAGCAATTAAAGATCCCTTAGGAATGAGGAGCAGCATCTGCCTGAGCTGATGACACACACAAGACACATGCTGCTGTTCTGAAGCCCTGCTGGGCCCTGCTGTTCCCCACCAGGTAGGACAGCCATTCCATGTAGAGGTTTGAACAGTTCCTCAGACTGAAACCAGAAGTGAAGCAGCCCCTACTTTCCTACACCCTTATGCTAAGACCTCCCAGCTTACATCCTGGGGTTCAAACTGCACATGAAGAACATGCTGCCAGGCTCACGGCACGATTCAGAGTGTTAGAAAATACCACAAGCAGGTCTACACCGAAGCTTGCATGATGGAAACAGACAAGGAGACGGGCATGGCCTTCTCTAGTCAGTTTAGTGGAACAGGGGCAAGGGGTGGGGGGACCTCCAGCTCTAACTCATCACTGAAGAAAGAAACTCTAATAGGCTGCACATTTCTAGCCCACCCTAGCTCCACACTCTGATATTTAAGTCAGGACAAACATATTCATCATCCAGCCACATAGTCCAGGTATTTTATAGTTACTTATTGCAGTTGGCACTTTCTGGATCATCATCACAGACAATGGAAGACAATTATGGCTCTCCCAGAACTTCAATTCAAAGATGAGAAGGAAGCAAATGTATCAGTTTCAAATCTTTCTCTATGGATGGATCAAGGCTGTTCACTTATCACATAATCCATGGCATCAAGTCAATGAATCAGGCAAATAAACAAGCAGCTAAGAAGGCCAGGCCAGTCATTCCCCTGTACCTTAAGGAATAAATCCTGCTGAGGAATGCAAACGCACAAAGAACCTTGGCCTCAAAGCATCCACAGCCAGGGCTACTGATAGACAGGATAACATAAATTGAGGCATTTCTCAGGGTCAGTATTTGTGAAGAGGCTATTATATACCATGTGGACCACTCAAGATACAACAGTGAACAATGCTCTCTTAGCATCCAAGAGAATCTTATCATTCACACTGTAATAAGTTTTAAAATTTCAAAATACAAACAATAAATTTATAAAGAAAAAAAAAGACATTCCAAAGCACCTCTAAAAAGTCATAGCTGGTGCTGGGGATGTAATTCAGCATTTGACTGGCATGTGTAAGGCCCTGGGTTCAATCAAGTCTGCAAAAATAAATATATGATCAAGCACACACACACACACACACACAGAGAGAGAAAGAGAGAGAGAGAGAGAGAGAGAGAGAGAGAGAGTAGGGAGGGTGAGGGAGGGAGAAGGAGGGAGAGAGGGAAAGAGAGAATAGAAATGTTTTTAAACAGTAACTGTACTCATAATAGTATTCACTGCTGTGAGAGTAGTTAAGCATCACACATTTCTCTTAAGTAGAAGCATGAATAGGTGGCCTAATGTGTGGAGTTTGTTAGATGAGATACACAACATAGTTAAGGTATTCCTTCTCGTCTGGTTGGGAATGGTGTTACCTAAACTGACCTGTTCTTACATCTAGGAGTTGCTAAACATCGAGCAGGCCTTGAAGGAGACCACTCAACTGTCAGACAAGCATCATGTGGTAGGAGAAGGGGCTACGAATTACCATCAGACCAGATCTTTTCTCAGGTCAGCCATATATTCTATAGTCCCTAACTAGGCAGTTCTTTCCTCTGAGGTATAGTTTCTGCATTTACAAAACTGCAATAGAAAAAGGAGAAGCATGTAAGTCAGATGAGGAACACAGGCTGTTCACCATGTACATGAATACAAATGAGGAGCTTTAAGTGAGATGACATGGGTGGGCACGAGTGGAAGCGCTCTACTCTTCCTCTTCCTCCCACACACTTTCACCAACACCGCCCTTCCAGGAAGAGCTTGAAGTCAGCTCTTGGGCAACCTACAACTTCCTAAAACGCTCCAGAGTTGACTGGGGAGCACAGAGCCCAGTATCTGACAATGTCCCCATGCTCCCCATGCTCCCCATGCTCCCCATGCTCCCCATGCTCCCCATGCTCCCCATGCCTCCCAAGCCTCCCAAGCCTCCCAAGTCCAGCAATATGAGGAGCCTGGACAGCACAGAAAGTCTCCAGACTGAGAGCCCACTGGCCCCCAGAGTCACTCCAGAAGAGACTTAAATAAGAGTAGTTAGGTGAAACCTCAGAGACAAGTGCAGGAAGCTGGTGGAGGCAGAAAAGGGCCACCACGTGGTGGGGCTATGCAAAGATGATGAGAGAGGAAGCTGAAGGAGGCTGGAGTCAAGGCAGTCAGGGCACGTCTGAGAAATTCTAACAACAGCAGTGGGAGGCCACCAACTGGCTCTGAGCAATGAAGTAACATGGCAAATTTCTCATTTGTGAAGGCCTCTCTGGCACAGACATAAATGAATCAGTGAGTTCTGATGACAAACACTAGCTGTCACTAAATGAGAACTGTCTGAAGGGAACTCCAGGTGCAAGTGACTATAGGGAATCCTGGGATAGACAGAGAAAGGCTAGAACAGAAAAGACATTTTAAAAGGATGGGTTTGGGAGTGAAACGGGGTGAGAAAGTCTGGTATAGCACATGAATTCTGAGGCACTGACATCAACCAGAGCCTAAAGGAAAAACAGGTTTGGGGGAGGGGTTCAGGAGTGGTGTTGTTTGCTTTGTTTTTGCGGTGGTTCTGGCATTAGAACACAAGGCTTTATGCTTGCCAGGGAAAGAAGCATCCTACTACTGAGCTACACTCCAATCCCAGAGCCTGCACCAGGAAAAGATCGCCTGGGTAACAGAGAAGCGTTCAGAATGACTAACCCTGGCTCAACGGGAACTGGTCACATCAGTCATACCACAAGATTTTACATCTTAATCCAGTGTCTGTAATGGAGCTGCAAAACTAAGTGTTTGCCTTAAAGTTTAAGTATGGTAGCCTCATAGGTGAGTCTGGTCATGAGAAAACGTTCTTCCTACGATAGCCTAGAAGGGAAATTACAGTCCTGGATCTGGCCCATACTGCCTCTGTCTAAGCAAACATGCAGAGATGAGCCTAAGACAGCCAAAGCTTCCAGAAGCATCTGTGAGTTGGGCAACTTTAATAATCAGCCTCACAGAGCTCAACACAATAGTCCAGTTTGCTACCAGCTTGAAAATGCAACACTCATCACACCTGCAGATCACAATCCCAGCTAATCATAAAAACACCTTTAGCTCAAAGTACGGCTTTTTGTGATGCCAAAAATAAGTCCTTTAACCCATATGTGCCCCAGCCTTGCCACAGAACAGAAGTCCTAGCATTTATTCCCCAGTAATGCTTTTGGGATTAGAAAGGTGATGCTTTCCATACCCTCTAGGTGTATGTTCACAATTCATCTCATAAAGCTTTACCCATATTATCATGCTACTCAAAAACACTGATATGGGGACTAGAGAGATGGTTCAGTATACTGCTCTTGCAAAGGACCAAAGCAAGTCCCAGAACCCACGCTGGGCAGCTCACAACCACCATCCATAACTAGCTCCGGAAGAATCTTATACTTTTGGCACTCACATTCATGTGCAAGACTCACGTGTACACATAATTTTAAAACAATAATAAATATTTTTGAATTTTCTAGTAGCTTCTTAGTATCCAGGATATAAGAGTGAGTCATCACTGTGGGCTCCGGGTCTTCTATCATCTAATCCCAGCAGCCTTTGCATCTTTCTTGCATCAGTGTGGCAGCCAAACTAGGCCAGTCACAGTCACTAGGCCAACACATTAACAACTGGTCAAGAAAGTGAGAGAGGGAGGAATGGAGGAAGGGAAGACAGGGTTGATTCAGAGAACTGAAGATAGGAAATCCACCACCTTCTGGAGATACCAAAACTTATTCCAAAGCAACGTCAAACACATAGGGGAGGGAAGGGGGAAGGGGGAGGGGGAGGGGGAGGGGGAGGGGAGGGGGAGAGGGAGAGGGGGCAAGAGGAGGCAGCAGGGTTCAGCATTCATGTGTTTCAGAAGCCTGACCGAGATGTCCGGACTTCATCCTAAAAGGGGTATGAAGATGTCCCTTACAGCAGCCTTGTTAAGAACTGTTTTAAGCAATGCAGAAGGCACCTACAGTCTTTTTTTCTGTAAATTCTCTTTCAGTCCACACTGCCCATCAATGAAATTCAAAATAGTTTGTATAAAATATCTGTGGGAATTTTAATAGCAGTACATGATCTCTTTTAACCAGAGATTATAATCACAAAACTACAGACCTAGCAGAAACTTTGCAATCATGTATTCTAACCTCTTATTTTAAAGATAAGAGGACTACATTCTTGAGAGATTAAATGATTTGCTCAAGACTGAGGCAATCTGTGACAGAGTTGATATTTAAACCCAAATCTCATGTCTGCTAGGCTAGAGAAAATAAGATGTAGTAAACCTTTGGAGGAATTAAAGAACCCATTCATTCATTCAACAAGTATTTACCTGAGTACCAGATACCATTCTAAATTGGGCATAAACAAGGACCAAAAACCTCTGCCTTTATGGAATTTTCAGTCTAATAACGACAGACATTTGCCCTCCTCCGCATCCCACACAAAAACATAATAAATAAATTATATGGTGTGCCAGAATAATTTAAGTACCACAGAAAAGAATAAAGCAGAGAAGTGTGTTGGTGGAGGGCTATCAGGATAGACCTCACTGAGGAAGTAACACGAGAAAGATTTGAGTGAGGCAAGTGCATGCAAGATGCTGAGAGATACTGAGCATTGGCAAGACCACATGATTTCCATCTACTTCATCATAATTTACATGTATAACTCAATAGGCAATAAAGCTAACCCACTTCCAAATGTCCTGGAATCTACTCGCCAAACAAGTTCAACCAACAAAAATCCACACTGTAGAATTTCTCCTGATAAAGTGGGGAAAGGCAGGAGGTCTTCTGGTTCTGATAAACAGGCTGATAAACATATTGAATAGCAATAAAAATGGGAGAGGAAGAAATTTTTGGCTAGAGACAAAACAAGTACATAGTCTTCATTCTGATAATGGAGCAAGCCAATTAATTTTAGTTTCTGCCAAATCCAGATTAAAATGTGGGTCATTTCCTGAAAATACCAGAAATGAAACTAAGACTGGCACCAACGTACCAAAACCTGATGAAGAATTGCCCCGGAGAGACAAAAGGGGAGTATCAAAAGAGAAAGATGCAAAAATCCCTAGAGCATGGCTTCACTGTTCTTTCTCAGAGTATGTGTCCTAATTCCACAGAGTAAACACTGAGCATCCTCACAGTATCTGACCCTCTGTGGTGACGACAGGTGCTTCCAGAAGACTGTCTGCAGCTGAGAAAATGCAAAGCCCTTTTTAGCCCATTTTATATAATTTTTCTTTATTTTTTTTATGTGCATTGGTGTTTTGCCTGCATGCATGTCTGTGTGAAAGGTGTCAGATCCCCTGGAACAGGAGTTACAGACAGTTGTGAGCTGCCATGTGAGTGCTGGGAATTGAACCCAGGTCCTCTGGAAGAACGGCAAGTGCTCTTAACCACTGAGCCATCTCTCTAGCCCCTGTTAATTTATTTTATTATTATTTTGTTAAAGATTTATTTATTTATTTTATGTATATGAATGAGTTCACTGTAGTGGTCTTCAGACACTCCAGTGCTCTTAACCACTGAGCCATCTCAGCTATCTCACTAGCTCTAAAACCAGAAAATACTAAAATTCAAACCTTCCACACAGTTTACAACAACACAGCAGGTAGCACAGCCCAGGTCTATCTGCTTCCAATCTCACTCTGGGCCTGGATGGATTTCAGCCCCTGACCTATTTTCTAATGACTTTTGACCTAAGAATTTTTTTATTATTATTATTAGAGGATTATAGATCATTTGCTTTCTCAAGCAAAAAAGTAGATGTATCTAAAGCATGTGGTTAGCATACATGACACCCTAGGTTCAGTCACTGGCACCAATGTTTACAAAATAAAATAAACTTACAACAGAGACCCTATATTCCCCCCAAAACCCTAAAATGCTTATTTACTATTTGTCCCTATATAGAAAGTTTGCCAGTGCCTATAGTCAAATCTACTGCAGTAGCCACAAGAAGACCCCCAAAACATTTCACTGGCTGCATTTTGTTTCCCCGACTGTAAATATCATCTTAAGGAAAAACCAGCTCTATGGAGAACCAGTGCCCATGCTGGCTAGGCAAGAACACAGCCAACAGCTGGCTGGGCTTATGCAGCTCTGCTACACTACTTCCCAACCCCTTAAGCATTCTGTTTTCATGGTCTACAATGTGTCCAATAAGAGCATCACACCACACACACACACACACACACACACACACACACACACACACACACTACAGTCTCCATTATAGATCCCTACCCCTATTCTCTAGGCACCAGGCTCTTTGACATTTTTTAGACAACCTGGTCTATCCAGATGTAGTGGTATCCAATAGTTTAAAACTATCTCACTTCTCCTCAAAATCTGAGTGTTCAAGATTACTTTTAAAACCACAAGTTGATAGCCTTAATTATCTTCTCCAAAAGTGGATAAGAGCCATGATCTATCTGAGAGGGAAAGCTCTCTCCCTTCCCTGGATGATCTTGTTCACTTACTTGGGCCCAGTGTGGAGAATGGTGGTTGCCTTGGCCACTACCCCCACTTCCCTGTATTTATAGCACTCTAATACTCCTCTGGGGACACCATCCATCGCTGGCTTTCAGAACATTTATTTCACAAGTAGTTACTCTACTCTGGGTTCAAGGCGCTTTAAAGGTTATCTCAAGGATGAACACATAATTCAAGAACAAGCCAACAAAACCCGAGCTCGGAGTTAGGAACTTATCCATAAGTTCTGAACTTACGGGCCATAAGTCATCTTGCAAATATGAGGGAAAGGGCACCTGAGAATGGAACTATCCAAGAAAATATGGAGTCAATGACAAAGAGAAACCAGAGCTGAAGACACCCTTTGGGGCTAAGGGACCCTGGGAAATGTAAATCGGAATAGCCCTCGGCTTTCTAGCTACACACTATAGCAAATGCCTTTTGTTTAAACTTCTTGCTCAGTTTTCTCTTCTTCAGATTGTTAAGCAATCTGGCTATTGCAGCCAGAATGGAAGCACTACTTCTACAAATGTGCCTTACTGACACTGACAAGTTGATAGTGACAACAGCATCTACTTCACGGAGGGTCATTAATACTATGCATCCCATTGAGACCAAAAGGAATTCACTGCTCTTCCCTCCACAGATTCCAGGAACACAGAGCTCTTAGAGATGTCAGGAGCTTCTAATTTAATAGCACATTATCTGATTTGAGCTGGAACCATTAGACAGTGTTTTAAATCAGAGTCTCTCATCTGTGCCTACCCACAACTGTTACCCCTCAAACCTCTAAGGAAAGAGAAAACTGACAGAACGCAAACGACTCAGAGCAAATCCCCCTGCTTCTATTGTTTCCATGGTTTCACAGCAATCAATCTGGACCTGACAATGCCAGTGGCCAGGGGACTGAATGTCAGACCTCAGGGTCACACAACAGACCCCACTGTTTGAGGGCAGAATTGAGTCCCTCTACAAAGCTGGGAAAACACAGTAGATAGAGAATCTGATGACTCCAGATTTTCCATAGGTTTCCTTCATTCCCACCCTGGTCAAAGTTCCTGTAATCTTTATGTCTCCAATGAGCACCAGCTATGGATGGTCCCCATTCAGATAAAGGCTTTGAAAAACAGTTGGTAGAAAAATAGAGAAAACAGCTTTAATTTTATTCTTTACTAGGATACTGGAAATCAGCAGAGGAAAGCAGATGTACAGTGGCATAGCAGGAGAGCCTGTGTTTCAGGCCCAGGACTTCTTGAATGCTCTGCTGCTGCTCCTCATGCTGCAGCTCTGCTCCTGCTCCAAAGCACAGCCACAGAGCTCTTCTAGGTCAGAAGCTCCTTTCCAGCACTGAGAAGTCAATGGAGACAGAGCTGTGTGGTCAAGCTCTGTAGTATTAGATCTCTTTACACTATGTAGGTCAGTAAGTCTCCAGCGCTTAGATCTCATTAAACAGAGTACTATGTTTGCAGATTAAAAGAGGCCCCTTCCTCCTCCCTTAAATGTGTAGAACGACAGGGTTCCATCAACACACAGAGCCTGAGTGTGGGTGGAGACACTGGCTCTTACTCCCAGGTCCTGCTTATCAAGACCCAATGCCTAAAAATGCTGATGTTGTGTATGAAAAGTACAAGCGTGTCTGTTCAACTCCTGCTACAAACCATCCCAGCAAAGGGAGCTCTCCAAATGAACTGATAGTAAATCCTGTTGCAAGTCACCAAAGTATCAAAGAAAACCATGCAGAAACTATGTCTTCATAGAGTGTCCACTGGAAGAACAAGGGATACAGTTCCAGCTTAGAAAGGTCATCAAGTGACATGCAGGGAACAAAACAAAAGAAACATTGAGAAATTACTCCTTCCCATTTTACAGATATTTGCTCAGGATGTTCACTGCTCTCTATTCATAATATCTAGGAAATGGAAACAATCCAAATGCCCTTCAACTGGCAAAGGAAGAATGAGAATGTGGTATGCGTACACATGGAATACTATTCAGTTATAAAGGAGAATGAAATCTGCGAGTAAATAGATGGAGCTAGAAAAGATCACATTGAGTCTGGTAACCCAAGAAGATATGGCACATTCTCCCTGACATGTGACTTCTAACTCCAAATCTTCAGACGTGAGTACAAAACACGGAGTTACCACAGAAACCAGGAAAGTCCAAATGGATGATGGCGGTAGGGTGGGGTGGGGCACCAGAGAGAGGGATGGCAGGATACAGGTGATTTGAAGGAAGAAATGGAGAAAATGGTGAGGCTATAATTATAGAGGGACTTACGATTATACTTTTAAGCAGAACACCCTTTGGCATTAAGTACCACAACAGGCACCTATGAAAAATCCAGGGAACGGCTGATGAACAGGGTCAGTCCCCACTAAGAGTGTCCACCTATGACTAGTAGTCAAAGGTAAGTCACATGGTATGTGAATCCTGTAACTAGACTCTAACTATGTATTAAGTACTTCTGGTTTTTGAGAAGTCATTATCTCAGACCTCTTGTGGATGTCATAGAATCTTTGTGACCAGGCATGTTTAAAACAAAAACATCTAGATTAAGTTCAGAATAATACAGTCAGAGCAGAAGGTCCAGTCTAATTCTCAGAGGTAATTCTTCACACAAGGATTCATCTTCAGTGAGGAGGCTAAAGAGCTGAATGTAAGGCCAGGACAAAGACAGTATTTTTAAATTCCCATGTTATTACCATGTTATAAAAGACAAAATAAATTAGTCATTAGAGATATCCACTCTGATTAAATACCAGATACCTGCTTTGCACATAGCTCCTGTTAATCCTTAAAACGTTCTTAATACTACTGTCCCAGTTTTAAAGAGAAAACAACGTAAAAAGCTAGGTGGATGGTCGACAGTGTAAGACTGGCCAAGGGCAAAAGGGCTAGCACTGGGTGACAATCTTTTTTCTAGGGGTATAGCTGGACATATCTCATAGACTACTATGAAGATTCAATGAAATAAAAATAAGGTTTGGACTGGATATGGCTCTATGGTAAGCATTTATGTGGTCTGTGCATACCTCTAGATCTGATCCTCATACTGAAAACATTTTTAAGTCTATAAAACACCTAAGAGATGCATGCCTGACACACTGCAAGCATTTAAATGATGCTCCATTAGTATTACTACAGTTCAAGTCAATCTAACACCATGTTTTCAACATGTGGGTCTCTGAAAAGGAATCTCTTTGCCTCCAAACTTCTGCTTAACCGGAAGCAAAACCCAGAGGAGTAAAAAGATCAGGAAAGAGGTTAAAAGTGGGCCAGAAGGAAAGCAAGAGCAGCCTGTGTGGGTTCATCCAAAGGAGACCTGTGGCCCATTTACAAGCACGTACATTAAGGGTCGTGTAATTCTCATGAAAGGAAAGAGTCACGAGACCTACCCGTGTGAAAAGTGTGCGTCAGTCCAAGAAGTCTTGACACAGCACAGCTGGAGAGTGGCAGTCATACAGAAATCGTCATGAGCTACTGAATAGCAAGATGATAAAACCGAAATGCCCATCTCTAATTGGCACTACTAATATCACTTGCATTTTCTACATCTTTAATTTCTAAATACTCTGCAAAAAGTAATATGTACTATACTTGTTATCAGAAAAAAATGCTTAAATGAACTTTTTTTTTTTTAACAGCTAAGCCATGTGAAGAACAAGAAGCAACACAAGCCCTGGGGAAGGCAGAAAGGGTAGGCTGTTACTTTGCTGTTGGTAGCTCTATGAACTGTGACACTGGCAGCTACAGGGAGATGCCAGCCTTCCATCTAATCCAGGACTTAACTATATATGTCCAAAGTGTGTCACTCCTGGAATTTCTAAATACAGTAGTCACACCCAGTCTCCTGACTTATCCCAATAGGTTTCTAGGTTCTCTGGGAGGCATTATGAATACTTAATTATATCTGGAGCTGTTCAACTAACCTAAATATTGCTCTCATTCCTCGTCCCCATTTTTATTCCTTGAAACATAACTAGTGCCCTCCTTGATTCAAGATGACTCTCACAGCACTGCTCCAGCCTGATGATAAAAATGGGAACCGTGAAGCTTGTCTAAGGTCCCCCTGGAGAAGGAAAAATAAGAACCTAGATGCTTTGGTCATAGCAGCCAATCAGGGACAGGGAGCAGGACACTCTGTACCCACCCTGGTTCTGAGAGGTCCATTCACCTCTGGAACATAACACAGGAACTTGAACAGGAAAGGGGCCCTGCATGGTGTTGTTTACAGTCATGAAGACTGCCGCAGAGTCTTCTGGGTTCTACAGTCTTTTCCCTACAATTGTTACTCCAGAGTCTGCCTGGGTCACTTCCTTTTAAAGAGGGCTTTGTCTTCCTCTTCATCATTAGGATATCAAGGGCTTATATCTTTGGCCTTTTAGCAAGACATTCTGTGCGGCAGTCACAGTGAAAGAAAGTGGGGTGTGGGGAAGGGACACAGAGAAGGCTAACCATGAGGGCAAGAGGGCAGCAGGCATTCTCTAGTCCTCGGGCTGGAAAGTCAGAAGGGAGAAAAAAGAGCTCGCACGCTAAGATGTACACATCCTCCCAACCATCCCATATCGGTGAATTGAGCCACTTGTTTATATGACTTCCAAAATATTTAAAGCTGATAACCTCCAAATATGGCTCTCCAAATCAGAATACCACTGGAAATGTTTTCTGCTGCAAAGACAAAAGTTCCTCAAGATGGGGGTATAGCTCATTTGCCTACAATTCACAACCCCTTGGGTTCATTTCCTGGCACCAGCAGTAAGCAAAAACTAAAAACTTTGAAAGTTCCTTTCTTGATTCCCACATTATGCTAGCTAGCCTAGATCTTGAATGCTTCCTTCTCACTCTCGGCCAGGAAGTTACTCAGTAAAGCAGACTCATCACCCAGGCAGAAACAGGATAAAAAGGGAGGCTAGGCAAAGGGCTCCAGGTATCTCAGGATCAAGTGTGAGTGAGAGACGCAGAACCAGGAATCATCTGGAGTGAGAAGATGTAACGGTGCCAGGTCCCTCCACCCAGGCAAAGATATCACAGCACTCCCAGTAGCTGCACGAGGCTAAAAGTCCCAAGGAAAAGCAAGCCTATGACTGGTGAAGTGGGAAAGACAGGAAGGGAAATGTAAGCACTGTAGACATGACAAGGATATTCTCCCAAATAACTGTAGAAACATACAAAATCTTCAACTAACAATAGGACCGTATGCTATAAGTGAAAGGATCCTGTGGTACGTGAATTACAGCACAATAAAGCCACTTTCTAAGTCCTAAAGAAGAACTCCCAAGGTCTCTGCTCATCACTGCCTCCCACCTCACTGCCCCCCACACCAGGAACTCGGCATCAGTCTGACTGAGATGGCACATACAGAGATGACTCATCCTTTTCTAACTGACATTTGCTGAGTTTCTCATGTAAAATAACCATCAGGAAAAAAAAAAAAAAACTAACATTGTTTTTCTTAAAAAGATGCAGCTTTGGGGTTATGGAAGAAACCCCAACATTTAGAACAGAGACGTGTAAGAACTAAGCCTGTTTTATGAACTCTCTGCCCACTGTCATCTTCCTGCATGAACTCAGGCTGCCTCAAGCACAAACCCCTAGCTAAGCCTTGTGTTGCTGTGACGGCATGAAGGGACACTGCCCAAACGAGGTGGGGGAGTGCAGGAACAAGCCAAAGTCATCTCCCAAAAGACACTGAAGCCAAAAGCGATCAGTTTTCCTCAGTTTCCTCTACCAAGGAGCAGAGCAGCGTCTCTGCTAAGAAACTTATTACACACGTGCTGGCTTCATAAAAAGGAAAAGAGATTCCTTTCCAAATAGAACCATGTTGCTGTTCTAGCCACATGGTAACTCGCTGACCTTGCACACTACTCAGACAGCTTTGGTCAGAGAGCCAGCAGACAGCCTCATGGCCTGGTTGGCAGATGCAAATCCTGGGCAAACAGCTGGAAGCTGAGATCGAAGAATGCCAAGGGAGCATCCCCAGGGCCTGCCTGGCCTCCAGCTCGCACAAAGTCATACTGTCCACAGCCAGTGAGCTGCTGGATAGGCTGCCCAGGGTAGAGTCCGTCTCAGGTATCTTTTGTGAGATTCAGACACCAAAGCAGGAAGTCCCTGTCACTGGGAGAATAGCATGCAAATAGATGCGCCTAAGCAGACAGCAGAGCAAAAAGCAGCATTGATGTCCTCACAGCGACATCTTGGGATTTCACCCTCTGCAGCTGTTGTCTTCTCCACCCAGCCCTGCAGAGATCAGAACAGAGACAGGCACCCAAGGAGGAAGGAGCTTTTGCCAGAAATGAGTGGCCTGGGGGTGCTGCAGTGGCAGGAGGGGCAGTCAGCTTTCACTGCATTTGGGATATCTCATGCTCCAATCAACAGACAGTCTCTCCTCAGATATCCAGCCTCTGCAGCAGCTCAGCCAGCTTGCTGTGCTTCTGGAATGTTTTTAAAGGGGAAAAATAAGTGGAACATAATTACAGGTTCTGACCCCAACAGCCTTTAACCCCGAGTAGATCGACCAGGACACGCACTGGGGAGGGAAAACTGACTGCCCTATGATTGCTGAGGAATATAAAGTTTCCATTCTGATGCTCTCCACTCCCACACCATTCCCAATGCTCAGAGGGTCCCAGCACGCTCCCAGGGAGAGCTTACGGAACAACTGGATGCCAGGCATGAAGCCCCACTGGCCAAGATGACAAGTTTCCTGAAACATGTACAGTTTTGGAACACTCCATCATCCTTTGACCTGCATTAGTGCTGCCTGACACCCTGCAGATACCTGAGCTGTCCCAAGGGAAGGCTGGGCAGTTTAGCAGGGCACATTAAAGGGAAAGGATGCTTTAAGGACAAAGTTTACACAGAATCTCTTCTGGCCTATTTTGATTTCCTGTGTGGTCTGACACACCCATACACATACATGCGCACATATACACACCCCACACACATTCAGATCACTAGGGAGAAAGAAGAGTAAGCTATGGGCCACCCAGATTTGCAGGCCTACCCTGAGCTCAGAAATCAGACTCTCCTTGGGTTGAAAGCCTAAGAATTTACAGTCTGAGAACATCTTACAGACAGCGTTCTCTCTTTTAAGAATGCATGCAACAGGCTAGGCATGGTGGTTCACACCTTTAATCCCAGTACTTGGGAAGTAGAGACCAGGCCAGAGCATCACTGTGAGCTTGAGGCCACCCTGGTCTCCATAGTAAGTTCTAAGACAGTCAGAGCTACATAGGAAGACCGTGTCTAAAACAAAACAACAGTGGCAGCAACGGCAGCGGCAGCAACAACAAAAATGTATGCAGAAAGAAAACCACTAAGGTTGCTCTGGGGAAAATATGGAAGGTTCAAGATGGCTGCAATCATGGCAAGCTGAATTGGTACAACCAGCACATTGTAGTCAGGACAATCAGGTAATAAAAAAATAGTTTCAATTTATATTTCACTTATGCTGTGCTTATGATACTAAGCTCAACATCTCTAATTCTCATCTGTGTTTCACAGTAATATCATTACCACCTTACACTTACTTTGCTTTCCTCAGTTTGCCCTCCAAAGGTCAAATCCAAAGACCCCTGGGAATGTTCTCATCCAAACTGTCCAGGACAAAATCCCTAGTCATCCATTCAGACAAGCTCCAAGCCTCCTCCACCTGCCTGCTATGTGTTGATATGGCTTCAGCCTCCACTCTCGTCTTTTAAGGTCTCTACCATCCATTAGGATCACCTGGGAATTTTTATAATTCCTCTGGGGGGGGGGGTACTTGCCAGGCTCCAATGGACACCAAAGGCTGAGAACCACTGCACAGGTCACATCATTATGGATTCATTCACTCCAGGGCCTCAAGCAGCACCTGAGGAGAGCCAAAGCCCCAACTCTCTTCTAGAGGTCCAACCCTGCTCCACCTGCATGTCCCATGAGAACAACTCTACAGAAACAAACATCACCCAACTCCATGTCTTCACCACACACCACAAATCTACAGCGGTGCGATGGAGTGTAGTCGCCACCTAGGACCAAGAGACACTTTGGAGGTGCCCAGATCCTCCCTCTCCTGTTTCCCCATCTCTTCCATTTTCAATCCTTGCATTCTCCTTTTTATTTGTATCATTATGTTTCCTCTGAAAAATTCCATAGAACCCTGCATGCCACTCCATAACTCTGAATGTTTAAGTAGTGATCCCCCTAAGTGAAGCAGAAGTATACAAGAGTGTACTACTTCCTGTTGCTCTCTGTACTCCTTAGCACAAAGCCCTGCCCTCCCAGATAAGGGATACCGGTATCCTAGTTTGTGAAACCGATTACTCCCCAACCTGTCTTGCCAGGCACCAAGTACGACAGATATCTATTCTCTCCAACGCATCTACCTTAGGACAGTGCTAAGCAGACAGTGGATCTTACATTACTGCTGAAACATGCAGCTATTTTAAGTAATACAATGACAACTACTTTTTGATTTAATGATTATGGTTCAATGATTCTTTTTATAACAAAAAATAGCTAAACACACCAAACCTGTGACTTCTTATTGCTGAAAATTTCCTTTCTAAAATAAATGAAATTTTGAATAGATTCTCTCAAAGTTAATAAAGAATCGTGAAGGTGAAGCAAATTTAGCAGAGGTGACCTACAAATGGCAGATAAGTAACACAGGCCTCTTTGGACTTGATAAGCCTTAACTAGCCTTTCCCAAAGGTCTCTGTTCCCTCCCCCAGAACCCCTCCAAACTGCCAGTATTCACTCCTGGGGCCACGGACTGCCAGTGATCTCCAGCCTCCTTTCTAGATGCTTAACACTCAGGAGAGGGGCAAGTGCCTGGTCCACTCTGACAAGTCCCACTGTTCATACTTCTACGCCAGTGGTTCGCAATCTCTCTAATGCTATGACCCTGAAATATAGTTCCTCATGCTATGGTGATCCCCATCCATAAAACTGGTTTTGTTGCTATTTCAGAAGTTAACTGTAATTTTGCTGTTATAAGCTGTAATGTAAAGATCTGGGTTTTTTTCCCAATGGTCTTAGGTGACCCCTGCACCCTGGAGGGGTCAACACCCAAAGAGTCATGACCCACATGCTGAAAAACACTGCTCTAGACCAACAGGAGCTGTTCTAAGTGCCTGAGCATAAACCAGAGAGTACATGTGTGGTGGTTTGAATATGCTTGGCCCACAGGATGGCACTATTAAAAGCTGTGGCCTTGTTGGAGGAAGTGTGTCACTGTGGGCATGGGCTTTAAGACCATCATTCTAGCTGCCTGGAAGCCAGTCTTTCCTCACTGTCTTCAGATGAAGATGTAGAATTCTCAGTTCCTCCTGCACCATGCCTGCCTGGACACTGCCATGCTCCTGCCTTCATGATAATAGACTGAATCTCTGAACCTGTAAGCCAGCCCCAATTAAATGTTGTCCTTATAAGAGTTGCCTTGGTCATGGTGTCTGTTCTCAGCAGTAAAACCCTAACTAATTTAACATGTGATGTAATTCTGTCCTTCATCAAAAAGACATCTGCAGGAAAAGCCACCATGGGAAGATGGCACACAAAACATCACCATCTTCTGCCTGCCAGAAATCCCAGTGCCCACAGGCAAGCTTCCACCATAGATAAGACATGCCTGCTAGCTCACAGTCACTACCTCCAACTACCAAAGCTTTGCAGGAGATCTAGCACATGACACCCCTCCTGAATAGAGCACACACTATACCAGATGAAACACAACACCACCACACTAGAACCTAAGAGTGGACCTTGTTTGGGGGTGATGTTAAGATAGAGCTGTGTCACATTCTAGGGAATAATTTTCACTACAGCTTTTAATCCTAAGAATCCTAAGATGAACAATACATAAAAGCCAGAATATTCAAATATTCAAAGTTTTATATTACAGAAGTTATCCTAAATAGAAAAAAAAAAAGCTGATTCCCACTCTAAAATCATACCTGAAGAAATTCAGCTCACTTTAGACAATTTCCCAGAGAATATCTATCACCGTAAAAAATACATATATGTGTGTGTATGTGTGTGTGTGTGTGTGTATGTATGTATATATACATACATATATATATATATATATACATACATACACACACACACACATATAGGGCTTTTAGCTGAGCAGTTGCAGAGCAGGTGTTCATCCTACAGCTCTGATCACTTTTGTGTCCCATGCCAGAGATATGTACCTCAAAGTATATGTGTGTACATATATGTATGTTTATAAATATGTTTATGTGCATAAACATGTTTAAATACATGAATATGTACACATATACTGTTTATATACATCTGTATATGTTGTATAAGCATGTTTATATGCATGTATATGTATATACATATACATGTTTATACACATACATAAGTGTGCAGATATGTTTATATATATATGTATATATGTGCATGTGTTTATATACGTATCTCTGTGTATGTATACTGAGATAGATATAGACAAAGTCTCAGGTAATCTAAGGGCCATCTTAGAACAGCCTGGGAGCACATAGGAAGGGACCCATGACTCCATCTGTATATGTAGGGGAGAATGGCCTTGTTGGGCATAGGTGGGAAAAGAGATCCTTGGTCCCATGAAGGCTGAACATCAAGTGATGGGGGCGGGGAATTCAAGGGTGGAGAGATGGGAGTGGGGGGGTAGGTGGGGGCACATCCTCATAGAAGCAGGAGGAGGGGGGATAGAATAGGAGGGTCCTGAGTGGTGGGAGTAATGGGGTAAGGGGATAAAATCTGAAATGTAAATATAATATCCAATAAAAAAAAAAGAATGACTTTGAACTTCTGGTCAATCTAACTCCCAATGTTGTGATCGTAGACATATGCCATAATATTCAGTTTTATACATAACTAAGGATCAAACTCAGGGTTTCATACATGTTAGGCAAGCACTGTACAAACTAAATTATGTCACAAGCCCAAAGATTGAAAACAATTTAATTGTTTAATAGGGAGACTTCATCCATGCTCAAGTACAGAACATGAAAATAAACCACAATTAGGTGTGTAACAATACACATGGAATCATTCAAAATGCATAAATGTATATGTGTACCAATGAATACACACATATATTTGCTGACACATTCATATATTTCACTTAAAAATAACCAAGATACTGGTGAAATGTTGCTTTCTGTAGAACTTGGGATCAAGACACAGGAAATGGAGGAATACTCACAGTCCTTTTTTGTTTTTGGTTTGTGTGCCATTTGCAGATATTAACTATTTAATGACAAAGAAACAGACATGAACAAAAGTAAATATGTCACTTTAATTACACAGCTGATGCACAAGCTACCAACGAGATAAGCAGTCAGAACTGTTACAGTTCTGGTCCTGTCTGCTCAACAGTGACCTTGACACAGAAACAGCCAAAGTTCAACTTGGCTGCCTGGAAATCTTGCTGAAGCCACTCCAGATATGCCAGTTCATATTTTCAAAGTGTACCAATGAGCCTGCAGTAAATGCAAACGTCAATATGATAAGGAGATCAAATGAGCTTTGAGACCTACCTGTTGTATCTTTACAAACCATAGAAAACAGAGTTTATTTTGGCTTTTCCTGTGTGGCAGCAGCAGGAGTCAAATCACAGCTACTGACTTGGCCCTGAGAAGCTGGCTAGCTAGTAAGTGTTGATCCAGAATTCTCAAGCCCCAAACCTTTGTCCATCTGGCAAAGAAAACACACACGCATGCACATGAACACCCAACCTGACCCCAGGAATCTCCTCTTTCTAAATATAGCAGGCAACTGCCCAGCTTCCAAATGCTACCTCAGAAGCATTCTGTGCCTTCCAACCAAGGTGAAATGAGCCAGACGTAAACACGCTGTGACAGCTTCTGGCCCCTCTGCCAAGCTCCTTCCTTACGATTTCCTCTCTTCCTCTACGCTGGGTTTCTACAAAATGTGGAAACCCCAGTGACACTAATTTATAAAAATCCCTCTAGCTACTTATGTTGTTTGCTCTCATCCTAACAAACATGCTCTTCCTGCCAGGCCCCACAGTTTGAGTTTGGAAGAGTTTCTTCAATATGGGCAAAGTATGGTTCATTTCCCATTGTACTTGTAAAAATCTGCAGCTCAGAAAAGATATCAGACAGGTCCAAGACTAGTAAAGAAGCCTGCATTTCTTGTCCTACCATAACACACACTGGGGGTAGGAGCTCTTCATTCTTTCAGAATCAATATCTGCACCTCAAAAGGCAGTCTATTCAGAATTCTTCCTATCAAACTAAAAAGATAAGCTTCAGAAACATAATCTAGCACACATTCACAAGCACCAAACCAATTTTAGGTAAAAGACCTAAATAGTGGCTGTTGCAAAACTGCAGGAAATGGAGTCTGAGATAGACTCAAGATATTTCAAATGTTGGGACACACACACAAAGGCAGACACGGGACTGATCGCTGCAGCCCTCTCTCTAACTGAAAAACAGGTGATCCACCAATCCAACCCTCTGAGGTAATCAAAAGGAATGCAGGGTATACACAGACTGACCTAGAAAAAGTACCATAGGAGAGTCATGGGGAAAGTAAAGCAAAAATTTATATAGTTAAAATCCCATTTTTCAAAATATAATGCACAGAATATAGATAAGGAAAAGAGTATCCCAAAGTGAAGGAGAAGAGAATCCTAGGCTGTGGATGTAACTCAGAGGTAGGGCACCTAGTCCATCATGTGGAACACTGAGTTTGATCTCCAGAACTGAGAACAATGAGAAGAAAAAGAAAAGGAGGAAGAACAAAGAGAAGGATGTGGGGAGAGGAAAGGGGAGAGGGGGAGGGAGAGAAGGAGGAGGAAAAGTGAGAAAGCTCACCCTCTCTCTGTATATTTCTCTGGTATGAGTGCATACTTGTGAATTATGTATGTCAGCATCATTTCAATTTACCTTTGAACTAGGTCATCCATACACACTGTTAATTGTCTCTGCAAACCTAATCTTCCTCAAATTCTCTATATTTCAGAAAACAATAGCAGCATTCACATAATAGCTCAGGTCAAACACATCTTGAATCACTCCTGATTTCTCTCTTTTCTCTGATAGTCCACATTCAATTAAACATCAAGTTATGCCAGCTCTACTTATAAAGCACCCAGCTTCTGATGTTACCATCCTGGTCCAAGGTACCAGAACTCCCAAAAGCCTCCTAATTGGCTCCTTGTTCCATCTGGCCCCACTATCTTGTCCTGCCTAACCCTGCTGGCCTTGAACTCCCTAGCTAAAAATGATTTTGAACTTCTTATCCTCCTGCCCGCCTCTACCTTTAAAGTGGTTAGATTAAAGGCATGCACCACCATACCAGATCCCCATGATCTTTTTAAAGTACAAACTGGATTATATAGCAACATCCCATGGCCACCCATCACACAGAGAACGAGATAAACCAAAGTCCTTTCAAGCACTCAAGAGTCCCATGACCTAGGTTCTAGACTCCGGGTTCATTTCCCACCACTGTGCTCCAGTCTCACACATGCATCTGTCCCTTGGCTTCTGCACCTGTAACCTCACCACAGAGTTTACATCATAGTCCAGGGCCTTAGTGTACATGGCAAGAACAAAGTATAAGCTCTCAGTTTGTGCATGAAAGTTTTCTTTACTAGCAAAAAGTCTATTAGTTGAAATATACTGAGTTGTAATTTTTGATATTAAAAGCAAAACCAGTCACTGAAGTAAATCTAAAATAACCACTTTGACTAATATATATAATATATGTAATATATTAATATATATTAATATATATTATATATATATTACATATATATTATATATATTATATACATACATATATATGTATATATATACACATACCTACATATATGTATGTATTTGTATATTGTGTGTGTGTGTGTATATATATATATATATATGTATGTATATGTATGTGTATGTATATATATATATATATATATATATATGTGTGTATATATCCCTCCTAGGCTAATTTTTAGATATGCCAGGGCCTAGACAAGATCATCCAATCACCTTCAGAAGTTGTTTTCTTCTAATAACCTTCAAACTTTGTCAGTGAGGGTGTTTTGGTCATTGTCTAAAGACTAGAATGCCTGCCTGTGAGATCTACCATGAGAGACATTGATGGGCTTATATGGGACAGCTGAACCACTGTCCCCCTAAAACCAATCTCTTTGGGTCCTGAAATACTTATCAGACTATGCAAATGATAGCAAAGAAAACCCAGAAGAAACAAATGGAGAAAATAAACTAAGTACTGTCCACTTCATCATCAAAAGCTTTATGGGACAAAGCAGAGGCTAGTGTGTGTGTGAACACACATCTCAGCAAAGAAGGTGAACCAGTAGCCAATACATGCTGGGCACATGCTCAACACCGTTAGCCATCAGTGAGGTCAGAACAAAAGGAGATACAGGACCCCAGTAATTTGCTACAATCAAAAAGAGATACTAAGTGTTGGTGAGGCTCATACACTGTGGCTGTGTAATACCGTGCTTCTGCTGTGGAAAGCGCTTTGTCGCGCTTTTAAAAGTTGAACCTAAGTTTCCTTGAAGCCTGAGTTTAAATCAAAATTTTACTTAAGTTTCCCATACAGTTCAGCAATTCTACTCCTAGGTAAGTCGCGAAATTGGAAGTGAAAACGTACTCATACAAAGGCAGACACATCAACACTCTTAGCAGCGTCATTCAAAAAACACTAACAGCTGAAATTCAACTCAGGGTTTACAGACAGAATACTCCCCAGCAATGAAAAAGGAACAAACTACTAACAAAAGGTAAACCACAGATGAGCCCAAATCAACATGCTCAGTGAAAGAGCCTGGATATAAAAGACCACATCATATATGACTCTTCTTAGTTCCAGTTCTCAGAAATGACAACTCTAGAGACAGGGAAGGGGGATGGGCAGCTGTGTGAGGTGAGCTTGAGAATGGAGGGGACTTGTAAGCAGGCATGAGGAAGCTTTCGGGGTGACAACAATTACCATCAACTGGACTCCCAGTAATCGTCCCACAGGCCCACTTAAAATAGCTGAATTCTGTGTCAGCTAAATTATTAACAGTGGAGAAAAAAAAAAAAAACCTACTCCCCCAAAGCACACTGACCTGAAACAAATGGCTACTCTAAAAGGAAACATGAGGGAATGTTCTTGGGAGACACTTGATAAATTGGTATGTCAAATGCAAGTGTTCATGGTCATCTGTAGGGAAAGAAAAAAAAAGAATAGAAATCATTTCCATGATTTCACAGGAGAAAGAATCATGCTTCGTTGTAGTAGTTGCTAGTAATTAAAATTTAACAAGAAGACACTCAGCCATAAAACAAATCAGACTCTACTATCTGACATAACATAAGTGGACCCTGAAAATATCAGGCTACATAAAATAATCCACACACCAATGACAACTTTTGTTTGATACTAGCGATGCCTAGAACAATCAAATAAAAAAAAATATCATCAGAGTCTAAGATGGGACAGGAGTGAGGAGTCATTATTTTATGGGTATAATTTAAGTTTGGAATGCCAGAAAAGCTCTGAAACTGGAGAGCACAGTCAGTTACATAACACTGTGAATGTGCTCAACGCCAGTGAAGTGTATGAAATTATTTAAAAGCTGCTAAAGTAGTAAATTTTGTGCTGTGTATATTTTACCATAATAATTTTTAAAGCCTGTTTTGGAAAATGAGTAAAAAAAAATAAAATTTGAACAGACATCCCACCACAGAGGATACACAAATGATAAATAAGCATGTGAAAAATATTCAACAGCATATGTCATCAGAAAATTGAGAGTTAGGGTGGGGGGTGAATGTGAATTCTGCCGCCTATTAGATGGTCGAAATGCAAACACTGGCACCATCACATACAGAACAACAGGATCCCCCCCCCCCTCTCTCTCTGCTGGAGAGAATGCAAAACGTTACAGCCACCTTGGAAGATAGTTTGGTTATTTCTTACAAAACAATACATGCTCTTACCATGTGATCCAATAATCATATTCCTGGTCTTTACCCAAATGAACAGAAACCTCTTGTCTATATACAAAATGATTGTCAGCTTCATTCATAATTGTCCAGACTTGAAAGCAATCAAGATGTCCTTCTACGGGTCAAACATAATCAAGATGTCCTTCCACAGGTCAAACCTGATTTGGTATTCAGCAATAAGACCCAATAGTAGACATGGAGAAGCCATAAATGCACACTGCTAACCAACACAAGGCAATGGGAAAGGCTACAAACTGGTTCTAGCTACCTGACAGTGTGAAAGAGGGCAAACAGGAAGACAATGAAAACCATCCGCAGTAGGCAGGAGGTGAAGAAAAGGGTGTGTGATAGACCATAAAGGGCTTTTAAGACAGTGGAACCATAATGACAGTACAATAGGTACAAGGCACTGTCCACCAAGAAACGCACATTAATAACAGTCTATCGGGGGTATGGCGTGTGAGCTCTCATGTGCAATGCCTTAGCTTCAACCTCCAGTGCCAATAAGATAAAGTAAAATCAATATTAGTTAATCAGCAGTAATAGATGTATCAGGATTTTGAAAGACCTGAAAGAGGAGGAAGAAGAAGAGGAGGAAAAAGGAGGAGGAGAAAGAAGAGGAGGAGGAGGAAGAGGAGGAGGAGGAAGAGGAGGAAGAGGAAGAGGAGGAGGAAGAGGAGGAAGAGGAAGAGGAGGAGGAGGAAGAGGAGGAGGAGGAGGAGGAAGAAGAGGAAGAGGAGAAGGAAGAGGAGGAGGAAGAGGAGGAACCAGAAGTAATAAACACTCTAAGCTATAATGGCAACCTTGTATATATTCTACTCAAATGTTCTGTCAACCTCAAGCCAATCTAAAGAGCAAAGTCTAGTCCTTATTTGACAATAAGATGGTTCTAAGCCACAGGGAGTGGGTTGAAGATTAGAGATCAGATGCGATTTATTCAACGAAACTTTGACTAGAGAAACATGCAGAGATGCAGAGATGTTTTTAGGGCCAGGGTTATATAAGAACAACAAAAAAATCTTGTTTGGATTTAATTAGCTGATGTTTATATTTGTATGAGTAATACTCCAAATGTCAGTATTGCAAATTACTACCACTTACAAATAATTAGGAAAGTCATTTTTTTCCCTTTTCTACACAAAAGAATTGGGAACAACTTTTTGCTACCTGGCTCCATATTTACTTGTTCCATTAAGGTTTTTCTTGAGTAACATAATTACTGCTAAGCATGTCAAACTAGCATTGGACATCACCTGAGAGTTTACGACATTCAAGAACAGTTCCTTCTTGGGGCCAAAGGAGAGGGTTCAGCAGATAACAGCTCTTGTGATGTAACACAATCATGAGGACCTGATTTAGATCCCCAGCACCCACATAAAAAGAGGGACCACACTTGAACCTATAACCTCTGACCAAAGCAGAGACAGAAGGATCTGAGATCAGTCAGCAAGCTTACCCAAAACTGTGAGCTCTGAGTTCAGTGAAAGACCCTGAATAAGTCAGAGTTGATAGAATGTGGATCACATACACAACTGCTCACACATGTGCATATCCCACATGCACACACACACACACACACACACACACACACACACATGCACACACACAGAGCTCCTTCTCACTGTGGAGAAAACTGTATTAAATGCTAAAGAAGTATAAAGATGAACAGGTTTAAAATATACATATTTGGTAATTATTTTACTATTGTTTTAATGAATAAAGACAAATTGTGTTCACTTTAAAATTTAAAAATTCAGACCAAGAACAGGTTTTTGGCCTCCTTATTCAAAGCTCTATTACTCAATTAAATATGAATCACTGAGAATCACTTGGTAGTTCCCAAAAAGAAAGTGATCCTTTACAAAGTCAAGACAGAAAAAAAAAAAAAAAAAACCACCACCCTCCTAATCTACCATTCTAGCCTTCAAGGCTCTTCCAGTCTATAAGGGCAAGAAAATCTGAGTACAATACAGAATATTAGCTAGCCTTGGCTACTCTTGGCTGACAATCTATAAAGCACTGGTCACTTCTCAATTGACTTGGCACCTGCTGCACACTTCTTCTTCTAGAAGACAGGCTCTATGAAAAGTCTGCATCTTCACTACCAGCATTTCTCTTGAAAAAAACGAAGAGTAATGCTCAGGAAAGGAGTAGAAGATCACTGCCAGGTCCAAAACTTGATTACACAATTTCCTATCCCTCTGAATTTTGACAAGTTATCCCAGAAATGCAGAAACAGGACAATGCAGCTGGCTCACCCTATCTACAGATCTGGATCCTATGTTTCCACCAACTAGTATGGAAAATATTTGCCGGGGATGAGGGGAGCTGTATCTGTGTTCAACACGTGCAAACATTTTTCTGTCATTACTGAATAAACAATGCAGTATGTAACAATTATGTCCCTAGCATTTGCGTTATGGTATGTGCTAGCAGCAATTTAGAGCTGCCTAAAGTATTCAGGAGGATATGTGTAAGTGACTTGTCAACAATAAAAGAGAGATCATCTGAGGATTTGGGTAGCCAAGATGGATCTTTGAACAAACCCCCCGGTAGATAGAAAGGGACAACTACATTCATCTTGCAGAATGATAACATGGCAAAATATGTGGCCCTTGACATAGGAACTGGCACTTAGTAAATGCTCAAGAAAATGAAATGTGTTGGCTTTCTTACTGTGCTATTTAGTTGTCTAAAATGACCCTGACAATATGATGGAAGAGAAAGAACAGAGACCTCAACATCAGAACCATCTGAGAATTCAATGAAAAAGGCACACTGTCCTCAAAAGATCTCATAAAAAGTACAGTATCAGCTAATATAATATAAAAGCATTCATTTCATTTAATAAAAACGTTAACACCCGAAAGAAGAACAGCCTATAATAGGGCCTCATTCACTATTACATACCCAACCTAACTTGACTGGAGGGGCTGGATTCTTAGTTTTGTCTTGGTTATTAACTCTGCATCCATCAAACTAGGTAGACTCCATAACCGTCCCATAGATTGAAAACACCAGAACACACTTTCTAGGCCCTTGGAGGTAAATCAATGGACTCTCACCTTTCCTTAAACTCCCACTTTGTAAAGAGTGAATGTCTTGTTGACTCAACATCTCCCCATCTGAAATTCAGTCATGAACTATGTGCCTAACAGTGATTGCTGCCATCTGGATGGCTGCAGTTGTACTTCTAACGTCCACACTAGGCCAATCCATGGAGGCAGAAAACTCGGTAGCTGGCCAGGGCTGCAGAGCTTGGGAAGAAATAACGATGACTGGTGGTGAAAGCAGGTTCTTTTGGAGATGACAAAAACATTCTACGACGAATGATGATGGTTGCATGATCCATGAATATACTAAATGACTGAATCAGATGCTTTGGATAAATAAGCTACAGAAGATACTATGCATGACATCTCAGTGGTACCACTATCTTTAAAACCACATTTCTGCCCCACCCATTTAGTCTGTCAGAATAAGAATTCTCTATTTCAGAAAGCAGAAGTCAAATTCAGAGGGATGTTCCCCAGCAACAAATCTAGAAATCGACTGTCAATGCATGAAAAGACATGGTTCCCCAAAGCCCAAACCCCTCCAACTAACAGCTTTTCATGTCTGTGAAACCTCATTCAGTTTGACATCGAGTCCACAAAAGAGTCACACAGAAAAGCAGCCGCATTCTTCAAGTGTTATGTAGACAGAGAAGCAGACAGCCTCTTCCTCGAAGAGGGAAACCTCACCTAACAATAAGTTAATAGGAACAGAAGAGACACTGGGAGGCTTGCATACTTTGTCCTTTCAACCTCTGGCACTTGTTTTGCATAACCACAACTTGATACAAGCACAATTACCAGAATCCTGCAATGTGTCCACCGCTGGCTAACACAGACAACTGCTGGAGTTCCCAAGAGCTGACCACACATACCTCTGTTCCTTTTCTTTTTCAGGGGCACCAAGTGCTGAGAACCTTGAATGCTGGCATACTGGGGTATTGATGAACATGAACTAAGAGGTGCCCAGGGCCTCCAAGTGGTGGTGGAGGGGGGTTAGGTTGGGTTGGGTTTGGTTGTTTTAACATTCACTGTGTCTTTCAACCTCTGAGAGACCTGGGTGACTATTTCCACTTTACAGAGGAGGAGCTCAGGCTTAGTAAGATGCCCAATCAATTAATAAGCACTGGGGTCAAGATTTGAACCCAAGAAACTTCAAAGCTCACTCATCCTCTATTACTTCTACAGAATGAAAGAGAAAACCAGACCTAAACACACAAAATCACCTTGGCTGAAAGAACGATCAGCCAGTAAAAGGAATGGGCCCTGGATGACTGAGTACCACTCAGAAAAGGTCGGAACAAATCACCATCTGCAATGACTGGGAACTGACCAGGCTCAACTATACACCAAATAAGAACTCTCAAATTGGTAAGATTTTCTTTATTTTTAATGTGTGTCCCAACCTATTTTGTTGCTTATGCTCTCTGTCCATACCAAGGATGGAGAAGCCATATATAGTTTAAGAGGTTTGTTTTTATGAAGTCATTTCATGGAGATTTCGGCATATTCAAGAGAAAAATGCAAGAGAAGTATGGTTTATGCTAACCCAGATAACAGTGTTACTTCAGATTGAGTACAATGTCTTTGGAACTTGCAAAGTTGTATTTGAATACCTTGAACCCGCCTTGGGCAGGTTACTGACTCCTTGGCTGCTTGGTGTCATCATTCACAAAGTAGAAGTAATATTAAAATGATATAGCTAAACTCTGCCAACCGCTGGAGGCCATTTTTATTGCCTCTGACTCACAGACAAAGGAAATCTAAACCCAGAGATCTGTAAAAGTACTAGTTACGAAACAAAAGCAATGCTACCTACATATAACCATACATAGCTATGTATTGATTTTTAAGCTATAGTGGACAAGCACCGGCTGGTTTTTCATTAACAGTTATGATCAAGATGGTCTGATTGAAGAAAACTAGTATACAGGATTTTTTTTTGGGGGGGGGGGGTTCGAGACAGGGTTTCTCTGTGTAGTACTGGAACTCACTCTGTAGACGAGGCTGACCTTAAACTTGAACTCTGAAACCCACCTGCCTCCCAAGTGCTGGGATTATACGCTACCACTGCCCGGCGTATACAGGAATTAATATGATGTACAAAGCAGTAGGCACTTCACAATAACACAATACCTAAAATGAGAGAAAACACTGAAAACTTATTTTAAGAAGTCATGTCAATCACATGCTCTGTTAAAGCAGCAAAGGGGATAATTAGTCACAAAGTATAAAGACAGCATACTTATGACACTATCAGTCTTTCCAGAGTCTCAGAGCTGACCCATCTGGCTGGTTAACCTTTGAACCCCAATACTGAAATGATTCTTCCTATCTAAAGAATTCATGCTCCTCAAAAAATAGTGAAAGGCAAATTGCCAGTCACCCAACACGCCTTCCTCAGATCCAATGCTCAGATACAAAATGCCAAGTCCGAATTCTAGCAGGCTTGGTCCTGTAGGCTCCATTCTGGGCAGAAAAGGACCACGCAGATTCCAAAACTCCAGGCCAGTGGATAAAACTGTTTAACTGTGGGCTAGTGATTCCCCAAGTATGTATTCTTGTTTGCAAAATCAAAAGAGATAGATGAGATTAACACACAAATAAAGCCATGGCTGCCACAGAGCATTTTGCCTCTGTAACCACAGGGGCGACCAAATGTCATTGCTACATCCTAGCGACTAGTGCAATGCCCAGGAAATAGCAGGTACTTCATATGTTTGCTGAGTGAAGCAGAGGACTGGTTAAAGCTAGCCTGGGCTCAGCCATGCTGGACTCAAACATGCCAGTATGGTGCATGCTTTTAATCACAGCACTGTTGGGAGGCTGAGGCAGGAAGATCACTGCTCCAGGCAAGTATAAGGAAACCCTGTTTCAAAGAAAAGAGGAGGGGGGAGAAGGAGACAGGAGAAGGCAAAGGGAGAAGGAAAGGGGAAAGGGAGAGAGAGAGAGAGAGAGAGAGAGAGAGAGAGAGAGAGAGAGAGAGAGAGAGAAAAACACCAATCAAGGAAGCCTAAGGGTCAACCAAAATTTCCATACCCAGTTTCTATGTGGGCCCCAAACTTACCTCAAACTAAAGGTAACTTGTCCCTGAAACAAGGCAGGCCCTGGTCTTTGGCCCTGGAAAGCCTCCTGATGTCTTTCCTGAGCTTTTATTTCACCCACGGAAGGAAGACTGGCACTTGCTGCCCTGACATTCCATCCCCTCACTCTTCAGTTTTAAAAGCAACAGGCTTACTAAATGACATCTTGGCACTTAGGTTTTTCTCTAATGAGAATGGAGACCATTCGAACCGCTAGGATCCTGCTCTGTTGAGCAACCATTCTTAGCCGAATGATACCATCTATTAGGAAACCCACCACAGACACAGGAAAAGTAAAGAGTCAAAGACAATTCCACTATCTGCCTTCACTTCCTGAGTATCAAAATGAAAAAAAAAAATCGTCTGAACTATTTTTAAATGAACCCAGTGAAAAGGCACCCTTCTCGTCCTGCAAGGTGCTTGATCCTATAATGTTCTAATTTAGCCACAAAGAGAAACTCTGGGCTTTCTCTGCAAAAGTTAGGCGGCATGCAAATTTTAACGCACACATACACCTTGTACCAATAAGGGGGAAGGGCAGAAAAAAAAATGGCTTCACTGAAGCTCAAGGAACCTTTTTGATGAACTTAAACTTCTTTTCTTCTGAGCAAGGGCTGAGGATTCCCTTTTAGCCTTCTGAATTTTAAAGGACAGTGAGGGAGAGGAGCAAGGGAGCGGGAGAAGGAGAAAGACGGATGTGTTCGGTCTATTTTTAAACCTTCGCCCACAGTTTAGAGTAAAGGAACACTCTGGTTCTATACTCCCACCCCTGTCACCTTCTGCTAAGCACAAGAATCAAAACCTGCACACGTACACCGCACTGATCTATGTCTAGGGATTCCTGTCAGTGCTCCCAGGAAGGCAGCTAACCAATCACCCCAACACAGAGAACCCGGTAGTCTGAACGAGACTAGAGCTGAATACAGGGCTTCTGCACGGCTCAAAGCAGTCACCACCCTTCTCTTCCCAGGGATGGGCAGCGCCCCCTCTGCTCGCTCCATTCCCAAAGCTGGGCACCGAGGTGAACAACTCATCCCTTAAGGACACCAAGCCATGGAAGCGTGGAAATGGGTTTACCCAACAGGCTGCGGCAGGCTCACGCCAGAAACACAGGTGTCGCACACACCCACCCAACCCCGAGTACCACCTGGATGGCCACCTCCCGGCCGACCCCGGATGCCGAGGGCTGGGCGACCAGAGTCCTCCGAGGCAACTAACTCGCTCCTTTTACATATCCTTCTTGCCTCGCACGAGCATAGACACCTTCACTCTGCGCCCAGGGAGGGATGAAAACCGGTAGCGCGCGGGCGACCCGGAGCCGAGCGCCACCGCCGGGTGCCCTCCTGCGCTGCTCCGGACACTCACTCTTGAGCGCGCTGATGAGCGACTTCCCGTCCTTGATGAGCTCCTTGATGAATTTGTTGGTCTTGTCCAGCTCCGCTTCGTGTGACTTGAGCGTCTCTCGGAAGTGAGGGCTGTCGAGGCAGCAGTCGCTGAACTCGAGCGCCGGGAGCCCCATTCTGCCCGTGGAGCCGGGCTGAGGGGACGCGCCTCGCACGCTGGTCGGCGGACACCCGCGACGACGGCGGATCCACAGGTGTGGGTGGCGCCAGCTACCCCGCGCGCCGGGTCAGCGGGAGCAAGAGACTCAGGACCGCAACCGGGACCCGGACGGACGGCGGTTGTCCTGCAGAGAGCCACCGAACTGCACACCGGCAGAAGGCGAGGCGGCGGACCCTTGACGGCGCCTAGAAGCGAACGAGCCCGGCCACCGCCTCCCCGCCTCCTCTGCGGGCTTGCTCCTCAGCAGCCTTGAGCAGCCTCGAGCAGTCTCGAGCGCCCTCTCACAGAAGCCTCAGCCGCCCCGCCGGCGTCCGGGCCGCCCGAACCTGCTAGCGATGACCTAATCTCCTGCAGTGCCAATCAGTGAGCTTGCCTCAGCCCGACCCCCGGGGCCGCCAGGGAACGCCCTGCCCTTCCGCGGTTCTAATCCAATCAGATCTTTCTGGAGGCGGAGCCTCGAGAGAGGCGGAGCCCATACCTCCACTGGGTCTGCAGAGCAAGCCCCGCCCCCTCCTGCTCAGAGCCGGTTGCAGAGCTAGAAGAACCCAGTGCTGCATTCTGTAGTGGGTTCGCCCCCGCCACCCTGAACCTAGCCCGCCCCGTGTAGCTCTAATTCGAGCCAGAAATGAGACGTCTGCTGATCTAGGGAACCGAAGAGCCTAGGTGTGCGGAGCACAAAAAATCCAGAATGAGAACTGCCATTCGCCGCTGCCCAATGGACACTCCTGAGCATTCGAGCTTGCACTCAAAATACAGCCCCTTGCCCAGGAGAACTCTGAGCGCTCGGAACTCGCAGTCCCCGCTTCCAGTCAAGCAGAACGTTATTTGCTTCTTTAAAAATCACCAATTCCCCTTCCCTGCAGTCCTCTTGCCCCCTACTGTCCGTCCCACTAGTGGCCACTCCTGCCCAAAAGCCCGCCCACGGCTGCAACCCACATAAGGTTCTCACGTTCTTAGCAAGAATTTAGCCTTTCCTACTGGATTCCTAGCACTGTTTTACACAGTTCTGTCCAGTGTCTGTTACTCTTCGCTGCTGCACAGCCTCACGAGGACACGTGCAGCCGCAGTTCTCTGGTGAGGTGCTGCATTCCTATCAGCTAGAACAGCGACTAGTATTCAAGAACAGATAATATACGCTGTGTACGACTGTGTGTGAACAACTATACATCATTCTCCACCTTTCAGAGTGACCACCCTCCCTCTGATCAGTCACAGGAGTCAAGGTTAACAGCTCCCTCCAGAGCATTTGGTAGGCTGGGTCCCAGTGTAAATGATGAGCTGTTAGAGAACAGAGACTGTCCTTGGCTAAATTATCTCTATGTCCAGTAACTAACAACACACCTTCATTGTGTGTGGGGGGCGGGGGAATGCTTTGTGTTTTCAAGCAGTCTTTGGCTATTTTAGAGACACTAGACTCAGGATAGAACCGCAAACCCAGAAAGACCTTGAAACTTGACTGCTTCTGTTCTGGAGAGGAGCAGCAACCAAGGAATTGCCTTGCTGCCTTATGTAAGGATGGAAGCTCTAGATGCTTGGGAACAATGGAAAAGAGTTTCAGATTCCAAAGTGTCAGAAAAAGGAGGCCTTATGTGGAAAATGAATTGACATATTTATTGAATGAATGAATGTGATCGATTTCATAATTTGTATCTACAAAGCCATGCTTGGGAGCAGGCCCCAGATAGCAGATAGATGATAGGTAATTAAACCCTGGAAGCCATCATTCCTCCCTTGCTATGGAGGAGAAAAAAATCTGGACTGGAAACTCCATGAAAGTAAATCTGTTTACTAGGCTTATCTTGAATACCTAAAGGTAGGCACTCTGATTATCTATTGCTACCTAACAGATCGCACAAAACTTTCGTGCTATCAGATATTGAATACCTATGTGAAGACTCAGGGTTAGGAGAAACGCAGGGATCCATCCTATTGTGTGGGGGGCCCTACTGTGATCAGAGTCAGGGATAGATAGATACTGGAGCAGTGAGTTGTCAGCTGGACCCATCCCTCTTCTCAGAAAGACTGGAAGCGTCTCCATGTGACTCTCTGTAGCCTAATTTCCTCAGAGCATGTAGCAAACAAGGAGAAGCCATCACTTTCTGTGACTTAACCATGGATGTCATACACTTCTACTTTCGTTGGCTGCCAGCAAGTCAGTCACAAATTCACTCCAATGAAAATGGAGGAGGACTCAACTTTACCACTAGTTAGGAGACTGACATGGACAGGCAATATTGTCCTATACCATTTCTGAAGAACATATTCTGCCATGGTAGTAGGCCTGGCATATCATGTAGCATTCAGTAAATGTTAAGTGAATGAAACAAAATGAGATCCACTGTTAGCTGTTCAATCTTGTTGAGGAATATTGGGCAAATATCCACACAGCAGTACATGTATGTAAAAGTTTCTGCTAACTGTTTTACTTTTTTTTTATATGTAATTAATGTCTACAATGTACTCTGTAACTTGAACCAGGTTATGTAGTTAATCAATATGTGTGGCACAAATATATTCACAAGCATGTAAATTAATATGACCATGTTACTAGGGTCCCAGGTTATAGGACCCTATGCAGGTCCTAATAAGTCAGCTTCAACGACTTACCCTTCTCCCTACTCCCTGACCCCAAAATGGAGAAAATGGTGAGGGAAAAGCAAAAAAGGGGGGAAGGATTTTAATCAGTGTGGCTCTACCCAGAAGAAAGGAAGACCAACCCTTCAGAGGTACTGACATGAACTCCCAGCTGACACAGAAAAGAGCCAGTGACAAGACAAGACAGAAAGCGTACATAGTTAAACCAACAGCCTGAGGTGAACTGTGATCTACTTGATCATTATCTCAGGCATTAAGTAAATTGCTGTTGCCTGTGAGGTATCCGTAGCTCCTGCCACGAAATGATTAGCCATCAGACCTGTTGATCCTGGCTAGTAACCAGCAGCAAGGGAGAGCCCGGTGCAAGATGGAAGCAGAGATGATAACTTGTCACCATGTTTACAGTTACCCACTGGATACCTCCCAGCATCTTCATGCCCAAGTGAAGAGTTGCTACTTGCACCAAAAGCAGCTCCTATGTCCTTAGTACAGCCATTCACAAATATGTTAAGTGTGTAGATAATGGAGAAGAGCCCTGAAAATTCACTCTGGAGTCCTGGCAAGCAACTTCCCACTCTTTTGGCAATATTGTGAGAAAGAGGGACTTAGAATGCGGCAACGCTGAATGCAAAGTTTTGCATGGAGAGGGTGCGCCTGTGTCTTAGAAAGCAGGCCCCACAGGAAAGAAGACTTCAGAGATGCAGGCCTGTCAACGGGGTGGGGGTGGGAGATGCACGGATAATAAAGACATGAAACTAGATGGAAGATGGTAAGGTCAGCAAGGACTTTCACCTGAAAAGGAGAAATAATACCAGCACAGGGTGTCTCTGGCCCTAGAGCTGAACTTCCCTTGCTGTGAGGTTTATTTGATTACTTCATTTGTTTATGTTTTCGTGGTGTGGTGGTGGTTATGGTAGTGGTGAAAGGGGCTTTGGCAACCTTAAGTATGGCAACCTTAAGTATGGCAAGCATGGTATTCGAAGGCCTTGTCTTTCTCCCCTCTGCCTTTGCCTTGAAAAAAAAAATTTAGATTACATCCTAAAGCTTGCCACTAAGGTCTATTCCCTTATTTGGCCATTTCCTCCTCCAGAGACTACCAAGGTCTAGCTATCAAAATATTGAAGTTCAGCCATCAAAACCCCCTCATGAACTTGCCAAATCAAAATATATTACCATGCCACTGTATCCTGGCCCACAGTAACACAGACCTCTTTTTCTCTTCTTAAGGGTTCTACCTGCAAGGTCATTTGCTGCTGTTTTTCTGTCTAAGCCAGAGAGCAGTCACTTTTAACTTTTCTTCCCAGCTGAATAAAGGATGTCTCTGTGAAAACAGGTGTTTGGGTGTAGTTTTGACCTGATGTGGGGTCCAGGAGGAAATTCCTCTGAGCAGGAGTCTCCTTCACTGATGCAGTGAGTGAATGGACCAGTGACCCACCGACCATTTTCACACATTCCAGTCCTTCTGGGGGCCCTTCCCTCATCCAACAGCTGCTGACTGATAACTCTCCCCATCTAGCTGTCCTATACAGTCCCCAGGTTATCGGGTGACAACCTTCTAGTGTCTGGTGTCCCTGCTCTGTCCTGTGGGGTTGGGGAGACTGCATCCCACCATGACCTTCACTGGTTAGGGTAGACTCTCACAGATTGGCTGTTAGTTATACATATTCCATCTAGTCTAGTTTGGAAGGAGGTTTCCCCCTTTCACTCTTGGTGATCTCGCTGTTGGAACCTGGGGTCCTTTCCCCCTCTGAAAAAGCCTCAGACCCACTGGGGTCCCTCTCTTGATATGGAGTCTGGGTGACCACCCACTCCCTCCCAGAGACCTCTTCTTTGCCTCTTGAGAGACACAGAGATACCTGGTCACTCCATTTTGGTCCACTACCACAAAAGGTGATGGGTTCCACCCACTCCATTTTGACTGATTCGCCCTTGGGATGTCAGCTCCAGAATCTCAACGGCTAAAACTCTCAGACATTAAATTTGCTAAGCTTGTTTACTATAGTGCCCAGGTTTGGCCTCTTTATCTATTAGATAATAGATCTAGATGGCTGCCTAACAGCTCTCAGGATTCTAACATTATTCAGGATCTTTACAAGTTTTGTGAGCAACAGAGATACTTCATGCCTCTGTTTTCTCTTCTGTCAGCTCCAAGCCCTCTGTGTAACTCCTACAATGAATTTTTCCAAACTCTGTTGTAAACCTTTGCACCATTTTGTGTCCTATTTAACCCTCTGCCAGCTGCTGCACTGCCCATGCTCATGGGTGTGCCCTCCCCACCCCCCACCACTGCTCTCTCATTACCCACCCCAATTCTCCCATCCCTGGCCATATGGCCCAAGAGCCTGCAGCTTTGTAGGCCATCCCAGCAAGCCTGAGCTGCTACAGTCATTGCTACAGTTCCCACTGCCCAAAGATAGCAAAGTCCCCCACTTTCTTTCAAGTAGTGGTAGTGATGGCGCTGATGGTGGTGGTGGTGGTGGTGGTGGTGGTGTGTTAATGGTACTGAGCTGGTGCTGGGCATAGAACACAGACTCTCCATCACCCTAAGCAAGCACTTTCCACTGAGTTCTGACAGCCATTGTGTTTGTTCTCGAGGGGCTCTCTCTGCTTCAATTTGTATTCCCCAAGGGGGAGGGGGCTGGGGGCGGTACAGAAGGCCTAAAATCTCAGCTACTCAGTAGGCTGAGGGAGGATGATCTGGAGTTCCAGGCCTGCCAGAGCTACAGAAGGAGTTCAAGGACAGCTTTAATTACTGAAACACTGTCTCAAATTTTATAAAAGGAGGATGGAGGGTTTGGATGCCGCAGCTTCATGGTAGAGTCTTACAAATTTTAAGGTTCTGGGTTCATCTGTCCTAGTACACAGAGAATTAACCGCAAGAGAGTTTTCTTCCTAAGACTGCAGCAGAAGTGACAAGATTGAAGCTAAGGGCAGAACAGATTTCCCCCACAAACACAGGAAGCACTGGGGAAGCGTCCCCCACCAAAGCTAAGCAAGGTGCTATTTTAGGAGATGGAGGGGCTCGACACTGGCCAGGCACAGCAGTGTGCAGTGCACACAACCCTTCATCACCTCCGTCGGATCAATTCTCCTAATGCTGTACTCCCATGGTTTCTTTTCCTATGGCTTCCTATAGTTTCTATAGTTTACACTGACTCGTTTTTCTACAGGCAAGACTATATGCTACTTCACATAGTGACTTCTCTAGGTGATGGTGGAATAAGACACTAGTGTTCTGATTTTTAAAATAATAATTATTGGTTGATGTAAGTGTTCTTAGAGAAGTAACGTATCTAAGTTTTCAAAGCTTACTAGTGAAGCTAGGCTTTGACTGTATCTCAAAAAAAAAAAAAAATCTAAAAATAAACCTATCTCCAAACACATAGCTGTAACAAAGGTACCAAACCTGGAAATGGGTATTGTAGAACAATTTCCTCACAAACCAAAACATTCTATCCTTCAGGGAGGCTCCTTAAGCAGAGAGGAAAACAATTCAAAATAGCTTCAGGAAGTCCCTGAAACTGACCAGATTCTCTAGGCTCCTCCCTCTTAGAATAGTCAATGTACTGTCACACCATCGTATCTTCCTTTTATAGAAGGAACTGAACTGAACCACCAAGAGTCATCTGAGTGACACTGAGCTGAGACAGCTGAGTGGCATGACCATTCGATTCTCACTTGGAGTCTAGCTCACACTGCCTGTGTTAATTATAGAACTACACTGTGTCCAGTTAAGGAATGCATTTGCTCAGGCTTTTGAGTAATGGTGGTCTTATGTCTCTTTCCTGAGCATTCTCCTATAAGTAACCCCAAAAAACTTACTGTTTCATTACATTGGACTTGATAGAATCTTTTTTTTTTTTTTTTTGGTATGTTGTTGCCCTGTCTAGAGTAAAGTAGACATTTTGTTTTTCACATTCACCAGGAAAAGCCAAACAAGGGAGTACCCAGGTTCATTGAAAATCCCTGGTTGGGAGAAAGTAGGCCAATACTTCAAGAGATAAAGTATCCTTTGATCTTTTTTGCCTATGGAGATGTAAATCACAAAAAGAACAGGAATGAGATACTTGCCCTGTGTGTACACACCCAAAAACTAGGCTACATCTGCCAGGGAGGAGCAACTGTGACAGACTCGTTGTGGCTTTACTTCTCTTTGAATCTCTTTTCCCATGTCCCACGGTTCTATTTCTTTTTGTCTTGTTGATTTTCTTTCCCTGTTTCTTTTCTGTGATAGAGTCTTGCTATGTAGGCTGTCCTTGAACCATTTATTTCAGATTCTCAACCTGTGGATCGTGACTCCTTTGGCAAACCTCTATCTCCAAAAATACTTATATTACAATTTATCACACCAGCAAAATTACAGCTATGAGGTAGCAATGAAAATAATTTTATGGTTGGGGGTCACCACAACATAAGGAAGTGTATTAAAGGGTCACAGCATTAGGAAGGTTGAGAACCACTGATTTATGTAACCCAGACTGGCCTCAAACTCATAATGATCCCCCTGCCTCGCCTATTAAGTGCTGAGACTATAGACATGTACTGTCACACCCAAGCATCAGCAATACATTTCTATTACCCAATGCTCATTTTTAGAGAAATTTGACTTTAAAATAACTGGTGTTTCTTATATTTTCAGACTAAAGCATTCTGTCACCAACATACTTTTTTTTCTAACTTATAATCTAATTTTAAAACCATTTTTGGCCTCTTTGGGGTTTTTGTTTTGCGTTTTGTTTTTTGTTTTGCTTGATTGTTCATTTCTTCATTTTGTTTCCTCTCCGCCTTTGTTCTGTTATTTGTTCAGTTTCCCCAGAGTTGCTCAGATGAGCTGAGCTCGTCCAGAAAGGAGTTGGCTTTGATCCTGGCAAAAAGAGACAAACAATGAGGACTATGACTTCTTCATGAACCTACGTATATACCATTTGCAAGGGAGTTGGGGTATTTTGTTTTACTTGGGGGTGTTAGTGAACACACCCTATTTTAAATGAAATGATGGATGAAAATAGTAGCTAGTTTTTTATTGTTTTTTTTCTTTAGGTGCTGGAGAGATGATTCATTCATTAAGAGTGCAGTTTCCAGTACCCATGTCAGTCAGCTCACACCAACCTATAACCCCAGCTACCTCAGGAGATCCAAAATCCTCTTTAACCTCAGTCAGCACCCACACACATATGACACATACACTTGCCCACACACACACATACACACACATATAACATACATTTACACACATACACTTACACAGACACATATGACATACTTACACACACACAAATAAATCATCTTTTAAAAGATCTTTAGAAAAATCAGTGTTAAAATCAACATTACTATTATATGTCATTCCAATTTTTTTTTGTTCTTTGTTTTGCTTCTGATGCAAAAGTGTAAACAGAGCTCATGCCTCTTCTGCCCTGTGATCTGCATCAGAAACAGCAGGAAACCAGGACAGCTTCTCAGGCCAGGCCAGTGGCCAGCAAACTTCTCCCATAAAGACATAGAAGGTCCAACTTTCCTATTAAACTTATTCAACTCTGCCACTGACGCCTGTCTGAAACCAGGCACAGATGATGTGGAAATGAATTAGTATAGTGGCTATATTTCAATAAACTTGGGGATACTGAAATTTTAATTTCACATAATTTTTATGTGTCATAAAACAGTCTTCTTAGGTTTAAAAAAAATTAAGCATTTCAACATGCACTCTTAATTCACAGAGCATACAAAAGCAGGAACAGACTGGAATTAGTCCACAGCCATCCTTTGTCCATCTCTGCTTTAGCCAAACAAAAGAAAGATGAACAAAGGACATAGTAAGGTGTTGTGAGTGATTGTCCTCTGAGCCAATAAATGCCTACCTTGGGAAATTCAATTGGCCCCCTTTCAAAAGGGATTGTTGATTGGAGGGTGGGAGGGTCATGAGACCCTCAGTGGAGTATCTAGCTGTCCCCACCACTTGTGGCATGCAATGCTGCCTTAACTGCGTTGGGTCTTGGAAGAAGCTAGGGTTATGATTCTCAATGTTGAAACCCTTTAATACAGTTCCTCATGTTGTAGTGACCCACAACCATAAAATTATTTTTGTTGCTACTTCATAACTGTAATGTTGCTATTGTTAGAACTCTAATGTAGATATTTTTGGACACAGAGGTTTGCCACAGGGGTTGAGATCCATAGGTTGAAAACCACTGGGAGTATGTAAGCTTGCATGGGGAGGTGACTCTATCCATGAAACTACAGGGAAGGCCTCATTCCTGCTGAGTAAAGGCTTCTTAGGTGTGATGTGGAAAACCAGATAAGGGAGGAACACACCCATGTAAGTAAACCCCTCACCCCCATAAAGAGGCTCAATATACTCGTTTCTTTCCTCGGAATGAACTTTGCCAGAATTGTGTCCCAGTTTGTTGTTGGGGCCATAGGAGGAAAGGTAAATTGTGTTTTCCCCTGAGAAGGAGTTTTAGCAATACAAGGCCAGGTACGGGTTCCAGTCTTTGCATGCCACTGAGGAAAGCCTATTTCAGAAAGCACCAAATCTTGGTTTTTGAGTTATACATTTAAAAGGCAGTTAACATCTAGTCCTTCCAGTTACTTTAAACACAATATTTCTATTGAATATTTGGAAATTTCACATAATGTACCATAATCACCCTTACTCCCTACTCCTCCCAGGTCTCCTCCCCTGACTCCTCTGACCCCTGGACCCTTGTGACCTCCTCTCAAAAAAAAAATATAAAGGTGTTTTAAAAGTTCCATTTGTGTTGTCCATATAATCACTGGAGCATGCTCTAACGCCCATTGGCCATCCTCTTGAAGAAAAGGAGTCCTTCCCTACCCTCATCCCTGCCAGTAGCTGTCTATTGTAGAGGCTACACTTCAGCATCCTTATTACAATTTTTAAGAGTTCTCTTCAGTGGCTTCCTGTTTAGGTTGCTTCCTTTTAGGGGGAGTTCAATATCGGGGTAAGGGTTTTCACAGAAGCCTTCTATGTCTCTCTCTCCCAACTACAAGTCTGCAGTCATTGATACCACTTAGGAGAAGCTTTCTTGTCCTTTACAGTCCACAAGAACACAGTCCATGAACTTCCACATGGTATCTGGTGATACCGCAGACATCCGTCTGGCCACTGGTATCAGCAGGTGCCATGGCCTTCAGTCTGGTCTCTTGTGGCAGTACTGGCCACAGACATCAACATGGCTTCAGGCAGCTGCACTGATCAGGGACATTCACATGGATTTTGGTGATAACAGGCCACAGATATGATGAACTCCATCCCCAGCTACAATAGGATGAGAGACCCAGACATGGCCCCTGACAGCAGCATGGACCAAAGACATTGACTTGGCTTCAGTAGGCAGCACAGGTTACTCAAATCTGCATAGCCCCCAGCTGCAGCAGAACCACTGACCCAAATACTGGACCATGGCCAAGATTTCTTCAATCATAGCCATGCTTCAGGTTTTCCTCTTCCTTGGCAATGATGTGCTGATCCTGGATCTTGTTCTGCAGCACCAGCTCCTCCTCATGGTCCAGCAGCTCATAGATGGAACAGATGTTGGGGTTGACCAACTTGAAGAGTTAGATCTGAGTTCAATGGCAGTCACATTGGCCAGGCTGGCCACACAGAGTGAGTGGTAGGCTCTTCCAGACAGTTGCCTCACAAAATGGCAATGAGAAACTGTTTTATAACCCAAAAGGAATAAATCCTATATATGAATATAAAAGGGAAAAAAAACAATTGTATCTACTGAGGTGATTTTTAAAACCCAATTTCCTAGTTTTTTTTTCCAAAAATAATCACAGATGCAGAAAAATAGGTCCACTGATTAACAAAAGATGTGGTGTCACACGTGTGCAGGTGCATAGATGCCAGAGGAGAAGCTCAGATGTCATCCTCACGAGTACTACCCACCTCCTTTGAGACGAACTCTTTCCTTAGCCTGGAGCTAATCAATTAAGAAAGATTGGCTAACCAGTGAGCCCCACCTCCAATGCTGGAATCACAAGTGTCTGGCACCATGCCCTATACTTTCATGTGAGTTCTGAGGCTCGAACTCAGATCCTCATGGTTGTGAGGCAAGCACTTGCCCACTGAGCTGTGCCACCAGCCCTATCCCACTCCCAAAAGATTTCCCTTGAGCTAAGCTCAATGGCACACAGAACAACAGAGTCATGGCTCTGAAGGAATGATAGAGCA
This sequence comes from Rhabdomys pumilio, assembly GCA_030674055.1. NCBI lineage: Eukaryota > Metazoa > Chordata > Mammalia > Rodentia > Muridae > Rhabdomys > Rhabdomys pumilio. Next base: position 47,229,543 of record JANHMN010000013.1, read on the forward strand.
CTCTGTCAATCACACTGTTTTTTTTTTAAGCAAAGTCATAGAATAAAAAGTCTTAATGAAAAGGGTTTTAGAACATTACATTTGAATGCTGCCTTTGATACTTACAGGCTTTCATTGAAGGTAAGTTACTAAAGTTTCTGAGTGTCTATATCTTGATCATCAAGTATAATAATCAACTGATAGTTCATACAGTTATAACCAAGAAGAAGTGAAATACTATGCAGAATGCCCTGTCAGGTAAATCATAAATGCTATGGTGGTTTGAATAAAAATGTCCCCATAGGTTCATAGGGACTAGCCCAATTACTAGGTGTGGCCTTGTTGGAGAAAGTGTGTCACTGGGGGAGGGCTTTGAGGTTTCAAATGTTCAAGCCAGGCTCAGTTTCACTCTCTCTTCCTACTGCCTGCCAATCTAGATGTAGAACTCTCAGCTCCTTCTCCAGCACCATGTCTGCCTGCATGCCACCGTGCTTTCTGCCATGATGATAATGAACTAAACTGTAAGCCAGCCCCAATTAAATGTGTTCCTTATTAAGAGCTGCCATGGTCATGGTGTCCCTTCACAGAAATAAAAATCCTAACTAAGACAGATGAGCAATAAAAGCTGGGTTTGGTGACAGTCTGTAATCCTTATACTCAGAAGGCTGAGGCAAAACGATGGCTACAAGTTTGAAGTTTGCCTAAACTACAAAGTTAGTTCTAGAACAGCCTGGGCTACAGTGTAAAATCCTATCTCAAAAGAAAAAAATTCTCATCTCTCAAAACGACCAATGAATACTTGTATTGTTATTGTATACACTTGTAAAATCCATTTACCACAGCTTTTTAAAAATCTAGAAATCACAGTTTTTTAATTGAATTAAGTAATAAAACTAAAATATTTCACTCTTACAAAAACAGTTTTATCATTACTGGTTGGAATAATTTGCTTAAATATCTACTTATAGCATTCTTAGAAAATGACATATATTTTTCCCTGTGGATGGAATTTAACACAATTAAAGCAGATTTGTCATTGAAATGTTCCAAAGGTTATTCTTCTATACAGACAGCCTAGAGTCTGTTTCTTTTCTGTAAATAATTTGCTAAAGATGAATAATATAGTGTCTATTCATTTGTATGTGTGGGGGGCTGGAAGCAGGATCAGGGTTTCATGTAATCTAGGCAGGTCTTGAGTTCCCTTTGTAGCCAAGACTACCTTGAACTCACTCTTTATAGTTCAAGACTACCCTTGAACTCATCCATCTGCCTCCAAGTCACAAGTGCTGAGATTAGGAGACACCACACCTGAGGGAACTTAGTATTCCAAGGCTGTAGTTACAATATCATTATCTTGTCTCTTTCAGAGTAATACTAAAAGTACAATATTACCTGTCAAACAGAGTTG
>JANHMN010000013.1:47230939-47268368 GCA_030674055.1 Rhabdomys pumilio
CTCTCTCTCTCTCTCTCTCTCTCTCTCTCTCTCTCTCTCTCTCTCTCACACACACACACACACACACACACACACACACACACACACACACACACACATGAGACAGCTCACTTAGAGGTACTACTGAAAGGGGAGAGAGCACAGGACACAGAAGCTCTATTTAGCAGACCAAAGAGTATGATTGATGACAATGATGATGGAAAGCCAAAGAATCTGGGGAATGTGACACCATGTGCACACACTTAGAGGCAGGGAGAATGATATGGAAATTGTGACAAGTGGTGATGTCACTCTGATGCAGGAAAAAGAACAACACTCCAAGAGTAAGAGACTTAAGGGTCAAAATCAGTAAGACTTAAAGTAAGGATGGCTAGAAAGAGGAATCAAGGAAACCCTGAAGTCTCTGTCTTAGAAAGTATTTCAAGCATAAGTAGAATAGGATTAGATTTCAGCCATTATCTTAATTATATGTCTTCTTGTTGTAATAATAAAAAAAGAAACAAACAAATAAAACCTCAACAAAAGCAACTTAAAAAAAGAAAGAATTATTTAGGTTCAAAGTTCCAGTAAATAGTACATCATGGCAGGGGCAGGAGCTTGAGGTACTAGCCATGAGACATTCACAGCCACAAAGCAGGAAGCAGGAACCAGGAAGCAGGAGGCAGGAAATGGGAAGCAGGACGAGATGAGTGAATGTTCTCAGCTAGCTCTTCCCTTTTTATGTAGTCTGAGACCCAATCTAAATGATGCTTCTACTTTTATGGTCACAGGTGTGCCTGGAGGCTTGAGTCCTAGGTGACTCTAGATCCTGATAACCGTCACAGATATGTTGACTTAGAAACACCAAGGGAAAAACATTCATTTAAATTCACCCACCCATTAAAACCCTGTTGAGAAGTCCCTCTATATGACTTCCCAAATGTGAATTTAAAGGGAGAATTAGGAGTCAAGTCATTGAGGATGGCTGGCACTGTCACAGCAAGGAAGCTCTTGGAGGGAACCTGATGGGAGGCATGGGTGAAGTCACTGTGCTGGGAACCAAAGGCAAACCTCTGGAGAACACAGAATGGGTAAAAGAGGCAAAACCAGAGCAGCCAGAGAAATCCAAGAATATGACTATAATATAAGGCTTTGGAACCTTCACACATTATAAGGCTGCTTCATGAATTATTCCTCAACAGAAAGTTAAGAAAGTCATGGGTTCTTCATTGCTATGAGAAAGTACCTGACAAGAAGTAGTTAAGGAACAAAGGCTCACACTCCATCATGGTGAGCAAGTCTCCATCCAGGAGTGTGAAACAGCAGTCACAGGGTGTCTCCAGTTAGGAAGCAGTGAGTGGCAGATGCTGGTGCTCAGCCCCATTTTATTCAGTCTCAGACCCCAGCCCATGAGAAAGGCCCATCACTACTCATGGTGGGTCTTCCCAACTCTGTTAAATCTCTCTGAAAACACCATCTCCTAGGTGATTCTAAATCCTATCAAGTTAGCAATAAAAATTTACCATCACATGGGAGGGGTGCTTTTTCTAGAGCTTTGCTACTGACTGAAGGGGATATATTGCATTCACTGTTACAAACTGTAAATGTAAAATTATGTATGCTTTATCATTAAACAATTGTGGTTACCTTTTCCTCATTTATAATTAGGTTTTTGTTGTTTTGTTTTGTTTTGTCTTGTCTTGTTTATCAAGGCAGGATTTCTTTGTGTAGCCCTGGCTGTTCTGGGACTCACTCTGTAGACCAGGATGATATCAACCTCATAGACACCCACCTGTCTCTGTTTCCCAAGTTCTGGAATGTGCACCACCACTGGTATGATTAGTATTCTTTACTCCTGATGCTCACTTAAACCAGATGATGCAATTTGGTCAACATACACAGAACCAAGTAGTTCGATTTTAACATTTATTTAGCATTATATATTGAATGTAATGAATGCCAATAAAAGACTTGACTTCTGGTCATTTCCATATAATCATGATAATTACTGATTGAAGTAGGAATTTCTGGTTACATTGGAGATTCAGTAGTGTCATCTGATGTTTTTCTGGAAGCTGGCTTATGAGAGTATGTTCTGTTGAAACAGACACATGACATGATGTTTTTTGCTGAGAATAGACACGTGGTATTTCTCTGGAGGCTGCCTGGTAAAAGGGCATGTGACGTTTTGCTGGTGGGGACCCTTGACAGGATATGTGATGTTTGGAAAGAATATAAGTATGACCCAACTGACAGTGGACAATGCTCTGGCATTGGTTCGCCTTGCTGGTCTTTGCTGATGATGTTCTGGCATTGGTTCACCTTGCTTTCTTTGCTGATCTTCACTTGTGACTTCATAGAAAGAAACGCACCAAAGAGCTTCTGATGGTGTTCTGGCTGCTTCTTGATGCTTCAGCAGACTCATGGTGATCAGAGGAGCCTCGTGGCTTCTTCTGGATCAAGCCAGTGCTGCTGATTCATGTTTGGTGTTTTGCTAGTGGACTAAACTGCTGACAACAAAAATTGGAATTGCCCCAAAGAACTACTTCTAAAAAGTCTATGTTCCCCTTGTTCTATCTTCTTCCCCTCCCTTTGGTCAGTAGACTATAAGGGAGGTTGAAGCATTTAAGAACCCTTACTAAAATAAGTCTTGAAAAAATATAAGCTGACAACTAGTTGGATAGATCTGGTTCAGGTTTGGTTTTTGTTTTTTTTTTTGTTTTTGTTTTTGTTTTTTTGTTTTGTTTTGTTTTGTTTTTTTGGCCTACTTAGGATCTGTATTCCTGTCTTATGGTAGCAGCATCTATGTTTTTCTTGAAGACAGTCTTTTCCTCATTCCTTGCTCAAGTGATTTAGGGGGAGCTGACTTTACTGGGATACCTAGAAAAACCATATGGCCCACAGTTTGACCAGGAAGACACTGTAGCTTATATTTAGCTGAAGAAAGAACGCATGATCCAGTCAGAGGCAATGAGATAAAACGATTGGCCCTAATGGAGCAACCAGGCCGCAGCATGCCTTGCCAAACAGGAAGCTGGACAGATGTGCACCTGGAGCCAGTGTGATCCAACTCTGTAGGTTGAGACTGTTAGAGAAGGAAGCTAATGCAGGTGGAAACGAAGACCAAGTGCTGTAGATGCTGACTGACACCTGACTTCTGGACATCCTGAAGCTAGTATACCGATAGACTTACCAGCATGAGCCCATGCAGTCTCTATTTGAACTTGGTTGGACCTTTATGAGTTTTTTTATTGCTTGTAACCACAAAGTCCAGGCGAAAAACTTAATTTTATCTCGGTATTCCCTGCTTCATCCTCTAGCAGGAAGCAACTGTCCAATGCCACGGTTGTTCCCAGTCGGTCCATCATGCATGCATTTGCAGGACAGCCTCCCACACTGGTTTTACCTTATACTCCTTGTACCTTAGAGATCTGTTCCTTGCCTGAACAACCTGAACTCCCAGCTTCAGCAGTGGACATCACTGCTTCTCAGGGACGCTCCCTGTTTATTCTAATCACCTACAGCAGGCTCTTTCCACCCTGCCAGTTTGTTTGTTTGAATAAGAAGAGGCAGGACTGGCTGCGAGCCACCTCTGTCTCCAGACTTGGAAAGCCCAGTGCCAAATTATCAGATTCTGGCCCCCACCCAGCACTACCGGTAGGTACACTCTGTTCCAGCTCCAGCCTCCTGGTCCCGAGCATCTAGCCTGCTGCTTTTTCCTTCTTCCCAGGTTCAGCCTGGTGTTATTTCCAGTTCCGTCATCTCCGTTGTTGATGTGTCACCTCTGACTTTTGCCATTTCCCTTCCAGGGATCTTGGGAATTTTTTTAAAATCATAACTCAGTGATCTAAAGCCATCTGTCATCCTTTCATAACCTCACAGCAGCATTCACCCTCCTTCACATAAAGCTGTTTCCTCTTCTTCCACCTCCAGCCAAGGTAAGAAAAGTCCTTCATAGCTACCAGGGGAGGAAAACAGCCACCTTCAGAATCATAGATTGGGAGAGTCTCTCTTCAGCTTTTCCAGAAACATTGGATGATAACAAAGGGACAAAACCTCCCCTCAGTACACACAATGACTTGGTCTCCCTTCCCATTATTATTATCTTTCTCTTTCTAATAAATATAAATTGAGTATTCTTTTATGGGCTCTTCAAGCTCCAGAGATTTGAGCTGTAATCAGTATACGTTCAACAAATCTTTAATTGTCCATTACACATCAGGCACTGTGCTAAGTAATGGTGAATAAGAAAGGCAAAATCCTCTCTTCACTCAGATCAAGACCCTCTTGAGGGCAGAGAGGAGGCCTCCACACATACATAAATGAACGGATGCGTGAAATGTCAGTGAGAAGTGCTGCAAGACAATACGAGGGGTTAATGTATCTCCAAGGCTGGAGAACTACTGTGACAGACTGACCAGGGAAGGTAGCACTTGGTCTAAAGCACATGAAGACTTGAGGTAGCATCCCACAAGACCAGTGTGAGCTGTACTGGTTGGTTTTGTGTGTCAAGTTGACACAAGCTGGAATTATTACAGAGAAAGGAGCCTCCCTTGAGGAAATGCCTCCATGAGATCCAGCTGTAAGGCATTTTCTCAATTAATGATCAAGGGTGGGAGGGTACTGCCCATTGTAGGTGGTGCCATCCCTGTGCTGGTAGTCTTGGGTTCTATTAGGAAGTAAGCTGAGCAAACCAGGGAAAGCAAGCCAGTAAGTAGCATCCCTCCATGACCTCTGCATCACCCCCTGACCTGCTTGACTTCCAGTCCTGACTTCCTTTGGTGATGAACAGCAATGTGGAAGTGTAAGCACTGAATAAACCCTTTCCGCCCCAACTTGCTTCTTGGTCATGTTTTGTGTAGGAATAGAAACCCTGACTAAGACATAGGCAAAGGTCCTGAGCATAAAGCAAGCTTGCTGTGTCATAGTACAGGTTAGCAAGTTGCATCCCAGAGACCAAATCCAATCACTTATTCCCTCCCCTTCTCCTCCTCATCTTCCTCTTCCTCCTCCTCCTCTCCCTCTTTATCCTTCTGGAGGTGAAGAGTAGAGAGGTAATAGTGGTGATATATGTAATATGTGTACATGTATATGATCTTGTTGGCATAGGTATGTACACACATGTGTGCAGGAATGTATGCCGGTGTGTGCATGTGAGTGTGGAGGCCAGATGTAAATGTCAGGTGTCTTTCTTTGATCATTATCTACCTTTAACTCATGAGACAGGGTCTGTTACTGATGCTGAAGTTCATCAATTTAACTAGGCTGGCTGACCAATGAAATTCAAAGATCCGTCTGTCTTTCCCCACCCCCTTCCCTGCCCCTCACCCTAGTACTAGGAATATAGGCACAGAGTTTCTTACATGGGTTCTGGGGGTCCAAACTCAAGTCCATCAAAGTGACAAGCACTTTGCTGACTAAGCTCTCTCCCTCAGCACCCAACCTGTTTTCTTTATTTGGATAGGCTACAAGCTAAGAATGGATTTTACATTTTTTTAATTGACTAAACAACAAAACAATAAATGACATTTCATGATGCATGAAAATTATGTGAAGCTCAAGTTTCAGTAACCATTAGTAAGATTTACTGGACCACAGCCATGCTCACTCATTAATGTATTTTCCATGGCTGGTGATTTTTCAAGCCTTTGGCTGGGCTGAACAGCTGTAACTGTGTGCTCCTGCAGCAGAAAGTTTATAGACTCCTGCACTGAAGGAACAGGAACACACCTTTCTAGGCTTGAGGAGACACTAAATTTATTTTAATTATGTCCATTCCCTTTGCCTTTAAATAACAGAAACCCTGTGTTTCACTGACTTAAATAATGTGAGCAGAAAAGAGCCATGAACCGTAAAGATCAGTCCATCAACCCATGAACACCGATTAGTGACCTCAGTCAGTGCTACATGTAACAAAAGAATCACCTATCTAAGCTCTGTTTGGCTTCCTAGCTCACAGAGTTGTAAAATACAGTGCAGAAAACATTGTTTTAAGTTATGGCATTTTATGACAACTGTTTTACAAAGTTATTCAACCAGGACAAACATTGCCCCTCTCCCAAAATCGTTTTTCTGGTTGATTGAATAAAAGGACACTCACAAAATGATTTTATTCATCCAAAAACACATTCAAATCTGACAACGTAGAGAAAAATGTAAGCTACATGGAATCATCTACCTCCCTTGACTCAATGGAGAAGGGAAAGTCTGCTGATCATAACTGTCTTAGGTTTCTATCGCTGGAATAAAACATCATGACCAAAACCAACTTGGGAAGGAAAGAGTTTATTTCATCTTATAACTGTCCAGTCATCCTCCATCTCTGAGGGAAGTCATCTGAGGAAACTGGAGGCAGGGACTGGAGCAGAGACACAGAGGACTGCCACTTCCCTGCTTACTCCTTCTGACTTGCTCGGCCTGTTTTCTTGGCTCTTCCTTTCCTGACGTCCTAAACAACAAAGCCTCCCTTTGCTATGATGTTTCCTGAGCATTATGTCCTATTGTAGAAATACCAACTAGGACTGGTTACTCCTTATCAGTTGTTCTCTGCATTTTCACCAGTTATAATTTTCTTTAATGGTCTCAATCTTTTGCAAAGAGAAGTTTCTTTGTATGAGGGGTGAGACCCATACTCATCTGTGAGTATAAGAATTAAATATTTAGAATACAATTAGGAATTATGTTGGTTTAGTAAAGTAGCAGTTGTAGTTTAGTTTCTCCTTCAGTAACCATGATCTCATGAGCCCTGAGTAGCTGGCTAAGTTCTCAGTACCATACATAATCTCCCCTCCCGCTTTGAGCAGTCCTTAAGTCCAATTATAGAGTTGTTGGTGACCAACAGGATATGTGTGCCACTACTGCACTCTTAGGGCTATCACGTTGTAGGGCATTGGGCATCTGGGCACCTGGTCAAGCACAGGCCTCAAACCCCAGACCCTAATGGAACAGAAGGTGTTCGGCTTTGCTCCTGGGCCCCTGGTTCTTTTCACTTAGCTTCAGCCCTTCACAGCCCCTCCCAAAGATAGGTTTGTGTCATCCAGCACAGGTAGAGGGTGTGACTACAGGCCTTAGCCTCAGATCTCCATATTAATGAGATACCTAAAGGCCAGAGGGCATAGCCCATTAAGCATTCCTTCCCAGACTCTCCTCCTTACAAACAGTATTTAACCCAAGTCCCACCCTAGAAGGGGGGGCGGGGGGTGCAACCACATTCACTTTCTGCCATGACAATAAACCTCTTAAAACCATGGACTTCCTTGTGTCTTTGGGGCCTGTCATGGAGAACCGTGGAGGGGGCCTTAGACTACCAAGCCACTATTTAATTTCCCATCTATGCCAACTCAACCAAGCTAGCCAACCCAGCCAACCCAGCCAACCCAGCCAAGCAAGTGCAATAACCAGGAGTCTCTACCTGCGGGGTGCTGCTGGGGCTTCTCTCTCACCCTCATTCCTCTCGGCCGTGGGCCAGTCCAGACAGTATGCTTTCACATCTCAGTTCTTCTGCAGCTCCCCGTGGAGTCTGGGAGCCCAAGGGTAGAGACTACTGGCCTCCTGGGTCAGCCTCTTAGGCCCAGAGACCACCACTCAGGAGCCCTGCCCCCGCGGGACTTCAGGCTGAGACCTCTCCATGCCTGGGCAGAGCCCCAGCAGCTTCTCACAGCCCAGCATCCGCCCAATGCAGTGGAGTGAACTCAGTCAAATTCCCATGCTTCTGCCTCCCTGAGCCATGGCAGACACATGGGAACCACAAAAGCCCAACAGGACCCACACCCATGCCTGTGAGCTAACAGCCCTGCAGCATGCCATGCTGGCTATGGTTGTAGTTCATAGGTGCCATAGCTAGGTAGGACTACTGATTGCTTCCCTTCCTTGGCAGCTTGTATAGTACCTGCAGGTAATATGAAAGCTAGTCCTCAGGAAGGAAGCTTTTAGGTCACATATAGCTTGGTCTCTCTTGAGTGCTGTATCTGAAGTGCATGGCATCTGCAACAATAGGGACTGGCCTTCAACTTCTGAGAGGCAAACAAAGACAAGAGACATAGCCTATATTGTTTTCGGGGAACTCTTGGAACCCTATGACCAACCACTGGAAATAGGATTTTGCATGCCTGGCACCTGACTCTTGGGGAGTAGGTCCCTTATTCTAACAACCGTCACAGATAATCCTAACCTTCTAAATCTCTAAACCATTGCTTTGGCAATCTGGAAATAAAATAATTTTTAAAAACTCCCATTTGGCTGTATCGGAAAGTTTTGTTTCTGGGCTAGAGATATAATTCAATGGTAGAGTGTCTGCCTAACATATACAACCCTGCATGCAATTTGCAAGAAGGAAAGCCATGCAGAAGAGACAAAGAGATTTCATTTCTGCCATTAACTGGCTCCTGGGACAAACTACTTTTATTCAGACCTCAGTGGCCCCTGTATTAGCTCTCTGACCCAGAAGCTCTCTGTAGATTCTTCCCACTTTCTCATCCTACTGGTGGCCACACCTCGGGTACCTTTGTAAACTATCTGTCGCTACTATCAGAAGGCCAGTAGGACTGTCGATCAAAGGGCTCTGTTGCCTCCAGTTTAGCCAATCAGATTCTCTCATCACAGGAAATTAAATTTGACTGTCTCTTCATTATTGCTCTCCAATCTGTCCTGTGCCTTCTGAACCTAGGTTTACTGTTTTGTTCTCTCTCTCTCTCTCTCTCTCTCTCTCTCTCTCTCTCTCTCTCTCTCCCCCACAGCTTTCCCTAGGTTCCTTAAGCAACCCACAGCCTTGTAGTGAATCTTTTGTGTTGCTGAAATGAGCCAGTCTGTTCAACTTTACAGCTAACCCAGAGTCTGCGAATCAAGATCTTTAGTAGAGTGTTCTATATGATAATGATACTATAGTTTCCATTCTTATAAAGCCACTAAGAATGATCCTTTTGTGACGATTGAGACCGTGCCATGGGAGATCAAGAGCATATTTGAATAATGACATTTTTGTTCCAGTAATTCTAGGAAGCAAAAAAAAAAAAATCTTTAATAGGATAAATGGTTATTCACTGTCTTGCTGAAATATCTCAAATTGAAACAGAATTTCAATTTTGACTAAATTTTTCTCTAAACAAGGATTATTGTTCTGGACCTTGAGAAAAGAAAGGATGAAGGGGAAAGAGGAGTTTTGGGGCTCCATTTAAAACACCCCCCCACCTTCACTTTCCCTATACACATGAATTTAAGGAAAGTTCAAGTCTTGACGTATTTTGAAGAGGGCTGGAAATTGCATTCCAGATATACAAAGAATATAGCTTTAAAAGCTAAGGGCTTCTCTTAGCAGCTACCGTTCTGTTCCTCCCTCGTCTCTTGGTGGGAGTTAACACTGTCCTCAGTGCTGACACTCTCCTGATTCTATCACACAGTGACTGAGCCATTCGGTGAACCAGGCACCATGCATGACTTTTGCCTACATCACCTCATTTAACCCTTACTATATGCCCTTTAACGCCAACGTCATTACTCCCGATTAACAGAAAAAAAAGGGAGGGGGGAAGCTCAGTGAGGTTAAACACAAGGGCTGATAAGCCAGGAGGTCCCTTACTCTGTGTCCTCATTGTTAGGTCTCAATAACAGGACTAACTAAGGTGTCTAACATACCAAAGTAGACCTGGCCACCAGGCTCTCCCAACAACTCTCAGTCCCTACCTGTTATAGAGTATGACTGGCACACCCTGCCCTCTATCCTAAACTTTCTCAGTCCAGGAGCTGGGTTGCCTTTCCCCTAGATGCCCTTTCCCTATAAAATCCAGCCATTTTGATTCCCTGGCCCTTTACTCTCCTGGCTATCCCTTCTCCCATCTCTCTTCCCATGGCTTGGCTCAGAGTCATGTTCACTCTGGATTCTCCCAGATGTCTCGGCCTCTGCCTATGCTCTCCCTTTTATCTACAATAAACCCTCTTCTCCACTCTACTAGGAGCAGTCATCTCCTTCCTTTTTCATTCTTATTTTTTCATTCGATCATCTTTCCCCAGCTCTTTCTTATACAATGCTCCTTTGCCTTAGACTGGAAGCATGCCCAGTCCAAGGCAACACTATAGAGTGCTAAGTGAGACATTCCATCTCAAAGAAAACAGGAATTCATCTTACCGCCCCATATCTTGCTTTGTATCCCTGACCAGACTATAATAAGTTTTTCCATAGGATTGCCAGAATACATTTAGCACAAAGAAAGTACTCAAACATACTTATGGAATCAGTGAATATCCTGTAGGGCTCTCAGACTGACCAGTCATCACAGAGTGAAGAGAATGTATAAGGAATTGACTCCAACACCGAAGAGGAGAAGGGAAGGAAAAGAAAGGGAAGAGGAGAGGGGAGGAAGGGAAAGGAGGGAAGGACAGGGGAGAAAAGGGGAAGGGAGGGATGGGAAGGGGATAAGAGAGAAAAATCAAGAGAAGGGAATCTCTTCTTGGAGAATAAAAACCCCTTGCTAACCTATTAAATCCAGCCAATTTTGAAGTGTGGCTAAGCCATTAAACAGTACTGGGTGATTCCAAACCAAGAAACCCAGAAGCTCTGCTCTATCTTCTGGATACAGCCATACTTTGGCCTGAATTAATGAAGATCAGAAGCTTCCAACATTCTCCTGTGATCAGTATAAACTAGAAGTCTGGAGTAGCAGCCATGCCTTTCCCAGGGCAGGTTAACTTTCAAAAAGCTCAATTCCAGACAGTGTGCTCTCAATGAAGACAGGGAGCATCCTGTTGCTCTGTCACTTTCAGAACTGTAACTAAGCCTTGGCTGATTGTAGAGCTACATTGTTCCTCAACTCTTTACTCGGAAAGATTCAAACAGGCACTTACCCACAAACAGACACTTACCCACAAACAGGCACTTACCCACCTGATGAACTTCCCTGCCAGCTCCAGAGGGCTCCCTTGGTGGTCAGTCTCCTTCACTCACTACTGGTTAGCTATCTATGAGTTTGACCTTGAGGTTTCAGGCTAAGCTTTGCCTGGACCAGACTGGGAGACTAGGAGCTTAGGCGGAACACAGTTGTTCTTAAAGCCAAAGGGGCTTTGTTGGGATGTGATCATGTATATGACCTGCCTAGAGCCATGCCAGATATGTGACTAAGAGTCAGAAAATGGTGGCTTCATTGCAATAACAGCACTGCTGACTTTGTTCATACAGTTTATGTTTAACAGTAAGAAGTCCAGTGTCTTCTTGTTCTAACTGGCAGGGGTGAGCTGAAGACATCTGTCAATTAGCTAATTTTCTCAACTTAGAAACTGGAATGAGTAAGTGACTTTCTGCTCTGGTCACCCTTGGGGAAGGATTCATATACTCTAAATCTATGATCATTTATTACATGTGCATTTGGTATGTATGCATATATATATACATGTTGGAATGTACACAGGTGCATGGTACATGTGTATACTGATGTGTGTGTACAAGTATGCAGGTATACGTAGGTGTGTGAATACAATGATTCATGTGTGTGCAGGTGTGTGTTTGTGTGTGTGCACAAGTAGCTATATGGAAACAGATGTTGGCATTGTATCTAGTGTTCTAGTATCATTTCTATTACCATGATAAAAATCCCTGACCAAAAGCAACATGGGGGAGGTTTATGTGGCCTACAATAACTCTAGATTACAGTCCACTATGGAAGAAAGCCAATGCAGGAACTTAGAGCAGATCACATTACATCCACAGTCAAGAGCAGAGAGACCAGAAATTGAGGCCAACAATTGGCATGTGGGACTTCCTAAACTAGAAAGCTTCTTTAAACAAAACACAAAGAGGAAAGAAATTACCCATGTTGCCCAATCGCTTTCATATAGCTTTCTCCTCCTGTATAATTCAGGAGCCCCTGCCTATGGAATGGTGCCACCCATAGTGGGCTGAGTCTTCCTACAACAATTAACAATCAAGACTTCCCCAACAGACAAACTCACAGCCAACTTGATTTAGGAAATCCTCTCCATGGATTCTCTCCTCTCAGGCGATTCTAACCATCATAGTTGTCTTCCTCAGTCACTCTCTGCTTCTTATTTTTAACCAATGTAGTTCTCTCACTGAACCTAGGACTTGCATTGTCTAACGAGCTAGATTACCCAAGAAATCCCATTTTTAGCCTCTGTGCTGATATTATAGGCCAAGCTACCTCACTCACCTCAATTTTTAAAATATCGGTGTTAAGAGTCCAAATTACAGTTCTCAACTTGTATAGTAAGCATTTTGTCCCCTGAGCTCTCTCCCCACCTCCCTGAATCATCTATTCTTACAGAGACTACTCTGATCATTTATCAAAGAAAACCAGCATTGACTGTGTGACTGCCCAAACTTTCTGCATCTATTTTAAGATTCAATAGAAGGCATGAGACAGGTTTGATGTTGAACAAAGTGAGAAGATGAAACACCACGCTGTCCTTTTTCTGGGCTGGAGGTCAAACCCCATGTGGCACACACACACTAGCAAGTGCTACACTGCAGAGATCCATCCCCAGCCCTCTTCTCCTGAAAACCACTCTCAGTAAGCTGCTCTAATACCTTTTCTGTCTCTTTTCCACCAGATCACCAGTCACCGGTCTGCAGGTTCAATCAGATAATTTCAAAGACTCAAGAAACACTGATTATAGGCAGGTCACTTTAAATTGGAGAAAGAGGGGGATAAAAGCTGTTCATCATTTTCTTTTTTTAGACAAGGCCTTACAGCATTACCCAAGCTAGCCTCAAACTCAGGGTCCTGCTGCTCAGCCTCTAGAGTAGCTGTGATCCCAGACACCCACCATCTTAGCTGAGCTGGACTGGAAAATTTTAACATTAATATGTGTTGGTCAGCTTTGTATCCCAATAACAAAATGCCTGAGACACTAACTTATTAAAGAAAAGGTTTATTCTGGCTCTTTTGGTTTTGGATGTTCTGGTGCATGAATGATTAGATTCATTGCTTTTTAGGTCTCTCTGGTGTGGGTACCAGATAGTACCATGGGGAACCTTATGGCCAAGAAGCAAAATAAAACAAAAAATGAGGATTTATGTTCTTTGTTAGCATATACCCATGACCTGAGTATCTCCCACAATGCCCCACCTCCAAATACCATCACCTTAGTGACCAATTCTTAACACACAGGCCTTGGGGGGAGGAGTCACATTCCAAATTGCTAGTTATTTTGCTTACTTCTATGACCAAATGCCTGATACGAAGTGACTTAAAAGAGGAAGCATTTATCTTGGTTCATGGCTTAGGGTACTGACTATCATGATGGGGAAAGCATGGTGGTGTCACCACTGTGAGGATGTGACAATAGGGGCATAAGGCTGCTTGCTCGTCTCTCAGTAGACCAGAAAGCAGAGATCAATGCTGCTGTTCACATGGTTTTCTCCTTTAATTGAGTCTGGGTCCCCAGTCTATTGGATAGTGCCACCCGCTCAGGGTGGGTTTTCCCTTCTTGCTAAGCCTTTTCTAGAAACATCCTCACGGACATACCCAGAGGCATATTTCCTAAAGACTTAATGATGTTTTTAAAACAATCAAGTTGACAATCAAAATTTACCATCACCTCAGCTATAGAAAGTGACAAGAGAATTTTTCTAAGGCTAGTTGGCTACAGAACCTGTTTGAGATATCAGAATGCAGGCAGTGCTTTATATGAAGCATAATATACTGTGCTTGTCACTCTTCTCTCTGCCTGTGACAGGGGACATTGATCTGAGCATGCAGTGTTAGAAAAATGTCTTTTTGCTGTGTGAACCCAGTGATATTTTAAGGTTACTCATTTCCGCATACCGTCTTCCCTGTCCTAACCCAGACAGGGGAAATATGAGTGCAGTCTAAAGGTATAACAGACTGTGCTGTGCCTAAGACCTCTTACCTGAGCTGCCTTCCAGAAGGTAGCAGTTCAGTAACAGAGTGATCAAAGTTCTGAACTACAGTGAATGGCAAAATAGGTCTAATTGACTAGCAGAAATATTCAAAAGAGGTGTCTTCTCTGTGTAGTGACAGAGAGAAGCAAGCCTCCTAACTGTATCTTCCATGGGCGTTCCTCATCTGTCAACAGACTACTCCAGTAACAGCTGAAGAGACTCCACAATAATCCCTCATCCTCAGGTACTTCCCAGGTAAGACAGAAAGTGGGGACCGTGCGCAAACTGAGTACACTTGGAAATATCACTGTATCCAAATACAATATCTATTTCTCGAGAATCCACAGAGAAAGGCTTCAAAGTCAATGCCAACCATTATCCATGTATCCATGCTAAGGCAGCCTCTTCATAAAGGGATGAGTAGTCTTCTAAGTATTTTTTCATAGCTAAAATGGAAGCTATTATGTATTATCTTAATTAAAATTCACATTAAAAATAGAAATAAAGATCATTTATCAAGAACCTACTCTTTGGCATTATGAGCCAGAAGCTTATATATGTCATTTTATTTAATTCTTAGCATAAACAAATGACATAATGTATTGTGGCTCTCAAGGGAAACAGAACCAACAGGATGGATGGGTAGATACATATATGCATAGGAAGAGATACTGGAAAATGGCACATGTGGTTAGGAAGATGGCAAATCATATAGTGTGCAGACTGTAAGCTGTAGAACCAGCAATGCCAGTGAGGTAATTCAGTCTGAGTTCAGAAGTTTGAAGAATAGAGTGGCTGATGGTGTGCCTTCCAGCCCAAGGTCTAAAGGCAGGAAAGAATGAAGGGCCTAGATCCAACTGAGAGCCAATACATTTTTCCTCCTTCTTTGTGTTCTATTTGTAGTTTCAGTGATGCCCACTGTGGTAATTCACACTGATTGTCAGCATGACAGAGTTTCAGGTCACACAAGAGATGAGTCTCTAGACAAAGCTGGGAGAGATACCACCTCTGGGCATGCATGCCAGGGATTTTCATGATTGTGTCCATTTAAGTGAGAAGTGGATGGCGCCTTCTAGAGGTGCTCCAGATATCAGGGGGTCCAAGAGGAAAGCTTTAGTTTCTTCACCCTTCTAACAGGAAAAAAAGGCCAGGAGTTCTCCAGAAATGCCCCAGGCCTTCAGTGCTGAGGGCTCTAGCCTCATGGACTAAGTAGCCACTGGCTTCTCAGCCTCTGCAGTATGAAGACAGTAGCTGGTAGACTTCGAGGTTATCTCACGCAAGTCCCCTTCCAATATGTTTAGTACATCAGTCCTGTTCCTCCAACTAACATACCTACCCACACAGAGAATGGAAGAGCACCCTTCACTTTATGCCCATTTACAGCTGATTTCTTTTGGAAATATCCTTTTATGCACACCAAAATAATAACATTTTACCAGCAATGTGGGCATCTCTTGTCCTATTTGAATCAACATATAAATTAACCATCACAGGAATAACTATTATTACCTTTTTACAGATTTTTTTTCTAAGTAGCTGAACTAGGTCAAATATATAGCCGAAGTTTAGTCAGCCTAGAAGCTGAAGCGGGAAGAATTATGTACACCCAGACCATTTCCCCTTAACTCTCCCTTCTGGCCAGAGAATCATATCTCCATCCCACTCCCCAGACATAGACTCTTTAAGAGTTCCCTTTTCTTCATTTTACTGCCAGCGACCTGATGACATCATTTCTGGTCTGACACCAATTCTACTCCAGTATGTTCCCCAGGAGAGCCAGCCCCCCAACACCTGCTATTTCTTCCTGTCTCTGCAGAGAAGATCCTGGGAAACAAACCTAAGAAAAACAGCAAAAGAAAAGTGATCCAAGAAGAAAACTGCCCTTGGGAGAGAGGAGACATTTTTGTCTTAGATAATTGTGAGTGATTAATTAGCATGTGTGGGAGAGAAAAGCTGATCTAGGCCTGTGGTGGAAATCAACACTGTGAGACCAAGGAAGGCCGCTATCAAAGGCTACAGCCAGGAAACAAAGGACGGGAAGCAGGATTTCTTCTTCTTCTTTTTTTTTTTCAATGTCCAGAACAAAGTGGACGAGAAGCTTGGCAGGATAAAGGATTAGCATTTCACATTTCCAGTGGAAAAAGCACTTCGTGCTCAAAGCTGAAGATATGTGGGAAGAGGTGAGTCATGAGGAAGGTACTACATTAATATTCTTTTTCGGAAAATTATTATTTGACTATAGTCCTCCTGTGCTACTCGACAGAAAGCCAGGAAGGGAAGACTAGTCTAATGCTGCTTATTATGGAATGCTGAGGCACTACACTTTCACCAGTCTCTCCCTCCTTTACATATTGCATTCTTTCTTACTAAATTCCTCTTCCATTCTTCTTTGGTTTTGTTGTTTTGTTTTTGTTTGGGGAACAGGGTCTTACAATGTAGCCTATTCTGGCCCCAAACTCTAGCCCAGTCTGGTCTTGACCTCATAAATCTCCCTTCCTTAGCTTCCCAAGCATAGGAATTGCAGGGGTGCACCACTGCACCCCTATTTTTAAATGTTTATTTCTATTTCTCTCTCAACTGCTCCTGGCAGAGGTTATCCTCTATACTTCCTAGAAACCACTAGAAACCACTTCCTCAAAGGTACTTTCCTCAGCTCCATCCTGTGACAGACTTCATCTATCCACTATCTATCCTCTTGATTACTAACATTATTCTGATTAACTTAGAAGGTTCCAGAACATATAACTTTTCCTGGCCTCCCCTACATTGGTAGGTAGCCACAAAACATACTTCTGACATGAGCAGAAGTTGTTAGATTATATTTCTGGAAAATTTTCCCTAAGAGAGATGCCAACTCAATATGCAAGCTAGTTCTGTCCACACTCAGCTCTTTTTTTCTTAGCCATGTGTGGATAGATGGAGCTCTTGAAAGCTTGCAGGCAAGAGTCATACTCTAACTATGGAAGATTAGAAGTGAGAAGTAACATGTGGCCCTGATGAGATGATGCGCTTTGCCTCCCCATGTGGAAAAAACAAACTCCAAATTGCAGCAAAATCTGATAATCCTGACCCCAGTTAATAGACACACCTCCTTGATTTCTCTCCCCCAAACACAATATTCTCATTCACGTACATTACTTTACAGTGATTTAACAAATGGCTTAATCCCCTTACTAGTGTCTGAGCTCTATGCTCTCTGGGTCTTGACCTCCTCTGCTCACTGCACACAGAAAGCTAAGCAGAATAGACTCTGTGACAACCAATGGATTCCACTGATAATGCCCCCAGATAGCTGGGGGAAAAGCCTTGAAAGGAGATAGTCATCTTGAAATATCCAAAGAGACAAAGTAGAGAGAACATAATATGCCTGCCTTTTCAACTCATCTCACTTCTGCTGCTGTTTTATCCTCTGGGCTGAGGCTTTATTCGGTTTGTTTTCGTTTTTGTTTGTTTATGGAGTTGAGGTAGAACTTCACTATGTCACCCTGGCTGGCCTGGCTCTCAATCGGCAGATCAGGCTGCTCTTGAATTTCTAGAAATCCTCCTGTCTCTGCCTCTGCCTCCCTTGTGCTGAGAGTAAAGGCATATGCTACCAAGCCCAGCCCTAGTATGAGTTTTTGTAGGAGACTTCTGTAGCCTATGATAGGTTATTTCTCCGTGACTGGTGATATTAGCCAATTTAAACCAGATTAGATTATTTTAAAGGCAGGTTTATTGGGAAGCTGCACTTGGGCAAGTTCACTGGCACCAAGGACCAAGAACTGGGCTGAAAAGTTCAGGGTATGTCGGGTAGGGACTGAGGGATTCTGGGAGAACCTAGAAGCCAGGTCTGCTTTGTTATAAAAAATATGTACCTCAGTCTCTTGTCCGGTTCTGAAACCAAACACTCTTAGTGTAGACTCCTCCAGAAGCAGGTCTGGTAACAAGCATTTGAGGACACCAAGAAAAGACTTGGGGAGTAAGAGAAGATAAGAAGGCAGCTGGGTATAATGTGCTATCAAGCAGGGACTATAGCAAGTGCCCAGAGCCTAACTCCTCACAGAGCAACTCTAGGAAGCAGAGAGCCCCTTCCCATGCAGGGGGAGGGAACTGGGGCTCACATTCCAGCATCCATCGCTGACTAGTTGAGGTCACTCCTGCTGAGGCTTGGTTTGTTCCTGTGCATTGCAATGCTGGATTCTGTACCCCAAAGTCTAGGCCTACAAGTGAATTCTCATGTTTACCAGCCTTTGTTGTGCAAACTTTGCTCCTTAATTTAAAACTGTTGAGATTTGGTCTGTTGCTATGTAATGTAATGCTAAATACTGGCCCTGGTTGCCTCAGAGATGAGGAGATCCTCACAGACATCAAGTGCATCTATGTAACCTTGTCCCTCAAGTTATCCCTGATTGATGGATAAAGATGCCTACAGTCTATAGCTGGGCAGAAGAGAGAGAGGTGAGGTTTTGGTTCTTGGGCTTAGGATCTCAGGCAGGAGACCATGGAGCCAGAGAGGGGAAAGTAGAGAGAGGAGAAGATACCATGGAATAAGTAAATCCTGAAAACCTGGCCGTGAGGGCTTGCCAATTGGAATAAGAGTGGCCCAGGTGGAACATGGTAAATTATAACTCTGGGTTATTGACATTAAAGTAGATACTAATAGCTTAGAGGATAGATATCTGGCCAGCTCTAGTGCTTTAAAGGCTTATCATAAAGATAAAGGTTTTGTGTCTTTTATCTGGGAACTAAATTATCTAAGGTAGGGTAGAAACCTTTGGTTATATATTTTCAACAACACTCTCTGGCTTGCTAATGGTTTGCTAGCCTTCAAGGCAGGAAGAAGGGAACTGTCATTTCTGAAGAGCCCCTCAAACACAGAGGGATAGGTTCTGACAATCAGAGCTGTTCCGAGCTCCCCAAATAGGGTTGTCTGAAGGGCACTGACAGGCTCTTCTGAAACCCTTTCAGTCAAAGTCAGTCATCATTGTCATAGTCTGCAGGTGTCAGGGGACCTAGATGGAATATGGACACTTATCTTGTATTTAAATTTATTTGAAACATACATATATGTACACACATGCCATGGTATGCATATGGAGATCCAAGGACAATCCTGGATGTGAGACCTCCTCTTTCACCTTGGCTGAGACACACATACTCTAATGTTTGCTGCTGTGTACACAAAGCTAGTTGGCCCTCAAGGTCCTGCCTCTGTCTTCTCCAACTCTTATGTAGGAATTATACTGGAATGACTGGAATGACAGATACATGCTACTTTGCCCAAGTTGACCTGAAGATTAAACTCAGGTCCTTCACTCACTGAACTGGCTCTCAGTTTGTTTTGTTTGTTTGTTTGGTTGGTTGGTTTTGAAATCTAAACTAGTAATATATTACATTTTCAATTTCCTTTCTATTTAATGCTTAAATCACTGGCTCCATTTTGTGGTAATAATATAATTTATGAAATGCCAAAGAAATTAATTTTATAAAATGATCAACAAAGTAGACTGAAAACTGTAACAGTACACCAGAATTGTAAACCAATGAGAAATCACTAAAACTTAGGAAAGTATGGTGGATATTTAGTTATTTGCAATTCTTGGGACTAAACATAAAGCCTTGTACCTACTAGTCAAATGCTCAACTGCTGAGTTACACCACTCACCATGGTATTTCATATCTACTAATACCCAACACTCTTTGCACAAGAGAACAAACAGTAAGAGGCAGAGAAGCCACAAGTCCCACACGTGGGACTCTTACCAACAGCAGGATAGTAGTGGCTGCAGGTTTTAAGCATCAGAGCTTAGCATAGCCTTGCCTGTCTTCCTTGAAAGGTTCCATCAACTTTCAGAAATGCGTGTGTAACAGCAGACAACTGTGGGTGAGGGGGAAGGCCAAGATGTCAGGACATCTTTCAGGAAGTTTTAAAAGAAAGGAAAGCGTTCCTTGAGCTTTAAGGAAGACAGGAAAGAGATGTGAGAAGGATCCGGCCCATCAGCAGTCACCTTGGGTGACCGCTCCCTCACTCCTGTCCTATCCCACATGGGCTACAGAGCTGGACTGGCCATCTGGAAGCAGGAAGGATGGAGAGGAAGTGAACTGCTGCCAAGCTGTCCCCAAAATATGCCATCTTGAATGGCTGCCTTATTGTGTAAGAAGACATAAAATCCAGATGGTGAGTTTCTGGATTTTAAGTTCCTATAGAGAAGTCACATTTTCCAGCACATCCTAACTCCATTTGATGTGTACGTGTGATGGCTGAATGTCATTAACAAAGACCAGGGATGAAAATAAAGACCCAAGACATCACCTTTGATTGGCTCAACTCTATATTCTTAGATTGACTGTGTTGTGGGTTGCAGCCATTGCTGGGCTGCATCTGGTGTTGTGAATCTCTAAAGGGGGATTCATATATGTCAGCACAAGAATGGACTGACAGAAACACCAAAGTCAATCAAGGGACAGTCTTATCCAAGGAGCCACATACTAACGACAGAAAAAATACCCAAATGTTTGACTCAGAAAACAAATAGATCCTTAGTTGCATCTGACTTAAGTTTTCATGTGAATTACTTTTCTTGGGGTAAAGAATGCAACCTGTGGTCTCTGCTCATATAACACCCCATCCTTCTGCTTTCAAACTTTTGTCCACCAAGCCTGCAAACACTGAGCCACCATGTCCTTGCACATGGTTCTGGGTCCTGGACATGCATGCACATGTATGGGTCCAGGAACCCTGACTAAGGGCATCAAAGGAGTGAAAAAATGGCAGACACATATACAGAGAAACAGAAAAGCTGGGGTTGGGTGGCCTGGGCTCTCAGATGGAGAAACCACAGCACCCTCAGAAACCCAGCATGTTGTTATATAGAGTTGAATGGGGAGGTAGGGTTTTTGCATATGACTGAACAAGAAAGGTGGGTTATTACACAAGGTTACAGGTTTAGCTAATCTCAGTAGAAGCAGTCTTCTCTGTAGAAGATCAGTCTTTGGGTCAAAATAAAAGAATGGGGAGAAAGTTACTGTGGGCATTTTCTGCATACACTCAACATTCACTCTCAAACCAGAAGAAGGTTTTACCATTCCTCTGAGCCTCACCTGGGGTGGGGGAAGGCTTTGCCAACTGTCCAGAGGTATTTTAGAAAGAGATCTTTGTGACTCTGAAGCAGGAAAACAACCTTCATGTCAGGCAATCAGGGATCAAGAAAGAATAGAAGAAGCTAGTCTCTGTGGGAGCTATGAGTGGAACTCAGTGGTTCTTGGCCTTCCCAATGCTGGGACCCTTTACTACAGTTCCTCATGTTATGGTGACCCCACCACCACCACCATAAAATTATTTTGTTGCTACTTTATAACCATAATTTTGCTACAGTTATGAATTGTGAGGTAAATATCTTATATTTGTCCCCTCAAATCAACCCACGAGGTGAGAAGCACTGCAGTCTGGCAGGTGCTGGGGAGAGCAGAGGGCATGATGTGACCTTGTAGGAATAAAAACTAGAACCAAACTAGAGAAGGGGAATTCTTCCTCCTTAGGTTTCAAACAGGGACAAATGGCTGAGGTGCCTACCTAACATATCAAAGCAGACCTGACCACTGGGTTCTTCCTGCATCCCTCAGTCCCTACCTGTCCCAGGGTCCTGCAGATTGACATACCTGACCCCCTACCCTGAACCTCTCCAGCCCAGGGGCTGGGTTTCCCTCCAACAGCTGTCCTTCCCTACATAATCCAACCATTTTGGTTACCTGGTCTTTTTTCTCTACTCTCTTTGGGCCTCTTGGCTGTTCACCTGGTTCCCCTCTCTCCCGTTTCCCGTCTCCCCCAATCCCATCCTCACATAGCCCTGGTCAGGGTCATGTCCACTCTGAACTCTCCCAGATGTCCCTGCCTCTGGCTATGCTCTCCCACATGTCTATAAACCTTCCCCAGCCATACCAAGGAGCAAACATGTCCTTTCTTTTTTATTTCTTTTTTTTTTTCATTCAGTTCTCTCAGCTGTAGTGTTACAGAACTG
The DNA here is from genome assembly GCA_030674055.1 of Rhabdomys pumilio. Taxonomy (NCBI): domain Eukaryota; kingdom Metazoa; phylum Chordata; class Mammalia; order Rodentia; family Muridae; genus Rhabdomys; species Rhabdomys pumilio. The sequence continues at coordinate 47,252,765 of JANHMN010000013.1, forward strand.
CATACCTTCTTCCTGGATGCAGGCTGCTGTGTTTGCCTTTTTCCACTAAGAGGCAGGCAGCCCTGGCTCATGTCAAGCTGCAGGACAAGCTAATGCTGACAGACTTCATCTGAGGGTTGGCCTTTGACTGTCGGTTCCTCACCAACCTTACAAGAAGGACGTGTAAGGGCAGAGATGCTGGTCTCAAGAAGATCAGTCTTCAAAGTGGAGTCTCCTCTTTGGGGTGCAGACCATATAAACCCCACACTCTGCCACTCAACCTGCAGAGATGTGGAGCTGGTTGCCAAGCCTTTAGGACCAAAGCCTGTGTCTTCTAAATCAGATAGACAGACAAGCAGGCAGACAGAACATCTCACCTGGTCATGTTCTGAGATTCCAGGGGAGAAATACACAGAAAGTGCACTGGCCAGGACAGGTATGTTAAGATCAAAGGAAAGCTGTCATGAGTGTGGGGCTTCTGCTGAGGGTATTGAGACAGCCAGGTGTATTGGAGTGGCAAATGCAGCTGCCTGTGAGCTGACCCATCCATCACTTCATTATCCTAAAGGAAATCAAACAAAATCCAATGGTAAGTCCCATTCAATCAGGCTCCCAGGAGACTCAGCCTCAGTTACTACTGCAGCTCCCTTACTCACCAGGATTCTCAGAGTGCCCACACACTGGGGAGATGCTGTAACTGACAGGTGGATGCAGGAGCCTCCTCCAGGTGCACACAGGTACCAGACACCTGAATTCTGCACTTGTGCAGTTCCAAGGTACAGGAGTCTCACACTTGGGACCTGTCTTCCACAGTCCCCACGAAGTTCTTTTCTTTCTTCATCACACAACAACTTAAGTCCCACAGGCACATGGGATGCCTAAGGACCTGTCACTCAACAGTCTGAACAAGAACATAGCTACAATCCTTTCAGTCCAAAGTGTCCTCTCTGTGTATGCTTGAGAAAGCTGCAGGCTGTTGACAGAGCTTCAGTGTTCCAGGCTTTCTGTGCTGGACCAGGAACTCCTACTGGCACCCTTAGAAGATGCTGCCTATGCCCGTCCTGCATCATTCTTCAAATGTTCCACTTCAGAGACCACCAAGCCTGCCTCAGGGATGGGTGCAGGCAGTAGAAGGGTGGCCTCACAGAGGTATTTGGCTGGGCTTTTAGGGAAGAGGGTCTTCAAACTCAGCCACATGTTGGCATAGGCTGCTTGTTCTCAGTACTCAGATCCCCTCCACTGAGGAGCTTATAAGTGAGGAGACAACTGACAGTCTTCCTGGACTTCCTCTGGTGCCTGTGCCCAGGCCTGGCTTTTCTAGAGATGCCACAGCTAATAGCTGAGCTTGCAAGGCCCTTGAGCAGAAATCTCCTGACTATGCTTCAGAGCTCTTCTGGTGGCCTGGCTGTACCTTCTTAAACTATTCTGGCACCCCTCCCAAGCAATTCCCTTAAACGGGCATCAGATGTGCACAACTGGGAATGCCTCACTTCCTCCATTTTTTGTAGATTTCTTCTCAGAGAACACACACCAGCTAGGGAATTCTCAGAGAAAAATAGGCTAAGAGATGGGGCCTGCGAACTGCCTCATTCAGCATCGGGGATTCAGAGAGGTAGATTGTGGAGTCGAGAAAAGTTCTTGCAGAAGGAGGCAACTAACTGCTGAAGTTTCACAGTGATATGAATACCTAGGGGAGGATTCTAGCAAAAAGAACAGCCTTGCTGATGTGATGAACCAGGCATCTGAAGATGCTGAGATGGAGCAATGGAGCAGCTCCCACTAAACTGTGTGATGGTGTGTGTGTATGTGTGTGTGCGCGCGTGTATGTATGTGTGTGTTTATGTGTGTGTTTACATGTGTATGCATACTGTGTGCATGCACGTGTGTGTATGTATACATGTGCATATGCCTGTGTGTGCATACATGCATGTGAATGCTTCGAAGTGTGTGTTTGTGTGTGTTTGTATGTATGTGTGTATGCACATTTTGTGTGTGCATGTGTGTATATGTATGCATGTGCATATATGTGTGTGCATGCATGAGTAAGTACATATGTGTGTGCATATACCTGTGTGTATACATGCATGTGAATGCATGTATGTATGTATGTATGTATGTATATACATGTGTGTATGCACACTGTGTGCATGCATGTGTGTGTATGTATGAGTGTGTATATGTGTGTGTATGTATGAGTGTGCATATGTTTGTGTGCATACATGTATGTAAGTGCGTGTGTGTGTGTGTGTGTGTGTGTGTGTGTGTGTGTGTGTGTAGACACCTATGAAAGAAGAAAACCTCAAGATTTTTTTGGTCCTTGGGCACTTTCCGTCTTTTGTTTGGCAAGGGTCTTTCACTGGCTTGGAACTTCACCAGGTAGGCTAGGCTATCTGGCCAGCAAGCTTCCAGAGGATCCACTGCCTCTGTCTCCTGTCCTGCCATCATTTATATTGCAAACACATACCATTGCACCCAGCTTTTTATATGGGTTTTATCGAAATTCAACTCCTTTATTGTCTGAGGCACACCCTCAGCTTACTCAACTATTTTGAAGCCCTACAGAGGGAGGAGAAACTAACCATTCAACTGGAAGGCTAGTGGCCTACACAGGGCCCTTTCTTCATTTAGAGGAAGACCTAGCATGGCTGAGGAACCTAGTAGCCTTGCAGTTGGTTCCAAGCACTCTCAAATGCTCAGCCTGGATCCTGACTGGAAAACCTGGCCTCTGAAGGATAGATACAAACATCTGTGTGGATATGTTGAGCTTATCCTGAGGAAATGACTCTATTCCCCACAGGTGTTTCTGAACCTCAGAGAAGAAAGACTCACACCTTCTTCCTAGGAAGAGTTAGCATCTCCCCATGCTGGGTGATGATGCAGAGACTTCTCTTCCACAAGGAACAGGTACCCTGGCCTCTTTGGCTGCTTTCACCTCCTGGAGCCTTAGATGTGCCAGGTCTGCAACTGTACAGTGAGCTTTATAAGAATTAGCATGGGCTAGATGTCTAGTAACTATGATACTGCAGAGGTGAAAAAATGCTACTTCCATGCCTGTTTTAATCTTGGTCTATCTGACTCATTCTGTCTTGGCCCAGAAAATCCAGAGAAGCTCACTGAAAACACTGTGTGAAACAAATGGAGTTGGGAGACCTTCTGGAGGCCTGAGATAAGCTGGGTGATCGGGGGTGACAGCTAGCATCAATGCCAGCCATAAAATGAGCCTTCTGATAATCTGACCCTGCAAAGAATCCCTGAGCAGAATCATCTAGCTAAAGAGCTCCTAGCTTGACCCAAGGAAACTGAGACAGGGCTAGTCTCTCAGGCCACTAGATTACAGGGAATTTGTACCCCTGCAATAAACAGAAAACCCATCAGTTATTGGAAACCTGAAGAGATTGACAATTCATACTGAATTTCTTTAAAAAAAAATGACGAGCTTGAAAATCAGTTTTCTTCATTGAAGAGACACTAGACAAACCAACCATATAGCAGATGTCTTAGTTAATTTTCTCCTGCTATGCTAAGACACCATGATCAGGGCAACATTTCTTATAAAAGAAAATGTTATTGGCCTCACAGTTCCAGAGGGTTAAAGTCAATGAATATCAAGGCAGGAAGCACTGCAGCTCGAAGGCTGGCTTGGTGCTGGAGCAGCAGCTAAGATCTTACATACTCATCCACAGCCATGAGGCAGGGGTAAGGAGGAAAGAGAGAGCTGCAACTGGGGGTGGCATGAGCTTTTGAAACCTTAAAGCCCATCCCCAATGAGACACCTCCTCTAACAAGGGCACACCTTCTAATTCTTCACACCAGGGCAGGCCATACGTTCAGGTATAGTTAGCCAATACAAAACAGACTCCATTTTGTTGTCACTGTTGTTTGGTGGCAATGGTGGTGGTGGGGTGGTGTGTGTGTGTGTGTGTGTGTGTTTCTTTTGGTTTGGTTTTGTATTGGCTTTGGTTTTTTGAGACAAACATTATGAATGGGGTGGGTAGGAATGTGAGAGATCTGTCTAGGAGGAGTTGTTGGGGGGGTGAAGCAATATGAGCAAATGCATTGTATGAAAAAAAATTTAAATGCCTGATATCTTGAAATATGGTAGATAAAGGGGAAACAAAACCAAAGTGAATGAACCGAGAGAATTGTGCTCCAAGAGAGGGCCCAGACACATCATTAGCCACAGCCACCAGGGGTTCCAGCATCACTGAAGGTCTCAGCAGGGGCTCTCCTCTGCAGGCTAGAGGTAGTCAGAGTGCTGGACTTGTCAATATCTATGGGAATGACCCACCACCCTTAGGTCACAGTGTCCAGGTGTGTTATCCATCAGGAGTCAGTTCTGGCAGGATTTACCACAATGACTGTCAAATTTAAAGGGACAGTAAAGGGAAATTTACCTCCATGGAATTGTGAGGATGGTTGTTTCCAGATGCCACACAGAAAAGCATTTTTTACAGTAGAGTTTAATGTTAATACCAACACACACACACACACACACACACACACACACACACACACACACACCTGAATCAACAGAGGAAAACCAGGAGTCTGAGGTCAGTTACCCAAGTAAGAAGTTGTCATCCCTCATTCAAATCTGAACCAGAGTCAATGTTCAGATTCAGAACCTGTTGACTGAAGAGGTAGATGGGTCTTGAGAAGAGGGGCCCAGCATCAGGATAACAAGTATATCTGAGAACATAGGTCATCATACACTAAGGAGATAGGGTACCCCAGTGTTCAAAATACTTCTGGATAGATCTGAGGTAATACAGATGCCCAGACATACAAGGTATTATGCTGGTTCTCTACTAAAGAGGAGGCTTTTAAAGGTCAGGTTATGGAGAGGAATCATGGCTAATGTCTCTGTGAAACTATGCAGGAAGCATTTCCCTAGCCTTTGAGTGTGTCAACTTAGTCTTTAAGTTGATCAACTTAGCAGTTGGGATAGTACCTACATTGAATCCTTGGCCTGAAGGATAAGAGACCATTAAAGCTATCAGCTCCTTTTGATCAACACAGTAAACAGTGTGTGTGTATGTGTGTGTGTGTGTGTGTGTGTGTGTGTGTGTGTGTGTGTGTATTGTATGTGGAATGGAGATAATATCACAGTTAAAAATCTAAGAGGGGGGCAGGGATGTGGCTCTGTAGAGTGCCTTCCTGGCCTCCAGGAAGCCCTGTGTTTGAGCCCCAGCACCATCTAGGTATGGGGGTACATGCCTGTTATCACTCAGAAGGTGGAAGCTGGCAGATCAGAAGGTCAATGAATTCTTCAGCTACATAGAATTTGACTCTAGGCTGGGCTATAGGAGACCCTTATCTAAAACAGCAACAAAATAAAATCCAACAGCAAAACTCTAAACTACCTGAACACGGTGGCTTGTTTCAATTCCAACATTTAGGAGGGTGAGTCAGGAGGAACACCTCAAGTTCAAGGCCATGGGCTTCACTGTGAGTTCTAGGCCAACCTAGTTTACTACCATATGTTCTGCCCCAGAAGACCCTAAGGAATGGAAGGCTGACATCTTCACTGAATCTGACAAGGACCACTCTTGGAGAATAACCGCAGTTACAAGCTCCTTTGAAGGGTGGCCTTGAGCTCAGTGGCAATTGAATGTGACAATTCAGTCAGAACAGGTTAATAAGGCCTCCCCCACACAGGAAGTATATGGACATTGGCTTGATTCATACGTTCTTTCCTATTCTAGTGAGAAAAAGGGATCTGTACCATCTTTATCATAAAACTGATAACACTGATTTGTTTTTGACACTAGGCTATTTTAAGTCCCCTGTTCTCATGGTAAGACAGCCTGAAGAGCACTGTGCTCTTTACAGAACAGTCATAGCGATGCATCTTGTTGATGGCCTCATGCTGTTCTGACAGAATGCATCAGGAGTGACTAAGCCTGGGAAAGCTTGGTGAGACAAGGGTACCTCACAGAGGGAGACAAGACTGCTATAATGATTCAGGGGCCACCACTTACCATGAACATGGCAGAAATGTCTCCTCTAAGGTAAAAGCCATTGCTGCAGATCCCAGTGGAAGAATAACGGTGCAGCCCTGGGATTTCAGAACAGGATCACATTTTCCATGGCAGACAAGCACACACTGTAAGAAAAGCCACTCCCAATGGGCATAGGACCATGGTGGACATAGTTCACAAAATTAATCATGTGTCTGAAACTAACTGTTCTGAGCTGGGACCTATGAATCTACCAACTCAGTAAGCTAGACAACCTTTGAGTGTTATATATATGGAATCACTTTGGGGGGCGCTATATATGTAGCTTTGGTTATCCTGTATACCAGGCTAGCCTCAAACTCAGAGATCTACCTGCTTCTTCCTCCTTGAGTGCTAGGACTAAAGGCATGCACCGCCAACACCCAGCTATGGAATCAATTTTCATCAACAGACAGCCAAGACCCTCGGGTATGCTTGGCATACCTCCCAGAACAAGGACCTACATTATGCTGAGGTTAGGTCGGGTTGTAGGAAGAAGAGGCCCTGTTGTGGTTCATGATGGACTGGTTTGATGGTTGTAGTCATAGTACATAGTGTCATATTATCATTGCTGCTACATTCAGAAGTGGTCTTGAAACACAGTGGATGGAGACAGAAATCCACCCAGTGGGTAGAACTGGCAGTGACGCATGCGCTCCTCTATCTCATGTTCAGAGGTAAGAACGCAGAGACGTATGGGTAGAGGAACACTCATGGCTTACCAGAACAGGAATCTAGATTGTCAGAGGCAAGATCTGGGGCCCAGACCTGTGGATGGACAAATGAAAGTAGGCACAAAATGAAAATGCTTGCATCACATTCTGTTGGCCACCAGAAAGCTCCCTCCATGGAAGAGGCACAGAACAACCAAATAGACAAAATGCCTCAGCCAGATGAGACATATGCATGATGGGTAACTGAGAAGGGGACCCACTGAAGATGCCAACAACGTGGTCCCCAATTGCCATCATACCATGGCTAATTCATCAACATGCTTGGCTGGGCAGTAACAACAGCTACCCCCAGCTCGGATTATGATCTAAACTGTGTCCTCCTGCTTACCTGCTAAAGTTTAAGTGACGTCATGAGGAAAGGCTCTAATCCAGTGTGACTGACATCCTTGCCAGAAGAAATCTGGGGACAGACAAGATCAGAGTGAAGACAAGGCAACAATACAGGAAGAAGACATCCTCTCCAAGCCCATGAAAGAAGCCTACACTATCTCTTTCTTCAAGGCTCCTTTTTGCTCAGACACATCAATAGACGTCATAGGAAAACAAAAAGGAGCTGGGGTATGTCTCAGTGATAGAAGGCTTGTCTAGATGCTCACAGCCCCGGGTTCCTCAAACAACAAACTTGAGGGAGCCAAACACAAGAAGACCTCCATCTGGCCATCTATCCACTGCTGTGCCAGCCACCTAGTTTGTGCTACAGCAGCCTGAACAAACCAGCATTCCTACCCACACCCTATTCCCTCGAGTCTTTCTTCTAATTCCCTATGTAGCCTTGAACTTCTCATCTTCCTGCCTCAGCGCCCGAGCGTTGGGACTTCACAGGTGCACACTACGGTGCCCAGCCTCTGCAATGCTATTGCTCTCCTCGAGCCATCGATTGCCCCCATCGATTGCCCCCGTTCTCTGACCTCACTCTGTCCTGTGCTGGACGATGCACAACTCCAGGGGGGCATCTAAGCTTCTTTACCCCTTCCTGCCAGTTCATGTCCCTCTGCTGGGGCCACTCTGGACCCGTGGAGGTTCCTGGCATGCTGTATGGCTCTGTCCCCATGCTAAAACACTTCTCTCCCACACACCCGGTGGCTCTCTTCCTCACCCTGCGGCTTGGTGTTCAAACGTTGTCCCTCCCTGAGGGGAAATACTCCAGTGACTCTACTTAAAATGATCAGGGCCATTCTCTGTGCCAGGGGATGCCGTTTCATCTTGCTTTTTAGCATTTCTCATCTCCCACATAGAGTCATTAAGGATTTCATCGCTTGTATATTGTTTCCATCCCATACTCTATAACTCACCCTTACCCTGACCCCTACACCCTTACCTACTCTCTCCACCCCTCCCCACCCCCTGCTAGAGAGTCTGCTCCATGAAGACAGATACTTGACATCCTCTTGGCTATCTATCTCCTTGTGCCTAGGGCAGTGCCCGGCCTTTGGCTGAAGCTCAATAAACTGACCTTTCATTAATACAGGAAACATAAAGAAGCTGAGTTTCATCCAGGTTGTCTTTAATACTGAGCGCCTCCTTTTCTTGAAAAAAAAAAAAATCTCAGAACTAAATCTATGGGCTGCCTTTGATAGGCATACCAGGGAATTTATGCACAAATATTCTGCTTATTCTGTTAGTTTCGCTTCCTTTGTTTCTATTCCCTTTCCTGGGATGGTCTATGTTTCTGTTAGTTATCTTAGCTTTCTTAAATGTTATTGAGCAAGGTGAAAATTATGTGTGTGGGGTGGGGGTGGGTTCTGGTCTTCTGTGGCTGTTAGCTCTCTGGCTGCCACAGGGGGGCAAGAGAAAGACACTGTACAAATCCATAGCCCGTCTTGTTAAGTGAACACAGATTTCTCTTGTCTCAGGGAGTCCCCAGGGGAATTCTGAAGCTCTACAAATTGTCCCAGGCATCATTAGCTGCAGAGGAGGACCTCACAGTCACAGGCCATGGAAAAGCAGTGGAGACGCAGCTGTGTCCTCTTAGCCTGTAATATGTTGGGCCAAAGTTGAAGGGAGTGCTTTAAAATTTGCCTGCCCTGAAGGGCACAGGGGAGGTTTCTGGGTTAACTGCCTGGGTGCCAGGAACCACAGGAACAGAGCCTGCATTGTCCCACAGGCTGGGTCCCTAGAGAACAGCACTGTTCTTTTCTCCACAAGGAAGGTTCCAGAGGACTAAAAGCAAAGCCACACTGAGCTACCTCACAGACAGAAGGACTGTACCATCTGCTCCCTCAGAGCTTACAACCTGTGGGTTGGAGCTGGGGGGGGGGGGTCAAGCTGGGGGTCCTTAGGGATTGCAGCTTCCCATACCCATAGGCACAGGTCCAGACTGCCACGAGGAGTGGGAAGCCAAGCCGGCTGAGGAATAAAGGCTTAGCTACTTTGCTGCTAGGAAGAGGTCACTAACTCCAACCGGCCTCTCCACGAAGAACTTTGTTAGTCTTCTCACACACTCAGTTCGGCCTCAAGGCTGGGTGAGCGTCCAGGTGAGGAGCACTGTGTTTTTCCAGCACAATTTCTTGGCCTCAGAATCAAGATGGCCTCAAATAACATCATGTTCCTACTTTCTCTGCTTCTTTGTCTTACGTTGGCTGACACTTGGCTTGGCTCCTGAAGAGCGGTTGAGTCTGGAAAAAAGATGGAGGGTCTACGAGGGAGAAACCCGAGCTCCGAGCCACAGCTTTCCACGCGTCACAGAGCATCAGGATCAGGTGTGCAGTGATTTCCAAACTGCACCTCTGCTGCAGGCCACCTGTTCGAGATGAAGCAGCTGGGGCTGCAGGGAGGAGCTCTGCTCTAGAACACTTCTTGATTTCGCATCCTTCATCCCGCTCTCCTCTGTGTCTATTCCTTTTCTCCGGAATGTCTACATCTCTGTTGGCTGCTGCAAATTTTGAAGTGTTGTGAAGCAATGTTAAAAGCATATCTAGGTGTTGGGTCTGTCTATGGCTGTTTGCTCTCTGGCTGCCGTAAGGGTAAGAAAGCTCTGAGCATGGCAGCCATACCTATAATCCTATTACTTGGGAGGTCAGACCAGAAGAAGGATAGAGACCATTGTCTCAAAAAAAAAAAAAAAAAGTAATTAAGTAAGGCTGCCTACCCTCTTTGTTTAGTAGGCCTGGGGTGGGGTCAAGTAACCTGCATCTTTAACAACCACTATGGGTGCCTAGATACAGGCAGGCTAAGACCACACTATGTGAAATTAGTCTATAGACATGGCTAACAGTATTGATAGGTAGTAAAACACAGTGTGTTACTTTTGTAATGTTGGGCAGCAGAAGTAAGCCATGACTCTCGGGCGGCCACTTGAGGCAAAAAACCACCACTCCCTGTAATGTGCGGCCGAGCCAGGGCTGTTCAGGAGCTTAGGTACTAATACATTTCTGAATAATAATCTTCACCTTACAGTGAGATTATAAGGTTATGCCCTACTGTAAATTGAGGTGCCCCGGCGCCAAGAGTTTGGGTAGCATCCCATGCGTGCCAACCCAGAATGCATTGCCCTGCGTGTGCTATGTTCCCCAGGGAAATCTGGCACACAGTTAACTGGGCTTTACTGCTGCAGAACTTACTTCATTGAGAAAAAACATTCAGCTCAACTTTTGCTTTTTTGATTGTCTCCTTCTTGGATTCTTCTTACATTGCCTGGACATCCACACACATACCTAGCACAGAAACTCTTCTTGAATATGGCTGAGGAAAAGGTTCAGCAGACAGAGCATTGACTATACATTATCTAACTGTGTTGATGAGCTCTGGGATCAGTAAATACAGTGGAGAGTGATTAAGGAAGACACTGGACATCAATCTCTAGCCTGGCATCTATACACACATGTGCTCATTCACATGTATACCCAACATACACAAACACTCTCCCAAAACAAAACACCTCATGGTGGTCCAGCAACTAAGAAAGGCCCACAGCAGTGGAGTATACTCTCTCCTTTCCCTCCCCTGTGCCACACACCCCCAGCACAGGGAGGAATCCCAAGTGAAAGTAGCCAGCCTCCTCCCGCACCCTGCCCCACCCCCAGGTGGGGTTTCATCTGCTCCTAGTTAATCCTGAAGAAGTAATGCGTTTGGCATTTGGCGGCAGCTGTATCTTCGAGCCGCCCAGTAGCCACTGTGGCGGCCACGCATCCTGTGTAGCAACATCCTGCCAACCAGATGGGCTCCTCTTTGCCAGGTGCCACACTGCTGCAGCTGCCTAGGGAAGAGCCCTCTGCCAGAGAAGCTGTCTGCACCGGGAACCATGATATAAGCCACAAGAACAAGCACAAGATTAGATGGCATGCAGACAAGGCCGCAGGCAAATTATGGCCCATCCAAGTGCAGGATCTGTGGTCACACTTGCTTGTGGCTCATCCCACAACTAACAAGAGTCAGAACGGCCTGCCAGAGAGCCTCGCCTTTTGAGTGCCACGCTCCGCTGAAATGTGCCTTATCCTTCCAGTGCATCCATCCATCCCACAGACAGCAAACATTCCCACTGCAGGGCCTTCCCTGTAGCCTGTCTGATGCTCAAGAGATGGTTCCTTACTTCCAGGTACCCTCAGCACCATCCCCGTTTCCCCCTCTCCACTGGTAGTCTCAAGCGGGTTCTACCCTTCCTGTCCCCTGGCTCCTGGTGACACCTGCTCACAGCCCTGCTCCCCTCTGGTCTTTCAGATGGCTGCTTTCACAGTGCCTTGGAGCCCATGAAAAAGACAGCTGAGTGCTTTGTGTTTTTCCTCAGACCCTGGTCCAGCACAGAGCCCTGAGACTCACAGGTGCACAATAACTGACTTCAGCACCCTTGGGTGTTCTCAGGTAAATGATTCTAAGAAGGTGTCGTCATGGAGGATGAGGGCTCCATCTCCTATTTCACCTCCTGGCAGAAGTGTGAACAGATCAAATACCAACATGGGTTTATCACCAGTGAATATGCAGGAAGGTGTCCTAGACGAGGGAGCAGAGGTTCTAGACCTTGAGCCTACTTTTACCCTCATGGGGGATGGGGAACAGCCTTGGAAACAGAGATCACAGGCATGGGGTTCACTCTTGTAAACCCAACACTCCAGAGCCTGAATCAGGATTGTTATGAGTTCAAGGCCAGTCAACCTGGATTATGTAGCAAAATCTTATTTTTTTTTAAATAAAAGTAAATAAATTATTTTAGCTGAAAATTGGTGACACAAGCTTATGATCCCAACACTTCGGAGGCAGAGGCAGGGACATCACTGCCAATTCCAGGTGAGCCTGAACTACAGAATGACACCCTGTCTCAAATATATAAAAATGGTATGTATCCAAGGTGGGGTCAGGGTGGAACACACCTATATAAATTCAACTGTTAAACTGCTAAGTCAGAAGGATAAATTCAAGGACAGTTTGAGCTATGTATAGAGACCCTGTCTCCTAAACAGTAACAAAATCCAAACAACAAACAACAGAACCAGAGATCACTGGACCCAGAGCAACAGATCCCAGAATATCAAGAGGGTCTGAGAACTGAATTCTTTAAGCTGGTGCTGGATGCTAATACTGCTGGTCTTGGGACCACACTTAGAGCAACTTGACTCTATTCTGCAAGGGTGAGGTCTACTTAAACCCTCCAAGTCTATCATCTTGGGGATCTACAGAAGAAAAGTGGCTGTCTCCTCACACTCCACTCACTATAATCACTCAGCTTTCCCTTTCAGAGCCCTTGTGTGGTGTGTGGGGCGCAGATACTCATGACTGAGTTGAGGGTGCCCCCTTGTGGTTGCTATAAAAACAACCTGCGCTTTATTATGCTTGCCTTTTCCCTAAACAAGGTAAGCTAACCTTGAAATTGTATTTGCCTGACAAAAGAACCATAGAACTGGAGATGCTCACCACTGGCAAGGATCTGGTCCGTGTGCAAGGGTGCCCCTTTGATGTGCGTTGGGTGGAACAGATGGTAAATTAATGATACTACAGCTGTGAAATTCCTGTCCAATGATAAGTCGTTAAGACTTATTATGTTTCACTATTCAAATTTTACAGGTATTAAAATCCAGACAGGACTGGTAAGGTGACTCAGTGGGTAAAGGCACTTGCCACCGAGCTTGGCAACCTGAGTTTAATCTCTGGGATCCACAACGTTGGAAGGAGAGAACTGACTCCCACCAGTTGTCCTCTGACCTCCATACATAGGCTATGGCATGCAGATGCTGCCCGCCTCCAACAAAAATAAATAAATGTAATTTTAAAAATCAAGATGGATTCTATGGTCAACTTAAGAAAAAGCAGGGTGTTCCCTGTGAGCTGTGCACTGGACACACATTGCATCTTTTCTAGGCTGGTCAGGAGAGCATGCAGCAATCGCCCTGCTAGACTCCAGGTTTAAGAGACTCCAAGTTTAAGAAGTCTGCCTAAGATTTCCCAGATAAAAACTGGTAGAGACATGAGGGAGAGGGAAGGAGAGGGAGATGGCAGGGAGAGGGAGTGGGAAGAGTGGGACCGTGCATCTGTTGCAATTTATTATTCATTATTATTTATTACTAATTATTATCACTTGTTCCTAATTATTCAGTACAGTCAACAGGTAGATGGAATCTACTCAGCCTTTAAAAGGAAAGAAATTCGGCCACATGCTGTCACAAGGATGAACTTTGAGGACAACGCATTAAAATAAATAAGCCAGACATAGAAGGATAAATGCTGCCCCATTCCACTTTGCTGACCACCTAGAGAGATCAAAAGGGAACAAACATGGCTGCCTGCACCTACAGGGCTTGGAGGTCTGGCTGGTTATTGTCTACAGGGAGGCAGCTTCAGTCGACCATGGAGAAAGATTTGTGGAGATGGAGGTCGGCGTTGGTTGCACAATCATGTGAACATGTGCTTAAAAACAGTTCAACTGTAAACTTTGTCATGTGTATTTCCCCATAACTAAACTCACCCATCTACCAACGGACTCCAAACTGAGTCATGTGGGGTTCCCCCAGATCCTTTAGTCTCATTCCTGTGTGCAAACTGAAGACCCCACCCCCCACTGAGAGTGGGCCTTTGAGGCCGTGGTTCTCACCCTTCCCAACGCTGCGACCCTTTAATACAGTTCCTCATCTTGTGATTCCTCATCCTACCCTAAGATTATTTTGTTGCTACTTCATACCTGTAATTTTGCTACTGTTATAAATTATAACACAAATATCTGACATGCAAACCCAAAGGGGTCACAACCCACAGACTGAGTTGAACACTGCTGCTTTAAAGAGCCAGGATCCCCCTGAAGGACTACAGACTGTACAGCCAGACTTTCTAATTTCAAGGACTCTCGGACATACAGGTACCCAGGGGGGTTGGCGGGGGAAGGGAACACCCTGTCATTGGCTAACTGCCCCCACCCCACGAGACAGTACCACATCCTGTTATGTTGAAAATATCATCTCCTAGATCCCTACTGGCTCCTTTGCTGACACGGGAGGCCCTGGCATTGCATCCTTCGAGGGCAGGGAACAGAGGAGTGAAGAACCAGCCCCCAGTCTATGCCTCCCTTGCCTGGAAACTTCTTCCATCAGTCCTTGGGAGAAGAAGCCATTGTGACCACAGAAGACAACATTTGAAATATCTATAATTAAGAAGAGAGACAGGATGGGTCTTCTAGGATGAGGACAGGCAAGGAAGAAATAAATTACATTTTCATGCGCCTCCAGCTTGACTCCCAAGCCCAACAGACGTTATTTTTATCAAATACTTTGTATGCTGTGATATGCTTTGCCAACTTTCTATTATTAGATATGTCAGGGAAAAACTGAGTTTGGTTTTTCTTGGATTCACCCTTCCCTCCCCGTTTTGCCTGGCTGGGGGTGGGGAGAGTGTGATGATTTGGGAGGGGACCTTGACCTATTAATAAAAAGAGTGGGGGAAAGCGGCAGCCACAGAACAACCCCTTCAATGCCAAAATTTCCTAGAAATGGATTCTCCCTCCTTTGAAATTATATCAATCATGGTACCACCCCAGATGCCATAGCTGTGGAACAGGGAAAAACAGACATTCTAGAGTATTTACAAGTGTCCCCAACCCCATTTCCTGTGAGCGAGGGCTTAGTCTCCTCCAGCTAAATTCTGGTACATTTCTCCTACAAAATACGGACACTTGGGAAGGGATCTTTGAAAGATGCCATTCTGTGGGTGGGATGGCCTGAGGGTGGGCCACCTAAAAAGAGGCTCTCTTCTGAAGAAAGAAGTCGAGGTCAGAAGGCCAGGGGGAGGATAAGGGAGACAGAGCCAGGGGGTACTGAATTAATGGGTGGGAATTTCAGAGACAGATTCAGGAGGCGGAATAGATGCTAGACTCTCATTAGGAGAGCTTGGGAGAGAGACAAGGGAAGAGGATTTTTCAGAAATGCTGCTGGTGTTATGAATGGAATCCACCCCCTGGCTCTTTGGCATTTTAAAGAGATTTCAGTAAAGACATAAATTAACTTAAAAACTATGCTTTGCATGGGGTGGGGGCTGGTGTTTACTCAAGGCATCCCCATCTACCGGGAGGGTAGAATTTAATAGGAAGACGTCTCACTTGCCCACATTTCTCTCTGCAACTTAGTTTATAGTTCACATATGTAATTTAATTTATTTATTTGATTTTTTTTTTTCTTTTTTGAAACATGGTTTTTCAGTGTAGCCCCGGCTGTCCTGGAACTTGCTTTGTAGATCAGACTGGTCTCAAACTCACGTAGATCAGCCATCCTCTGCCTCCTGAGTACTGTGGCTAAGGCATGCACCACCACACCCTGCTGTTTCTCATATTTTAAGTTGGAGTCTTGGGGTGGGTATGGACCCAAGTGTCTTTCTGGTTTCTCTTGGCCGGGTGACATTTTGTTGTTGTTTAATTATTGGTTCAAGAGAAGGTCTCACTGTGTAACCCAGGTTGGCCTTGAACACAGTATCCTCCCCCTT
>JANHMN010000013.1:47268378-47324955 GCA_030674055.1 Rhabdomys pumilio
AACTATGAATGGGTGAGTGAGATGGTTCAGTGAGTAAGGATACTTACTACTACACCTGATAACTTCAGTTCGATTCCTGGAACCCACATGGTAGAAGGACATAACTGACATCCTCAAGCCATCCTCTGACTGCTTCCATACATGCTTAGTGGCAGGCATGTGCCCACAGATACATAGACATAAACACTCACAAAGCAAAGTCAAGAACTTCGTATTATTACGTTTACTAAATGAGATAAAATATAAGATAAGAATAGAGAACTGAAAACTTATAAAAAGATAACTCGATAGAGTAACCAAATGAAAATTTAGAACTGAAAAATATACCAGCAAAGCTTTATGGGTATGACGGCAGAGGAAGATGGGTCTCTTTGATTTTGAGGTCAGCCAGTTCCATGCCAGCCAGGGCTACATAAAGAGACCCTGACTCAAAAACAGACAACAACAAAACAAAGACACTGACCGCAGATGATCAGTAGATGAAACCCAGCTGAAGGGAGACTTGGAAGGAGGTGTAGGTCAAAAGACAATGTCAAGAGAAAACAGAGTAATAGCATGACCTAAAACTGCTATAGGGAAGATAAGACATGTAAAACATGAAAACTGAGATTTTTTTTTTTAAAGGGAAGTGAGGGAGAACAAGCAGCAACAGGTGGAGAGAAAATGGCCAAAATGCTGCCAATAGTGACCAAAGACAACACGTGACACATTCTGGAAGGCCAGGGCCGCAGAGGCAGGACTCATTTTTTTTAAAGCCACATTTAAGTACATTACTGTCAAGTAGATCAAACAAAACAGAAATAGAAAAAAAGGGGGGGGGGAGTTACAGATACCTACCCTTGCTTTAACAAACAGAAACCAGGAAGTAGAAATTAGTGAAATTTAAACAACTCATGTGATGAAAGAAAGTAGCTATCACCTAGAATTCTACCCCCCAGTGAGAATAGGTTCTAATAATTAAAAAGAAGTTAATTTAGTTTCAGGAACTTTTACTAGCACAAAACCTAAAGGGTGTTCTTTGTGGAAAAGCAAAATGGTTAAGATGACAGATTTCAAAAGAAGTACAGAGATACAGAACAGCACTGTCTGCTGGGGTCTAAGAAACATGAAAATAGCACTTAAAACTAGGAGAGCAGAGGCAGGAGGATTGCCTTAGAGATCAAAACCCTGTCACAAACAAAGAAAATAAAGAAATAAGTGAAATATTAATAAGATGGGAAATTAGAGACAGGAGTGGCAGCTTATGTTTATAATCTGGAGTATGATACTCCAGAGACTGAGGCAGGAAGATCGTAAGTTTGACTCCAGCTTGGACAATTTAGAAAGACTTTGTCTCAAAGTAAATTAAATTGGCTAAGGTTGTAGTTCAGTGGGAGAGCACTTGTTCCGAATATGTGAAGCTCTGGGTATAATTCCTAGAACTAAGGGAAGTACATTAGGTTTAAGTCTAGGAAGGTTGGCTATTACATTAAATATAAATGGATGAATTGCTTTAATTAAAAGTCAATTATAGATCTGGCTAAAATTCTATGCACTG
This sequence comes from Rhabdomys pumilio, assembly GCA_030674055.1. NCBI lineage: Eukaryota > Metazoa > Chordata > Mammalia > Rodentia > Muridae > Rhabdomys > Rhabdomys pumilio. The sequence goes on from JANHMN010000013.1 coordinate 47,269,916, forward strand.
TTCATAAAAACTTTGAAACTTTGTATTACAGAGTGGTAATATAAATGCTAATACAATTATGATAAAGTTAATAGGACTTGCAGTACTGTTGGAGAAAGCAGACTTTTCGGGTAAAAGCAATATGTTGATAATGGACAATACACGATAATAAAAGATTTTAATTCCCACTAGTTATAAAATTTGCACACACCATATAATACAGCTTCAAATACATAAAGATGACACTCTCAGAGACCACAAGAGTGAGCATATAAGGGACTGGGGAGACATGCATCATCTGAACACACTTTATTCTGTGAACTCAACAATTACAGAACTCAAGTTCCTCAAATGTTTATGCCTTTGCTGTCCTGAAAAAAAAAAAAAAACACACAATAGCACTGAAATCTCCTACCTCGTTTACTGTACAGTATTGCCACATATGTGACTTTGTCCGCAGAAACTTGAGAGGTAACTTCCAGTGTATTGGCAAGCATCTCTCCTCTCTTCCCAAAAGCACAGCCTTGGAGCTGTTTCAGTCCATGAACCCGAGTAAGGATGGTGGTCTTCCCAACCAACTGCAAATGGATGAGTGGATACTGGTGAGTGTATCAGGCAGAGGCAGTTATCTAGAGGAACACAATCATTAAAATGGACTCATATTTGTGTGCACGCATGCGTGTGTATATGCATGCAGGGAATAAAATAGGTGTTTATTAAATCTGGTTTGCACAGTAGGCCTGGGATGGCCATCTGCATGCTGGAGTGCTGCAGAGGCAGGGATCCCATAGCTGCACCCATGAAGTTCACTCAGCAGTCACAATCCAACACTGAAGGCATGGGCAGTCCCTGGAGACTTACTGATGTTAAATCCACACTAGAAGGCTGGAGAAGCTGAAGTCTGTCCGTGAGGACTGCACAGCATCCCCAGATGCACTTTCTCAGGAAGTAGTAAAGGTAGCACCTGACCCTGATCCTGCCTTCCACCTCCTCACATCTGGGCTGCCAGGGAGCCTGTATTACCTCCACTGAGGGAAGGCCTTCTGGCCCAGAGTGATTCCCCTATGGAAACACACTGACAGATACATCTAGCGGTGTGTTTCCATCCTGCTTCCAAGTCTCTCAAGTTAACAATCACGATTGCCCAGCCTTTGTTACTTCAAGTTACTGGGAGGATATTTATAACCATAGCATATCCTAGTCTTTCTTGAGTTAGAACTGGGGGCATCAGGGAGTCATGGGGTAGGGTGTTCCTGGGTAAAGAGGTAGGCTGGTTTCCAGGAAAAGGGGCTAGGGCAAGGAAAGCAGACCCCAGGAAGAGCTTATAAAGTTTCGTGCAAGTGAATCTGAAGGACCTTGCATTTAACAATAAGCGGTGGACACTGTCCTTGAAGTTGAAGGCTGTAGTTTGGAGAGTGTCTGAATGTGAGCAGTGATGGACAAAGCACATTTTGAGAATCTAACCTGAGGGGCAGTGGCTGGGATTAAGCAGAAAGCCACCACCAGTGACCTAGCTGGATTTGTTTGATTCTCATGCCCTCTAGAGGTAGCCATGATAAGGAATTTGGTGAGAATTTCTCCAAAGTCAGATCACAAGCAAAGGCTTCTGGTTGTTGTTTTATCACGGAACAAGAAATCAAACAGGACAGTCTCGTTTTCTTATCTGTCTGGAAGCCCTTTCTAGGCAGGGCTTCCGCCACCATTTTGTCCAGATTCTTGGAGCAGTACTCTTGCTTTTAGATTTCATGTTGCTAAAGCCACCTTCTCTCATTTCACCATGGATGAGCCTGGCTTGCAGGGCTAGTGTCCACTGTGAATTCTTACCCCAACCTGAATCCTGTGTCTCATCTGAGTAATTACTAATCTGCTTCCTTCGCTCAGTACCCTATAGGAAGGGTACATGACAAAGGATCTAACGTAACCATTTGGGTTTTACTCGATGTTTTTGTATTTGGTATCTAAAGGCCCGACAGATGGTAGACGCTCAGTGAACGAATCATGACCTGCTATCAGGCAGCCAGAGACAGCCCCGATGAACAGCAATCTTCATGAGTTTTTTGCTCTGTTTCTGAAACAACTCTAAAAATGCCACCCAATACATTAAAATTAGTATGTTAAGGGCCATCTATCCATACTAATCTCTTCAAGGCTCGAAGAATGTGGCAGCAGAGGAGGCAGCAAGAATGTCAGAGCCAGAAGACAAGGAGGAAATCATACTCACCGACCAGGAGCAGCGGTGGTTACCGTACTGGACATGATTGGGCCTGACACATGGTGGCATGCATGGGGAGGAGTCCATGAATCCCCAGCTTTCCCTGAGGAACTACTGGTAGGTAACACTGCTGAAAGAAGGGAGTTTCTTTAGTGGTACAGTTAATGGTAAGTTGTTTGTCTCTTATAAACCCCAGTCATGTCTGTGTAAGTAACCATACCTACACTTAGTTGTAAACATATTACACCCCCTGGAAATAGAAAGTGATCTAATTGGGGAAAGGAGGGGCTCTGCAAGAGGAGAAAAGGAACGAAAAAAGGTAATGGGGTGACTTTGAATAAAACACCTTACATTCATATACAGAATTCTCGAAAAAAAAAAAAAAGTAACTACTAAAAGGGTTTTACACTCCACAAGTTCAAGGTCTATGTAGGCTACAGAGCAAGTTCAAGTCTAACCTGGGCAACAAAGTAAGACCCAGGCTCAAAATTAAAAAAAAAAATTAAAACAGCAATGGCTTGGGCTAGAATTCAGTGCTGGAATGCTTGCCCAGGGTGGATAAAACTCCAGGTTCAATTCCCAGTACAGCACCAAACAAAGATCTAAGAGTCACAAGAAAAGTTAAACCTCTCAAGGTTTTCACACACACATTTTTTTAAAATGTTATGTTAAGTTCATATGACTGGAAGATTCTAACTTCCAGCAAGTCAAAAAATACTGGAATTTTCAACTTACATTGGGACAACATTCTTTAAGAATATTTCTGTTCTTCTAGGACTTGGGGTTGATGGCTCAGGGTGTAAAGCACTTACTGCATGGGTTGGAGGATCTGAGTTTGCATATTAATAAGCACTGTGGTAAAAGGCTTGGGACTCTGGAGCACACTTGTTTTGTGCTTGTCATCCCAGCACTGAGAGGTGGAGACAGGAGGGTCCTGGGGTTTGCTGGCCAGACAGCCTATGTGACTCCACAGGCTCAAGGTTCAGCAAGAATCCAATCACAAAACATAACCTGACAAGCTCATAACATTGGTGTACACACACACACACATACACACACACACACACGGGGGTGGGTGCATAAATTTTCTAATTTTCTTGAATTACTTCTACAACTCTAAGCACTCAATTGTCAACTTCTGGGGGGTGGGATATTCAATGAGGAAATGCTTAATTTATCAAGTTGATTTAAATTAGCAAAGGATGCTTCTGGAACATTTGAGAACTTGAAGATTTTTTATTTATATTTTGGACAAAGACACCTTACTCAGATCTATACTAATGATGGGAATTCTCATCTTTTATGCAAGTACAGATACATTCCCAGGTAAACCAGTTTTTGGAGAACCTGAAAAAAAGACTTAAAAACTCATTCTTGTGGTGCCTAGAAGGTACCACCCTTGTGTAATGGGGCACAGACACCTGCAGAGGGCAGCATTGGACAAGCGGTTGACTGCTACCTCTGGCTCTTTGTCAAGAGAAAGGGCACTTGGGCTCAGAAGAGTTGGGAGCCCAGTCTGGGCAGCTCCGGGCCAGCTTTCTCTAGTGTTTGCACAGTGAATTACTCATAGGGAAATGTCTCCAAGGACAAGGGACACCAGAGATTCCATTCTGTACCTAGACTCAGTCTGGGACAGTTAACACACACAAACTATGTTTTCTCCCTCCAAGAACTGAACCTAACCCTAAGGTTGAATTAATGGGTGGGATTTGTCCCTGAGATTTTTTTGTTGGTAGTAGACACAGACACACAGACACACAGACACACAGACACACAGACACACACACACAGAGAGAGAGAGAGAGAGAGACACACACACACACATACACACACACCCCTTTTTTTTTTTTTCCTTTTTTCGTTCTGAAAAGGGCAGCAGAATCTCAACTAGTTCTCATTGAGAAGGCAGCAGAACTAAGTGGCCAAGAACACCAGCTCTGGAGTCAGACAGTCTGGAGCCCGCACCTCAGCCTTCCTGAAGGTATGGTTCCGGCTTTCCGAATCGCAGCTTCCCTGGCTGTCACACAGAGGCAGGGGTTGGCTGCCCTGAGGATTAAAGAAGCTGAGACATAGGAGAGATGGCATTCATTCAGCAGGAGCCCAAGAGTAAGAGCCATGACAGTGACAATGATGAGATTAAGCCGCATGCCAGCAGGTCAAGCACTACTGTTTCAATTCTCCATTCACAGTTAGTGAAGAAAAACAGGAGGTGAGAAATCAACTCACTTCAATGTTATGTTCCACAAACCCACGAAGCAGGAACCGCCAGAGACCAAGGCAGAACTGTGCACTTAGTCCCCGAGCGCAGCTCCCCCATACTGTTTATACAGTGCCTTCTAGTTTCAGGGTCTGCCCCTGTGTTGAATAGAGGCTCTCCTTGTTTGACAGAACCACCAGCCTCAGCACCCACCTGCCTCACAGAAGTGAAGACAGTTTCTGTCTCCCCCATGTTCTGTGAAGCTTCACAGGGAAGCAATCAACCAGTCGGAATGCATGGGGAGCTTCAAAAGTCACTCAAGAGCAGGACCCCTACCCCTCTCTCTGCCTCATACAGGGGAAAGGACAAGGATGAGTTCAGAGTAGGGCACAGACACATCTTGGCCAACATATTTGTCCTTTCACCTGGCAGCTGTCCAGCCCCCAAATAGCCTGTGTGTCTAATCCAAAAATAAATCACACGAGAGGGGAAATGAGCATAGGCTCTTGTCCTTGTCCTTCAGTGCCAGCTAGCCTTGCAGGGATGCGAGGGGGCCCTTATGACCTCTTTCTGCTGCCTTCTCCCAGGGTCCCAAGGCTAGGAAGCTACCTGTTAAGTGGCCAGTGGGGTGTATGATTTCACTCAGCCTTTCCCTTGGGGGGAGGAAGGGGTGTCTCCTTGCCCAGCTCACACCAGAGAAGAGAATAAAGGAAAAGGAACGTGGTTCAATAGGCTCTAGGGGGTAAAGGCATCGCCTGTGGCCTTTTCTGGATGGACACTCCCTTCTAATGGTGAGTGGAAACTCCCTTTCTCAGCAGCCTCCTTGCAGACTCTGGGTAGCCAGTGTGATTGCGGCTGCTACCACCCAGACAGGAAGCCTCGCAGAGCAGACAGAGGTGAGTGCTGGCTCCCCACACTTCCCACTTGTTCCTTCCTCGATCCCCCACTCCCAGACCTGGATCTGAGTGGAAGACAGGCTGGAGTCTGCAAAGATTCCTGCCTCTCATTTAGACGCACAAATCCACCCCCAGAAAGAACCAGGACCAGTTTCTAGTCGGAAAGCAGGAAATGATTCCTACCCGGTGAATTATCTGTGATTAGATCCAAGAAGAGGTTACAGGAAATTGTAGACTGGCCAAATCCCATCACCATAAAGTTAATGCTTTCTAAAAAGCATAGCATTGAACAGGAAATAAAAGAAACCCAGCTGATTCTCCCTTAATGGGCAAAAAAGGGGGGAAAAAAGAAAGAAAGAAAACAAACAACAACAAAACCCTAAGATCTGCAAATCTTCTGCTTTTTGCTCTTCTCTGATGTTTCAGCATCTTACAAAATTGACTTAATAAGACTCAGTAACTCCTTACTGTAAGGAAAGAAAAAATGAAATAAAGACCTTGGGGGATGGTGGCTGGGTAAGCAGGGTAGGGGAAGAGAAGTGGAGTTTGTCTCTCGGTCTAAGCTTCTGCACCCCTGATCATTTGGAGATGTGCACAGGGACCACTATCCCCAGCTCATGGGTTCTGGTACTGTAGACACTGCATGATGGCTTGCATATATCCAAGCTAATAAGATGTAACTAAAATCCTTATGGGATCATGTACTTGTACAAATAGGGGATTTTTTTTTCAATGATCATAAACCAAGATTGAAGAGATGTAGGCAAAAGGATGTTATTTTCCCCTTATCTTGAAAGCAAAGACTTTGGCATGGTGGCTCTAGGTGGGTAGGTAAGTGGTTTGGATAGGTATTGGCCCCCATAGACTTGTGTTTGAATGCTTAACTCATGGGGAGTGGCACTATTAGGAGATGTGGCCTTTTTGGAGAAAGTATGTCGCTGTAGGTCAGGATTTAAAGTCTCTTATGCTCAGGCTCCACCCAGTGTGGAATCCAGTCTCTTTCTGGCTACCTGCAGAACACAGTCCCCTTCTGCTGCCTTCAGATCAAGATGTAGAACTCTTGGCTCCTACATGTCTGCCTACATGCTACCATGCTTCCCACCATGATGATAATGCCCTGAACCTCTAAAACTATAAGTCAGCCCCAATTAAATGTTTTCCTTACAAGTGTTGCCTTGGTCATGGTGTCTCTTTGCAGCAATGAAACCCTAAGACAACAGGTAATGGCAACCAGAATTCTTCTCTCTCCACCTTTTTCCTTTGGCTCCCTGTAATGCTCTGTTTCCAGAAAGACTTGATGGTGGCTACCAATAGCTCAGCTGATATCCTGCTGACATCCTGTTCCAGCTAGTCTCAGGCTTGCTTCTCACAGACCTACTGTGGAAGGGACCGCTACCTTGGTAATTCATCACTACCATGGTAAAGGACAGTCATCTCCACACCACTTGTATTGAGAGCAATGAGGCTGGCTCCCCAAAGCCAATCAAATTGTTCATTCCAAGACAAGGGGGTTGGTTGCAGGACCCAGGGCCAGCAGTTGTTCTCTCTGTGATGGTGACTTTGGTCCCCTTCCCCTTTCACTCATCAGTGTTATTGGTAAGAGGTTTCAGAGGAAGAATAATTATTGGTAGAACAGGTCACTAAAAGATGCCATGGCTTGTCATATCCAGAGACTCCTGATCATGAGGAAGAAACACCATGTAAGACTGTAAGGGGAAAAGTAAGGGAAAAAGAAGTGGAGTTTGTATCTTGGTCTAAGCTAACACCAGAAAGGAGACTCTGGCTCAGGTCTATTGCAGTCCCATGCCCTGACTTTTCTAGGGGAATCACTTCCTGTCTCACACATGCTCTTCCCTCCATACCCTTTGTCCCCAGTCTCTCTACTCTATTGACTGAACTCAACTTGCCTTGCAACTGGCAGCCTCAAAGTCCCATTTCCCTTGTGGGATACCTTTAACCTCAGCACTGCAAAGGCAGGCAGGTATCTGTGAGATCAAGCCCAGTGTAGTCTACATAGCTAGTTCCTGGCCAGTCAGGGCTACACAGTGATACCCTGTCACAAAACAAAGTTCATAATTCTTAGTTTCTTTCCCACCTGAATTTTGTATCCTTGGGGGAAAGATTAAGTTCATTCTCAGCTCTTTGTAATAGCTGACACATAACTGCTGACTAAGTGAGTTAAATTAATTGGCCAATAGAAAATTTGCCTGCTTGTGGGCAATTCTGACTTTAAAGGTAATATAACTCCAGTAAGCATTGGTGGAGCCCAGAATGCATGTGGAGACCCAAAATCACAATCTCAGAAGTCTTCAGCTCTGCTCACCAGACTATGGCATGTCAGGTGGAGGAAGTACATGCCCTCGTTCATACAGCAGTAGGTGGTGACACTGGAGTGTACCCAGGCATGCCTACCACTTCCTTTCCTGTCCCATTTAACATATGGGTGCCTGCCAGCAGCATCTCCTAGTGCCTAATTTTAAAGCCCAAGAGACTCCAAGGGGTTGGTGGACTACATAGGACCTTTAGATGTTTTAGACACCTCCCTGTCACCTGACATCTCAGTGAAATGAATACAGAAAGTCTTATTTGATTTGATCCCTCTCCAGAGGATCAAAGTTCAGTTCCCAGTGCCTACATAAGGTGGCTAACAACCACCAGTAAGTGTAGCTCAAGGCCACCAGATATTCTTTTCTAGCTTCCAAGGGTACCTGCATGCATGTGGTACATGTACACACACTCCGACACACACACACACATATACATGAAATACATAAGTATACAAAAACACTGCATATCACTACAGAAAACATGCACAGTGGTATTGTTTATCATATATATCCCTATATATTTATCAGCTGGTGGGTAGGGTAAAATGTGGTGTATCTGTACAATGAAAAATTCAGTAGTAAGGTTTAGAAATAAATTCTGATGCGTGCTACAACATGATTGACACTTACAGATGTTATGCTAAGGGGAAAAGCCTACATTGGCTGGTTATATAGAAACAAAATAGACAGGACAGGGAATCCTCAAAGATAGAAAGTATAGCTGTGGCTGTTGGAGTCTAGCAGGAGAGGAGAAATGGCAGCTGATGACTAAGGGGCACAGGACTTCTTTTGAAGTGACTGTGCCTATGGCTGCATAGGTTTGTGAATATACCAAGACATTTGCTGGACACTCGTGAGCCAAAGATCATGTGAGTTATTGCTGTACAAAATCGTTAAGAAATTGTCTTAGGGTTTCTATTTCTATGAAAAGACACCAAGTCTAAAAGCAATTTGGGGAGGAAAAGGTTTATTTCAGCTTACAGTTCCACATCGCAGTCCATCACTGAGGGAAATCAGGGCAGAAGCCACAGAGGAATGCTGCTTAATGGTTTTCTCTCTGTGGCTTGCCCAGCCTGGTTTCTAAAACAACTCAGGTCAACCTGCTCAGAGGTAGCTCCACCCACATCAATCACTAACAACAAGAAGTGCCCAGCAGAGCTGTCTATGCAGTCTGAACGGACCCATTTTCTCAACTGAGGTTCTTCTTCCCAGAGAACTCTAGCTTGTGTCAAATTGACAAAAAAAAAAAAAAAAAAAAAAAAAAAAGAAAAAGAAAAAAAATCTAGCCAGCACCAACATCCAGTAGGATCTTAACTCATGACAAGGTTTGGTTGAAGGTGTGGTCTACTGTGCCCTGGTCAGCTCGAGTCTCTCCCACAGAACATGGCCACAGACAGATGGGAAGACCAAAGATGGAAAAGAGATGGGTCCAGGGGCCTGCCTCCTTTCCTGTGCAAATCCCTTTAAAGCCTGTGCTGCTTGCATGGTTTTCTTTCCACCTGGTTTTAGACCATCCCTCTGTAAATACCTACTGTCTGTCTCATTAATGTTTTGTGGTAATGCTTACCTGGGATGTTGTCTTATTCTCTCTCTCTCTCTCTCTCTCTCTCTCTCTCTCTCTCTAACACTTAAGACTCTGGTTTATTTAAATCATAGACTGGTGGTCCAGATTTGCTCATTTTATCAAATAGCAAGGCAGTTGCCAAACCAGGTGTTCTTTGCTTGGGGCTAACCTGAGCTTGGGGCATCTTGTTGCTTTCCGAAATGAAATGTACAAATGTGTATGTGAGCAAACATGCTTACTTTTCTGGAGAATAAAGCTATGCATTTTGTTGGGTTTTTCAAGGGGCATAGACTGTCTAGGTTTCACAGCCTGTTGTGGACCAGGGCTCTGGGCACCAAAGGCTGATTCTTAAACTGCAGCACAGTTAGGATGCTGGAGCCGCATTTACCACACCCAGGGCAGACAGCTGGGCCAGGTGTGGGGCTGACGGTGTGCTGAGAACCGCAGTGGCTTCCACAGGCTCTTCCTTGGCTTCCACAGGCTCTCCCTCGGGCCTCTAAACTAGAAGAGTTCTCATCCCTGGCACCTGGTTGATGGGGCTGATAAACCGTGTTAGCTGGCAAGACTTGGATTCTTTCTGGCACAAAAACTTTGAGAAGGTTTCAGTCTAGCACAGAGAAGACCACATGTAATTGGAACCACAGCGCTGGGTCCATCTGGGCAGGCTCTGCACCTCGTGATGAGCAAAATGCAAGTAACATAGCGAGAGAACAGAGCTATAGGGGCTGAACTAAGAATCACGGAGGTAAGAGTGAGCTTGGTTTGGCTTTTAGTGCAAAGGAAGGGTACTGGACAAAGAGAGCTGCCATCTAACTTACCATTTGGCGAGATTCTTCTGGAATAACCCAGGGGACTGAAGGAAGAAACAGAAAGACAAATTAAAGGGAAATTACTGGAATCAATTATCCCAGAAAGCAATGAATGTTTAAATGAATTAGCCAATGTCTAAAAAAAAAAAAAAAAAACTAATTATGTAGCCCAGGCTAGCCCTGAACTCCCTAAATTCTGCTTCTATCCCCTAGACTGCTAAGATCACACGCCTGTACTACATCACATAGTCTAGTGGTCTATTAGTAAGAAACAAAACAAAATAAAAACAAAACAAAAATCAAAATTAAAACAAAAAGCAACTCAGTAAAAGCACAGTAAGCTGTCATCTTTTCCCTGAGAGAGCCTAATTCCACACATCTGGCCATGGTTAGGGAGGACAGAGTTAGCAAGGATTGTTGTATAGTTCTGGGTACTGTATGTTCTTATCAGAAGAGCGTTTGCACATCATGTAATCACACCACTCAGATCTGGCAGCTCTGGCCTGTAATCCCAGCCACTTGGGGAGCTGAAACAGAGAGGCGATCTGAACTATATTTTAAGTTCAAAGTCAGCCCAGACAAATGAGTAGGATCTTGTCTCAAAACAGTTAAAGGTCCCAGGTTGGATTTCCCAGTGCCGTATAAACTGGCTGTGGTAGCCTCTTGGGCTTTTGTAATCCTGGCACTTGGAAGGTATAAGCAAGAAGGTCAGGAGTTCTAGATCATCCTTAGCTTATGTGAGAGTTTGAGGCCAGCCTGGGATACAAGGGACCTTGTCTCCAAAACAAAAAGAGAAACTAGACAGGGCCCTGGGGGGATTCGTATCAGAGTTGAAGCAGCCCACTTGTGGAGGGACTCTTTCCAAATGTTCCTCCTGCAGCAGCTGGAAAATTTGCTAATGTACTTGGGTAATGATGAGGCAGGGCCAGGCACCCCCTCTCATACATTGTATCCAGTGTCTGTCCTCCAGCTCTGCTGATGAGTCTGGCCGTGAGGTCACCTTGGATAACTAATAGCAATTTCTTTAGAATGTCTGAGGTGCTTCCCAGTCCAATTGGCAGCCGGCCCCCTAGGTGGCCAGGATGCCCTTGTTTAACCGTTGACTGGGCACACACAGAAGGAAATGTTCTACTACAGAGTGCCACTCAGCATCTGACTTTGCCTGTCAGCTGACTAGGATCTGTCGAGGTCAAAAGGTCAAGTGAGATTAGGAAGAGTCCAGCAGAGCTGCTCTCTTATTCAAGCAAGATGAATGAGGAAGGAAGGTTGAAGCAAACATCAAACATCAGCCTCAGGAGTTGAGGACAAGATGCCAGGGCAGCAGTTCTGCCTGAGAGGAAGAAAGTGTACTTTCTTGTAGCCTTCGAAATCTTGCCAATCTATTATGCACCGGGGCTTCTTTTAAGTCAACTAAGTTTAAGAGTAAGGATTCCATGTCGGCTGTAAAAGGTTACTGAACGTGAAAGCAGGAAACAAACAAAACAGAAATGCTGTCGCGCACCTTTATGGACCTTCCTAAGGACTGTCCTATAGACTATCCTAAGAGGTTTGGAGCCACATTCAACTAGGCTGGTTCTTTGGGAAGCAGTATGTCTCCTCTGTTAACTGCCCCAGCTGGCACTTTAGCCTCAGACAGCTCTGGGCAAGCCCACATCTCTGTGGATAACCATACCAGGATTCTGGTCTGTCCTCAAAGAGCTATTGTTTTCAGTCTTCCTCAGGTCATGCCTCTGCAGTGGTATGCGGTTTCTGTAAAAAGTCTTATTGTGACAGAAGAGGCATTTAAACTGGCCTAAGAACTTCCAGAGAAGATATGATTTCCCTCTCTCTCTCTCTCTCTCTCTCTCTCTCTCTCTCTCTCACACACACACACACACACACACACTGTAGAGGACCTAAAGTATTGTGGGTGCTTAATAAGTGGCTACGACAGCTATTTTTTTCCACAAACTATTTCCTGGTTTCAGGACTCGGGTCTATTCTGGGGCCAGACTTTCCTACTACATAATCTCATCGTCTCTTCCCACTCCAAACAATAGTGGGGCCCCGAGCCTCTCATTGCCATTGCTCAGGATTTTAAAAACTCTGCACATATTATGTCAAAGATAGGTATAGACCCTTTCAATGCATTGAAATAAACAAATAGAGGAATGTTAAAGTTAAAAAAAATTAAATGCCAACATTAGAACCATACTATAAATGTACCTTAAAGAACTAAAGATTCATTTCCCAGAATTCAGACTATGATAATGCCAAACACTATAGTACAGAAATTAGCACAGGTCAGTAATTAGGGATTGGATTTACCTAAGCGGTAGGCGTGGGGTGTAGAGGCATGTGATGGTGCTCACTACTGGATACAATGGAGAAATGAGACAAAGGTGTTTACCCTTGCGCCCTTGGGTATGCTAGCCCGTGCTTAGGTACATTAGATTACCATACTGCTCCTGACTTCACAGGATTGAGCTCCCCGGGAAAGATGGAATCTGGAGCGTGGAAGAGCTGAGTTGCACAGGAGTGGCCAAGGACATAGTGTCCTCAGGTTAATGAGTATTAGGCTGAAATAGGGAGGGGGAGATTTAGTCACACAGTGACTTTACATGGGGGTGTGACTCTGGAGGAGACTTTGGGTCTGTGTCTTTTGTTCAGAAAGGGTCTTTCAGCACATCATTAAAATATTACAAAGATTTCCTAACTAGGTGATTTTATTTTTATAGCTGGACAGGTCTCAGGTCAGATCCACCAGCGTGCTGACCTGTTCCTTTTCAAACACCCAATGCCACGCTGGCATTATACTGTTTTTCCATTGCTGTGGTAAGGCATCATAATGAAGACAACTTATAGAAAGGAGGGTGTCAGGCTCGCAGAGGGATAAGAGCCATCACCACCACGGCAGGAAAGCATGGCAGCAGCTGGAGAAGCAGGCTGAGAGCTCACATCTAAAACCCCAAGCCGGAAGCACAGACAGAGCAAGGCAGCTGGGAATCATAAGTGGTGAGCCTGAAAGCCAGCCCTTAGCTCATGGACATCCTTCCTCCAGCAAGGCCACACCTCCTAAGCCTATCCAAACAGCGCCACCAATTGTGGACCAAGTATCCAAATGCCAGGGACTACAGGGGACACTTCACTCAAGCCACCACAAACACCTTCTGATTTGAACTCCTGTGGCTCCCTGAAAGCTGCCACATCCAAAAATAAGCACATTGTCATTTCCTTCCGGAATGAACTCCTCTTCCTCAGCTTAAAGATACTGAACAAGAAACACCTGCTCTCATCTGCATGAACATCAAGGGTGTATTTTTCATACCCCAAACTTTGAATTTTGATGGCATATCACCCACTCTCCTGAATAAGGACATTGATGGGGACATACTCACATAAAGATAGCACTGTGCTCGAGGGCAGCTCCACATGGCACCTAAGTCTTGTTCTGTTTGTGATGCAAATGTCGAGGGCAGAAACTGGTTCCTTTTTAATTGGGGATCTGGCCAGCCTGTACTTCTATTCTTTCCGGGAAGACGAGGTTCAGTACTGATGTGATAGAGTTATTCTGTAGGGCTTCTCTGAGAGATCCGGGTTAGGGCCATGTGATGTCAGAGCTTTTGGACCCAGCTCTAAGAGCTGAGCTCCTCAGGACTCCTTATTCTGAAGGCCCAGCCAGGAATGGCCCTGGATGCTCTCTCAGCCAACAGATCTCACTGTTACTTTTCTGTTACTGTAACAAAATACCCGACAGAAACAAGTTATAGGAGGGAGAAAAGGTTCTCTGTGGCTCATGGTTTCAGAGACATTTCAGTCCATCAGCAGAGGGAAGGCACAGTGACAGGAGTGGTGGCTGTTCACATGGTAGGATCAGGAAGTGGAGAGAGCTAGACCAGAGCCAGGGATTTGTACAACCCTCCAAGACCTGTCCCCACCGGTCTTGTTCCATTGAGTAGGCCCCGCCTCTAAATAGCCTTCAAAATAGAACCTCAAGCTAGAGCCCAAGTAAGTGGTCAAAGACTTTCAAATCCAGGCCTTGTGCCCACCCTGCCCTCACTCTACTCACTGCATCAGAGAGACTTCATTGGCTGAGGAGAGAGACCTCAGAGTGTACTTCTAATTCCCCTAGCCTCTCTCTCCATCTGAACTATCAGGTGGGCAGGCTGGGGTACACACACACACACACACACACACACACACACACACACGTGTGGGCTCATTCACTCATGCCTCGTAGGCTGAAATGCCTGTGGAAGGGAAGCTCTCTTCACCAATGATCGGAAACAATTAATCATGGTTTCAGTTGCTTGCTTTGATCCATATCATCTGAGTCTACTTCATTCCCTACCTTCAAGTCAGATGTATTTGGACAGATGACTACAGAGATGACATGCATGGTCTACTGAGGAGGTCTCAGGCTCACCTGAGGACTCCCCTAGTATAGTTGGGATGGATGAACTATGGTGCACAATGCTGGGAACACGCTCTGCTGGTCCTCCCTAGCCCTAACCTGGTGCTCGCTACCTTGCCTAGCGATGTAGAGCACACACAATGTAGGTACAGCTTGGCTCTGGAAATGGTGTAAACACATAGACAGACACTGCTACACACAGACACTTACACCCTGCATGGGGACAGATGACAGAACAGAGAAGGGCTCCCTTTCACCAGCAGTCTGATTTTAGAGGAGTGTCTTTCAACACAACCAGTTGTTTCCCCGGTGACAGAGGCCTCAAAATAAACAGGACTCTGCTCAGACAGTAGTCCACTGGGCTCGGGCTTCTGCCCCAAGACAAACCATGCTAAAATAACACCCAAGGTAGTTGCTGCCCCTGTCTGCTGTCCCAGGTCTGCTGCAGACTGTCAAGAGCTAAGGGCATTTTAGAGTTTTCTAAAACTGACGTGGTGGGATGAGGCTGTGGGGAGGTCTGCAGGCGGGGGCGGGCAGGGGGGTTCTCTGCTGATGAGCAAGGGCCAAAGGCAGACCTAGAGGCCAGTGCTCTCTGCTCCCCCACCCGCCTCTCTGCTTCCCACACAGCCCTCTGGGACTGGCATGGTGTCTGGAGGCGGGCCAGCAACCTGATGTGCATGCCACAGCCCGTCCCTCTCCGCACACAGAGCTGCAGTAATCCTGAGGTTCAGAGAGCCGGCTGGAGAGGCAGCTTTAGCTCCAGAACCCGGGTGACAGAGCAAAGGCCACCAAGCGGACTTCATCCCCCTTGTGAGCAAGTGGAGCGAAGATAGCCTCCAGCCTACCAGATCTTCAGGTAAGAATTAGGGAGCGTGTAATATCCGGAGCCGGGTTTGGTTGTTTGTAGAAGGCTAGTAGAAAGGGGAGAGGGGACCCGTGAGGGTAGAGAAGTGTTTTAAACAGTTAGTAGAGAGCCAGCGTGCCTGCCAGTGTGTTGGATGGGCTTCTCTTCGGCCGTTTTGAACGGAGGTGCAGCAGCCCTGGAGGAAGGGCCTGCTGAGAGCACAGACAGGGGGAAAAAGAACACTTACAGGTTAGAGACTGCACAAGTAATCCTACACCAGGCTGCCCTATCATCAACTTCTACCCGCTAGCCTAAGAAGAGCGGAGGGGGTGGGAATCATCTGATTGACGGGAGCCCTGGATGTAGCCTTTGAGATCTGTGGAAGCTGAAAGCTACAGTCACAGTGGATCTGGCTGGCAGTATCTTGCTGTGTCATGATCACCCTACCCAACAGCCTAGAAACTCAGCTGCCTCAGGAGAACCTGTGAGAAGTTTAGGTTTTTATCGGTTGTTTCACAGAGAAGCTGAAGGATTTGCTAGGATGGACGCTGAGGCTCCCTGCCCTGTCACCTGGGTTACTCATTACCTTCTCCTCTTTCATAGTCACAGGCTCATCTCAGGACAGGTCTCTTAAGTTCCTGAACATATCAACAGTGTGCAAGGCTCCTGGACAGGAGGCCTTGAGACTCTCAGACCTCTGGGTGCCCGTGTGAGCACTTGAGGCATTTAATCAAGGGTCATTTTGCAGAAACCTTGCCTCCCATCTCAGTCCCAAGAACTGTGTCTCGGCTTAAGCCTCCATGCTTTCTTCAGCCCATTTAGAATCCATCATTGTGTCTCTTCCTTCCTGTCTGCTTTGGTGACCAGCACCTTCACTTTCCCTCTCCTTGGGGATGTCCGGGCTTGAGGGGTGGGTGTGGGTGGGTAGTTCCTCATGCGGCAGTGGGGAGAGACAGGTATCCCAAGAGAGGCTGCCCTGTTCCCCTCACCCTCAACTGCTGCCGTGGCTTGGTACCTAGCAAAATGTTGACAAGATATCTCGGCTGGCAAAATGCTTATCATATAGGCTTGAAGGCCTGAGTTGGCTCTCCATAAGTCACTATTTTTGCTGTTCTTGTTGTTGGTTGGTTGGTTGGTTGGTTGATTGGTTGGTTGGTTTTTTGAGCTACATTCAGTGGTGAATGTTTGAAAGCCTAGTACAAGGGAGGTAGAAACAGATAGATTGCTAGGACTCACCAGCCAGGCAGTCTCCAGTCTATACTCACTGAGCTCCTGGTCTGTGAAAGACCCAAAACTCAAAAACAACAGAATAAAAGCAGGAACCAGAAAATAAGCAAAACCCAAGGTGGACAGCTCCCAAGGGGTGACACCTAAAGTTGTCCTCTGGCCTCGGCATACACATGTACATGTGTATATCTGGAAGTACACACATGTACACACACGACTGAGAACAAATGGCCTTCCTTTGGGGATAGTATGATCTTGGAACAGTTGCCTGCTGTCTGTGTAAATAAGTGTGGCTTGGTGGGGACTCTGATTCACAGCCACCAACTCCCTCTGCCTTTCCTTTGTGTTGATCACCCAGGGTTTCCCAGGAAAGTCCCCTCTTAAAAGTGTATCTTGGAAGGCAAGCTGATGAGTTTGAGGACAGCTGGCTGAGGATGTGGGAACACTCTCTTCTTGTGGTCCCTGTCTTTGAAAGTCCATGGGTTAGCTAACAAAATGCTTCGTTTAAAGCAAAAGTGGTATATTTTTCATAGCTAAGTAGGAAAGCAACATTGTGTTTGCACGTCCTTGCCTGGTTCTTAAGAGGGTTTAAGAAAGCAGGGCATGGTCAAGCTGTGTGAGTCACAGGTGAGGGCACCAAACACGAAGATGCTCTTCTCAGGGGTGATGGCAGGTAGACACTTGATCTACACTAGCAAAGGGATGTCCAGTCCAGGGAGAGATGCTGAAGCCAGACTTTTGGCAGACAGGCATCCTGTGTCCTCTGAGTAAGTTAATAATCAAGGCCCTGCAGTCCTGTGTACCAGGAGCGCAGAGGGCACACCCACTTCCACTCATTATCAAGGCATTGCTTGGCTGACACAGTAGCCCTTGATTTAAGCTGCTAAAACAGGATTCATACTAGGGAATACCCTGCTTTAAGTAAAAGTAACATCTATTCACTGTGCATAGATGGCAAGTAGGTGAATCTTTTTTTACAGACAGGCAGTTTTCCAACAACTACCAACAAGATGTCCCATATCAGAGGTGACTAGCTCCAGCCCAATCAGTCAGAGAAAGGAAGGGAGCTACTGAGTATCTAGGTAACAGTGTAGGTTTGAAATGAAAGGTTAACAAAGGAGCCCATGGCAGAGGACAGGAGCAGGCTCTAGGGCAATGGACTGCAGGGACTTTGGCATGGAGGCAGAGGATGGAATAGCAGTGATTTCCTAAGTCACAGTGAAAAGCATTGTAGGGACTAGGGAAATGGCTCAGTGAGCATAGACACTGCCACACATACATGGGGACCCAAGTTTGGATCCCCAGCATCCATGCCCAGCATCCAAAGGCATGACAGCACACATGTGTAATCTTAGGAGAATCACCAGAAGCTTGTAGGTCAGAGAGTCTGTATACATACCAAGGAACAACCAAAGAGAGACCCTAATCTCAAACTAAATGGAAGGCAAGGGCCAAGATGCAAGGGCACGTGCACACACACACACTCACACTCACACTCACACTCACAGTGGAAAGCAAATTAAGACACCCAAAGTAAACCTTTGGCCTTCATATACATAAATACATATATACCAATGTAACTGTACATACATGTGCATGCATATAAACATGTGCATAGCACACACACATATACACATACATGTGCTCAGGAAAAGCAAAGTGGCATGGCGACAAGATGCACGGATTCTGCAGTGAGGCAGCTGAGGCCCACATTTTGACACTCTTACTAATTAGGTGTTGTGACTTGCCCCTCAGTTTCCTCATTTGTAAAAAGGGTGATAAAGTGCTAACCTATTAAGGGCAAGATCAAATGAGTAACAGCCTTAGTCTCACGGAAAGCCTGGCTTTCCCTGAGTGTTACTGAAAGCTGAGGAGACTGTCGTGCCCCAAGCTCCACCCTCTGGCACTTTTGCTTTGACAGGGCTTTGGAGCTTTGTTTGTATTTGTGAAGATCTGGAGACAGAACAGTTATTGTCCTAGTCACCAGTGTTCTCGTCCTTTCTGGATCCAGGCACTGGGCTCAGCTTTAAGTCTGCCAACACCCCAGAGATCAGGGGCTGATACAGCCGCAGGACTGGGGCTGGTGGGGGGGCTGTTTGTTTACTTGCAGTCTCACAGATAACCAAGGGCAGCGAAGTTAGGCTGTCCAACAGGCCTGTGCTTCTAACTAGGGAGGCATCCTAAGAGATAGGTGGAATTTGGTGACAGGAATTAAGCAACAGGTGACATCTGAAGACTCCAGAGAAGAGTCTAGAGTTTGTAACCACTGTTTAGAGACAGCAGGGCCCTAGCTTGGGTCATGAGAAGAGTCTCAACCTTGAAGATTTACATGCAGGCATGTCCAGTCTGCAGCTGGTGGGTCACATGTACTCCAGGATAACCATGAATGCATCCCAACACAAAATTATAAACTTACTTAAAACATTATGAGGGGGGTTTTGGTTGTTTTGTTGTTTTTTTAAGGTTTTTCTTTTCTTTTTCTTTCCTTTTTTTTTTTTTCTTTTCTTATAACTTAAATCATGGTTCTTGACTGTGAACTTTGTAGATGAGTGTCTCAATGTCCAAAGGTTGGACACCACTGATGCCTTGAGTGGCAGGATCTTTGGAAACAAGATGGGCTACACAGGCACTGTAGTCTCCAGTTTTCCTGAACCAGGTGGTGGGTGGGGCATGAGAATACAGGAAATGAGGTAAGAGTAGATTCAGGCATGGAGAGAATGCTGAACCAGGACTCTCTGAATGCCTGGGGCTAAGTTCAGAATAGCCTGAGCTCAGTATGAAGGTAACACTGGGTCACCTTGGTTGTAGATATAAAAGGAATAGATAATCCAAAACAAATTGTCTTAACCAGGCAAATTTCTGGTGAAGGCAAAGACTGGACTTTTTTAATGCATCCAAATGTAACCTGCAGAGACTGGGTGTCTCAAGACCACCCTCTGACCTTGTTTGAGGAAGTCTGATGATGTCAGCAGGGGTGAAAGGGCATGCCTACCTTGTAGGAGACTGTGTTGGTGTGGAGGGTTACTCTGGGGCATGACTCAACCCTGCCCCTCCAGGAACTATACTCTGATCCAGGGGTTTTAAACCTTTACGGTCTACGAAGAATCTGATGCCTGTTGGGTGGTGCAGGCCTGTAAACCCAACTGCTCAGGAGGCTTGCCCGAGCATTTAAGGAGACTTTATCTGAAAATGAAAACCAGCAAGAAGGGTGGGAAGATAGTTGAACATCTAGCATTCCCAAGGCCCTAGATTTAATCCCTAGCCTTACAAATGGGAGTGGGTTGAATCAGATTCCTAAGTCCTAGGCGCAGAGGTGACATTCAGTGGGTTCCCAATGGGACCCAGGATTCTGCATTTCCTTGGCGATGTCCAGGTGGTCCTGATACATTTCACCCATGGGACACACTTAGCAAAGCTTGGATATGGCTTCCCACTGTGGGTCCTTCCTTCTTATAAGGGGAACAGAGTTGTGTGGCCTGAGTAACAGTTTGTTACTCAGTCACATTGACTTGTCTGACAAACCTTCCACCCTACCTACTACAACAACACTATTTTTATCCATCTCCCATGATGCTTTGTGCTCATGAATCCTTCACAACAATGCCACAAGGTAGATGCTATTCCTATACACATCTCACTAATGCAAGAAATGGGTCCACCACCTGAAAACAGTGGAGCTGGGATCTGAACTCATCATTAGCAGACTAGCAGAGCCCAAATGCATAACTGAGAGTCTGTTCCATGGGAGTTGGTTCAGCCCTCCTTTCTCATTCGTAGGTGGGGTGTCCATCTCTAGTTCCCACTCTTGACTTGCCCAGCTTTCCCAAACACACATAGCATTTCTCCAGAGGTGGCATGTCCCCACATCTCTCTACCCTTGTTGTGTTCAATAAGTCAAAAGGATGGGGAAAACAGGTGTGGAAGCAGGAGTAATAGTCTAGATTCACATGCTGAGAACACCCCAATCCTTAGAACCCCAGAACGTGATCTTATCTAGAAACAGGTCCTTTCAAAGATACCCAAGTTAAGATGAGGTTGTTAGAGTGACTGTCGTCCTTATAAAGAAGGAAACTTTGCATACAGAGACATATACAGAGGCAGGAGGATATGAGAAGAGACAGCCACAAAGGAGAGGAGCCTGGAACAGAGCCTCTCTCACAGCCCCTCAGAAGGAGCCAACCTGACAATACCCTTCTGATGTTTCCCTCACCCAACAGCCGCAGCCAAGTCATATGACAGAAAACCAAGTTCCAGTGCTTGGTCCTGACCTTGGGATGATCTGGCTGAAGGTCAGGTTGGAGCAACAATTTTGAATTTCAACTCCAAGAGCCTTTCTGTTGCCTTAAGTGTTGTTCTTGAGAGCACCCAAAAGGCCCCAATGCTTAGGAGGAGAGGACTGAAGAGAAGGGGTGAGGGGGAAGGGAAGAGGAAGCAAGAAAAAGAACTAAAACAGAACTGGGGACCATTTATGAACGCAAGTAAGGGCCCGGTCAAGTTCCCGCAGCTCGCTCCTGGGAGCTTCCTGTGGCCAGGACACATGCCAAACACAGCTGCCACAGAGCTGAAGCCCATAGTTCCCTGAGCAAAAGAGGCCATAGATGAAGGTATAACAGTATCTTCTGGGTGACATGTCGAGCACAAGGCTGAGGTGCCTGGGGTGGGGGTGGGGGCTGATGCTTGCCTGGGCTGAGATCTGAAATATGGCCAGGTGGAGGTGGAAGAGGGCAGAGGACTCCAGAAGGTCACAGGGTGTGAGGAAGTGTGACTACCAAGGAGCCAAATCGAGGCCAGAGTGGCTGGAGGACAGGGAGTGTGGCTACAAGGAAGGTCTTGTTCTCATTGACTTCTCTGCGGCTGGATAAACACTAAAAACAATTTGGGATGGCAGGTTACAGCCTGTTCTCCAAGGAGACCAAAGCAGGAACTTTTAGGTGAGGTGTCCTGCTCTAGTTCCCAAGACAGGTACATAGATTCAGAAACTGAAGCAGAGGCCATGGCAGAGCGCAGCTAACTGGCTTGCTCTCCGATTCTGCTCAGCTAGCTTCCTTATGTGACCCAGAACTACCTGTTACAGGGCCGCACTGCCCACAGTGGGGTGGGACTTCCTCCATCACTTGGCAGTTAAAAAAATATCCCTACAGACGTGCCCATAAGCCAACGGGATGGCAGCAATCCTTCATTTGAAGTTCCCTCTCCCCACGTGTGGCAAGTCACCAATCAAGGACAGCCATCACAGTCATTTAAGCTGTTAAGCCACAGAAGGCCCAGCAGCGGTTCTCAGCCTTCCTAATGCTTCCAGCCTTAACACAATTCTTCATGTTGTGGTAACCAACCCCGCCCCCAACTATAAAATTATTTTTCTGCTACTTCCTAAGTGTAATTTTGCTACTGTTATTAATTGTAACAAACATCTGATAAGCAGGACTTCTGATATGAGACACCCCCCCCCAAAGGGTCCATGACCCACCATTTGAGAACCACTGGTTTAGAAGGTGTCTCTATATAAGGAAACTCTCAGTCTAGAGCCGCAGGGTTGGGGCAGCAGCAGGCAGTCCAGGAGCTGCTTGCCAGTTCCTCAATTTTACAATGTTGCAAGATCCTAAGGGAAGAGAATCCAGCTCCAGGCACAATGCTCCCTCTGCAGCGGATGCCAAAGGGTTCAAATAGGCACAGTGCCTATTTGCTGTGACCAAATATCTGGTAAAAAGCAACATAAGGTCTGTAGGGTTTATTTTGGCTACAGTTTCAAGCAAGAATACAGTCCTTCAAGGCAGGGAAGGCAAATACTGCCCAAGGGCAGGGTACCTGATCCGGTAGACAAGAAGCCAAGAGAGACAGGAAGTAGGGCTAGGCTATAAAACCTTAAGGCCCACCTCTGATGACCTACTTCCTCCATCAAGGCTCCACCTCTTAAAGGTTCCACAGCCTTCCAACCAGAACGCCAAGCTGAGGACCAAGAGTTCAAATGTGAGCCTACGGGAGACATTTCACATTCAAACCACAGCAAACAGTTATTTGTGGTCACTAGATCCCAGTAGTAAGCTAGGCAGCCAAGCCGTGTCATACTTCAGGTAACGGGACCTCATTGGAAGGGCACAAAGGTCCCAGGGACAACACAGTCTCTTCTTTCTGCTTGTGTTCTGTCTGCAGCAGCAACAGCCAGTACACATTTGTGGATCAAATTGTTCTGGAAGGGCTGGGGATGGTGGACAAAGCTGAGGAAAGGAGGGGACAGAGGAGAGTGGCGGTAAACAGAAGAGAAAGCTGGTAGAGACAGGTATGAAAAGGGACCCAAGTTGCTGGGTGGGGAAATGCAAAGGCCATGAAGCTACAGGTGTCTTAGTCATGACTTCATGCAAGAAGCCCAGAGCAAGTGTGATGGAACAAACCTGTAATCTCAGTCCTGGGGAGGCTGAGGCAGGAGGATCAGAGTCCAAGGACAACACGGGCTACATAGATGGAGCCTGTTAAGGAAGGGAGGGAGGGAGAGAGGGAGGAAAAGAAAAGGAAAAAAGAAAAGAGACCTAGGCCTAGGGGTGAGTGGATTCTGGCTTGGATCTGCTGCCATACTACGTGTCTGACTGCCTCTGCTACCTGATATCACATTCCCTTCCCCTGGAAAACCTTTCAATAACAATTGTCAAGGAGATAAGTCACCTGTCCCAAAAGTCCTGCTGGAGAAAATTGATGCAAGTTACTTCCTTGTTTCTTCTCGGCCCCAGAAGGAATCCCTTCTTCCTTTGGATTTAAACAGAGACACTGGAGATGGCTAAGCAAGGATGAGTTAATGGAGTAACTTGAGAGGAAAGAGCAGCCTAACACTTGTGAACACCACTTGAGCCTGCTGGCTTCCCTTCTTTTCTTTTGCTGGCCCGTTCCTGCCTCTGAGGCTTTGAAACCGAGCCATCAGTGTGGAATGCTTTTCTCTGAGTTCTTCACATAGCAGGGTATCTTGTTTTGTTTATTCTCAGCCTCAGGTCTTACCTCAAAGAGGCTTCCTGTGACTCTAGTCTTAGCCTGTCTCTCCTATATGGCCTTAACCCCAACCAGTAGCTGTTGTGCCAATTTAAAAATCATTATTATTGCCTATTCTATTAAAATTCTATTAGAACGTAAGCCTTGCAGGGCAGGAACCAGTCCTTGTCTGTCTTGTTCTGGCTCCCTTCCCAGGACAGAGGGTAGCCACAGAGCAGCAGTCAGTAGTAGAGGACAGCGAATGAGTGAATCACTCCATCCTGGTAGTAAGAGAACCAAGGCCCTGGGGCAGCAATGAGCCGTCCAGTCCACCTTCTTCTGTCCTCACAACTCCTTTGCATCTGAGAGCAAAGCTATGAAACCCAAGTTCAGGACCTGTCAGTCCTCAGCTGCTCTGGTTTAGCTGGCTTGATGTCACCTCTACAGAGGCACTTTAAGACAGTTATTCTCAACCTGTGGGTCGGGACCCTCTCACATGGGTTGCCTAAGACCATCGGAAATGCCAGATATTTGCACTTTGATTCGTATCAGTAGCAAAATTACAGTTATGAACTAACAACAAAAGTAATTTAATGGGTGGGGGTCACCACAACACAAGAAGCTGTACTAAAGGGTCAGAGCGGTAAGAAGGTTGAGACCCTCTGCTTTAGGCAGATGGAAGCCCATCCCAGGTGTGTAATTCACACAGAGATGAATAATCTCACAGATGAGGGGCATCTTAAGCAAGTGAGTGAGGTCAAGCACCCGGGAAAGACACAGCTTTCGCCACTGATGGGGATAACAGTGGCTCATGGTCACACCCAGCATGGACAAAGTACCCTCTGGAGACTCTAGAGAAAGACAGTGCTTTTAGAGGATGCTGCTTTCCTCCTGCCTCACCAGAATCCCTGTCAAGAATACCCAGCAATAGGAACAAATGCTCCAGAGCCTTGCCCTGAGGAGAGAGCACATCTCTCTCTCCCTGAGAGGCTGGGTGGCCTGGCTTTTGGAGTAAGTCGCATGACACAGTACTACTCCTTCAATTATTATGTCTGGTAGAGGGACATTTCTTAATGGTTGATGCAGGTTAGGCTCAAAATGGCATCTGAGTAGGTAAGGAAGTTTTCTAACAACTCCCATTCTTACCCATCTTCCTCCAGCCTGTGGT
Organism: Rhabdomys pumilio; assembly: GCA_030674055.1. Taxonomy (NCBI): domain Eukaryota; kingdom Metazoa; phylum Chordata; class Mammalia; order Rodentia; family Muridae; genus Rhabdomys; species Rhabdomys pumilio. The sequence goes on from JANHMN010000013.1 coordinate 47,294,486, forward strand.
GCTCACGTGTATAGCATAGTGGGCAAGGATAGAGGCTATGGGGTAGGATGGTCTGGGTTTAAATCCATGATCCAACACTCCATAGCTGTGTGCTCCCAGGCAAGTTAAATAATGTTTAAGGTTCTATTAAGTAAACATTACGACAGCACTATCTCTTACGGCTCTTGCCAGGCATTTATGAGTTAACGCAGGTAAAATTCATAGTGCCTGCCAGTGCTACCTGGGGGTCAGCTGTTCCTATCTCAGAGGGTTAGACATTTGAGATAACACCTGTCACGTTTCACTTCACAATGCATAGATAGCAGCTAATATTTCTTCAATGAAATTTGAACTATTATCATTACTGACAGGCTCAAGGTTTCTGGAAATTTTCATATGACGATTTTTAAACTAAAATAAAAGTAAAGTAAAGTAAATTTCAGGACCATGAAGGTTTCCCCCGCCCTGTTGATCCTGGTAACCCTGCCCCGAGACCCCCATATCCCAAGGGAAAATTATTATTCTGGACTTTTCTTCATGTCAGGGACCTGGAGCCAGCCTGCTAAGAGCTTTCTGAAGTGCTGAAGGTTAAAGCCCAGAGCTGATGCAGGTTACCTATTTGCCATACTGATCTGTAGATGTCCCCGACAATGACTAAGGACATGTAGGCCTTTGTTCCTTCTGCCCTCCACACACGAAGGCTTAGGGCTTCCTACCCCAAGAACTATGGTTCATCAATGCAGAGCCTCCCCCAAAAATTCTGCTCAGTGTCCCCTGAAGCTGGTGTTGGGTTCAGATCACTTGTAAAAGGGTGACGAGGGTGGCAGGGGCTGCTGACAGTGGCGGCCTGCACAGCAGACGCCTGCTTGATGTTCTGCCTGCTCTCTTGCTGACTTTAGCTAAGAAACTATTCTTTCTGCTTCTTCCTCTGTGAGAAAGCTTTGACAGGCGAAGGGCTATAGTCAGACTAGAGGTGATATATGGCAGAGTGCAGCTGTCTCTATTGCTGATTTTAATTCCCTGCCCTGCCCTGCCCTGCCCTTGTGATAACTTAGAGTTGTAGCTATGGAAACAGCCAGTGGGGATCAATGTCTCAGTGATCTGCGAATCACTTGCCTTGCACCAGGTGACCATGAGCACATCACTTGGCTTCCAAAGCAGCACAGAGAGATGGAGTCTGGGAAGGGGTCCAGGCTAAAGTCTGGAGGAGGAGATTTCAGCTGCTCCCACACCCCACTCAGCTCATCTTTTACCCCCGAGGCCCAGGAAGTAATATGGATTCAAACCCGGCTGCTCTCCGGGGTCTTTAGGCAGCTGCTCACTGAAGATTAATACTCTCCCAAAAAGAAGCTGGAACCTCTCCAGTCCCCCTTTAGCCCTTCCTGATACTCCCCCACCTCCCACTAAGGCCTGAGGGTTTAATACACAGCTGGATCAGGGTGGATCCAGAGGCCTGTAGTACAAGCAAGCAGGGAGGGCGTTTCTAAGGCAATGTCCCAGTTGTTTCTGGTGACCCATTGACCTGACCCTCCCTGCCTTACGCAGCCCTAGACTGAGCCAAGCCTTTGGAGGGCGGCTTCACCTTGGGGTAGCTGGCCTGAGCCTACTGTGCTGGGTGGGAGGTTTGGATCCCACGCTGGATGAGCCCTGGGGGAGGTCAGGGGAAGGATGGGCCAAGGAGGGCCTCATCACGTCTCTCCTTCACACCATTCAACAGTCAGAGGAGGGCTGTGGGGACCTCTGTTCTAGGAACTGTCTTGAAAATCTTTTAGCACATCTTGGCTGTAAGAGGGAAATCTATCTTGAATTGATGACATGATGCCTTTTCATCGGCAAGGTGGCATTTCTATGTAATCCTAGCACTTGGGAGGCCGAGACAGAGGTTGGGAGTTTGAGATCTAGCAGGCTACATAGAGAGACTGTTCTGTTTGTTTCACGTATTGAAAAAGCCTATGTGCTGTGGAGACGGCTCTGACACTAAGGTGCCTGCCTTTATCTGTATCCCCTGCATCAAAATAAAAAGCCAAGTACTAAAGAACACATCTGTAATCCTGACATGATGGCAGAAGAGGGATAGGGTGTGGGGATGTGGGTGGTGGCAGGAAGATTCCCAGCATTCACTGGCTACCTAGTCTTGCTCAGTCAGTGAGCTCCAAGGTGAGTGGGAGACTTTGTCTCAAAGACAAAATCAGGTGGAGGGTCATGGAGGAAGCCAGTACTGACGCCTGGCCTCCTCTTGTGTCTGCACACACACGCACATGTGTGCGCCTACCTGAACACACACAAACTTGTACACATGCATACAGTACAGACAGAGAGAGACGGGAGGGAGCAATTTCAGAAAGCATCTCCTGTACTGCAGCTGGAGGGAGGGACTTCTGGTAAAGAACAAGGAGCTGTCCATTTGTCAGCGGAGGCAGCCCTGACAGCGTTTTCCTGTATCCAGATCCTTTTCTTCCTGGCCAGCCTCACATCCTGCTAGACTGCGCTGGCCAGCTTATGTTGCTCATTATCTCTCCCCATCTTCTCTCTCCTCACTCCACCCGGGGTGGTGGGGGAAAGGAAGTATTTTTAACCTGCACTGTAGTGCTAGGACTGAACAAGACACACTGCCTCCATCCACAACAAACAGGGCTGCCTGGAAAGACAACCCTCTTCCCTGCCAGTTGAATCCTTTCCTTTCACCTCAATTTAGCAAGTACTTCCTGAGGGAACCTGCACAGGCTACAAGGACTGGGCAGCAGTGGTCCCTGCCCTCAAGGAATTTACATTCTAGTGCAGTAGAGGCAAGGGCAGGGTCAAAGAAAGCACACACACTCATGGTATACCAAAGAAGAAACTAGAGACATTACTAGCAGAAATGGTGACAAGTTTGTGTTGGAAGAACAACAAGGAAGACTTGGCTGGGGAGACTGTGATACCCAGGGCAGAGAAGCAAATCTCTGGGAGGTGATAGAAACAGAGGCCAAGAATAGGAAGACAGAGATTCTTCTCTTCCTGAGGTGGGAGGAGCTTAGTGTATTATAGAATATAGCAGGAAACCCAGGCATGGAGGGAAAAGTGGTCTGGGTAAGGCTGGGAGACATGTAATGAGACAATGATAAAGTGCCTTGGAGCCATGTGGACTTGAAGCTTTATATTGACTGCTGTGGAGAGCCATCGGGTGGTTGGAGGTAGTGGGTGACAATGGTGGTAGTTAAGCTGTCATTTGACTCCTTGCAGGAGAACAGACTCAACAAAGTGAAGGAAAAACTGAAGAGATGTACAAGAGACAGGTCAGAAGGACCATCCTAGGAATAGGCTGTTGGCTTTAGTTTGCCAATCACTGCCTCCAAAAGCTGGCAGAACTGTATCCTACAATCATAAGACAGAACAAAGGAATATCCAGCCCCTGTGTCACAGGTGCTTAGTAGAATCTATGTACTCGGGATAACCTATTTATTGCTTACAACTGCTGTCTTTACTAGCTTTCTAAGCATGGTAAGCTTTTAGTCCAATACTGGCCCCCTTTGAATCTTCTAGAAGGTGTGCAAATATTATTTTCTTTTCATCATAGTATTGCCTCTGTCCTTTACATGTCTGGAAAGGTTGTGTAGCTAAATGTGGCAAATGCACTGTGTGTATGTGTGAGTTTGAGTGTGTGTGTGTGTGTGTGTGTGTGTGTGTGTGTGTGTGTGTGTGTGGCTTAACTAGAGTCTTTTGTTAGGCAATTGCTTTACTACTGATATACATACCTAGTTCTGTTTCTACTTTTTATTTTGAGTTGAGGAGCTAACTAAAGTGCCCCATAGGTCTTGAACTTGTGATTCTCCTGCTTCAGCCTCCTGAATAACTGCAATTAAAGGATTACATATTACCAAGCATGGCTCAAACCTGCTATTCTTAAAGAAGCTATAGTTTTTGTATATGTTTTTTCATCATGTGTGTGTGTGTGTGTGTGTGTGTGTGTGTGTGTGTGTGTGTCTTTTGCTGGGTTGCAGACCAAACTTGCCAAGGATTTGTATATTCTAGTAAACATTCTACCACTGAGACATATCATGGCTTCACTACCAGATGTTTTAACATCTGCACAGAGAAGTCTTGAGGGATGCCATCAAGGTGTTTTTTGGGTTAAACGCACATGCTGCCAAACATGATAACCTAACTTGGATCCTCAGACCCAGATGGTTGAAGGAGAGGAATGACCCCTAAAAGTTGTATCTGACTTTCACACATGGTGCACCCCCCTATACACAAACACATGCACACGATAAAAAGAATGTAATTTCTTTTAACAGTCCAAAAGACAGAGTACAGACTATTTTACCAGCAGCGAGCGTGCATAAATTTGTTGTCTTTCTCACTTTTAGTTTTTATGGTTTTGAATATAGAGTCTTCACAGGGAATAACAAAAATTTTTCTTGTTGGATTACTCTCTCGAATTGATGAGAAGATGTCACTCAAACTTATTTTGGGATAATTAGAGGAGCCAATTTTATCATAGGAAGTGTAAAATAAAGCTTAAGAAATTTTAGGAAAAGTAGAAATATACCTGTGATTGTTAGAATATTAGTAATGATGATTTACACCTTGGCAGCTTTGTCCTCATGTTTATGTGTCTTCATTTACCTGCCTCCCTATGACACGCATGAGTAACAAGCACAGTATCAAACATAGTCTTCATCCTATTTAATATTCTCCCAAAACATAATTTTAAGTTGTGACAGCATATTTTTCTATAATTTTTAGTGAGTCTCCTACTATTGGATCTTCAGTTGGCAATGGTCAATGCTTCTGAATTGAATGTGGTCCTTCAAAAACATGTATGCATTGCTACCATGCATTGTGATTGGGCCCCACACCAAATCCTATATGCTGGGTGGTTCTTAAGTGAAGGCAGCTGATGTCTTATGGTTTGGAATGTTGGGAAGTCCAAGATCCAGGAGCCATCAGACCTAGTGTCTGATGTGGGCTGACATCTTTCCCTGTGAAGTAAACGGGTGATGGATCTGTGGCTCAGTAATCCCCTGCCTGCGGGATTTCTACCCCTGAGCTCTACTCATTCACAAAGGCCACCACCACCACCGCCTACTACTATCTTGGAAAAGGGGGTTCAGCATGGGAATTGGGGACATACAAACGTTCAGACGGTAGCAGTCATGTACTATTAAAAAGGAAACCCACTCGAGTACAAAAGGGGAGCATGTTCCCCTGGCCTTTTGTGGTAGACCAGCTGGCCTATTTCTTGCCATTGTCTTTCAGAGCAATTAGAAGCCAGATGTGTTTGAAATCCTTCCATTTCCTCAGCGTTGCTCCTTGCTCTCCTTTCAAATATGTTCTTGGTGTAATTCTGCCACAATGGGGTAAGTTAGGAAAAATCCCAATTGTGACTAAAACGTGAATCCTGAAGTCAGGCAACTAGCAGTCTGTCCCCTCAACAGCTGTGTGGCCACAGAAGACCCTGTCTTAGAACTTCTGGTCCTCATGTATCAATGAGAAGGACACTGGGTAAAGTAATATGCGACAGTTAAGGGAACTTTATTCTCAGATTTAGAAAACAACCTCCTACCCTTTTTTCTGTGAAAACCAAAGAGAATGAATCTTAAAAGCAGTCAAAATATCTGCTATCTTTATTGCTCCTTTTCCTCGTGTGGGATTGGGGGAGATGCCAAAACCTAACATGTTAAAGATAGTGGTTCTTTTTTCTTCCTTATCAAGAACTAGGTTAGTTGGATTACAGCTAAATTTAAATAATTCCGTTGTTCACAGCTGCATAAAGAATGTAGTCTCTCTTTTCATGAAGCCAGCTGTGTTTTATAACTGTCTATCCTCAACTCTAAACGAACAGAGTGGGGAAAAAAAAAGCAGGACTGTCTAGAGCCATCCTGAATTGCTCTCGGTTTTATGAAACAATCCAGAAATAACTAATGCTGCAGTACAGACCACAGAGCTAACCTTACCGAGGCACTGTGTCTCGTCTGTGAGCAAACTGATGTTGACAAGCACCAGTAGGTGCTCAGTGGGCTGCACTGGAGGCGTAGCATGGGCAGACACTTTTCTTACCAACAGCAAACTGTAAAGGAGTAAAACACTGGCGGATCCTGTAGGAAGGGCCAGAGACTGACGGGGGGGTTAAATGAACAGGTGTGATTCGAGTTGAACGTAAAGAACTTTTTTCTCCTAAATCATAGCTCTTGGAACATGTCATGGTGGAACCTCGGAAGGATTTCTTTAAACCACCACTGCAGGCACTGTGTGTAATAAAACACTGCTGATGGCCAGGCTAAGCTTTCCCATTTCCATCTAGCTATGGGAACAGGTCCAAAGTCTTAGGATGTGCAGCCGAGTCTGTTCAATATCGAGATCACAGATAGCACATCTGACTGTCCGGCAACACATACACTATGCACGTGGCAAGTGTTGGCTTTGTGCCTGCTGTGTGTTAAGAAACCACACCACTGAACAATCAATGAATGATAAGATGGCTTTTCTTGGGAGTAGAGAGATGGCTTGGTTGACTACAGTGCCTACAGCACAGACATGAGAACTTGAACTTGATCCCCAAGACCCACATTGAAAAGCCAGGCATGGTAGCATGCTTTTGTAAGTCTAGCAGTGGGGTCAGTGGGGTCAGGACAAGTGGATCTTGGTGAGTGCAGCATTCACTGGCAGACCCCACCTTATCCTTTGAGGTAAGGTAGCCAGTGATAGTGGAGGATAGCCTCCTCTCACGCAAAATACATGCATGTACACAAAAATGCATGTGTGTGAGTGCGCATACACACAAACAAACACACGTGCACATCTGCTCACATGTGCACATACACTAACACAAGATAAACACCACATAATGGGTTTCTTTTCTTAGACTACTACAAGTCTTAGAGAGAAAAGACAAGCCATAAACAAAAGTAGGCAGGAGAGAGTCCAAGCTCACTGAAATGACATCATTTAAGGTCCTCTATGATCTAGTGTCAAACTTGCACTAACCCTGGGCATCCCCGTTAAAACCCTCTGTTCAACAATCCAAGCTAGGGAGATGCTTCTGCTTTCCCATGAGTCTTTGTTCAAGTGATTCCTTTATTCTGTTCCTGCACATGCAAAGTCTGCTTGTCCTTCTGGCAGAAACACCTCATTCTCCACCAAAGTTTCTACGCCACATCCTCAGCTCCCAGTACTGGCCTCTCATTGCACTTAGCAGAGCCTGATACACACAGTGTTTGTGATTTAACTTCTTGTCCACTCTCAAAGACAGTGAGGCTCTCTTATTCATCCAGAATCATCATAACAGCAAAAAATAGCAGCTGTAAGATGAAATTCTGCAACGTATGTTTTACTTATGGGCCAGGGGCTGACATGAGAGTGCTTCTCTCACACCTGGGTAACAAGTACGAAGGGTAGGAGTTGTGGTTGCTTACCGGTGCGGTGACTGAGGGTCAGAAAAGTCACCTGACTTTGTGGATTTAAATCCAGGAAGCCTCACACTGAAGCCTATGTCTCTAACCCTGATTCTGACTTTATTCTCTTGTTCTGTCTAGACAGGTTGCTTGTTCATAATAGCTTCCACACGGCGACTCCCTGACAGGGCAGGGAGGCTGAGGGCAGCCTCTCCAACATCATGCTGTGAAGTCACTGCCACCAAGGGTTGACAAAAGCCATAGTTAATGTCCACATATTCTCTTGTACTTACATAAAATAGTAGTTCCCAACTGTGATGGTTTGAATATGGTTGTCCCAGTGAGTGGCACTATTAGGAGGTGTGGCCTTGTTGGAAGAAGTGTGTCATTGTGGGTGTGAGCAATGAGACCCTCCTCCTAGCCACATAGGAACTAGTCTTCTAGCATCCTTCAGATGAAGGTGTAGAACTCTCAGATCCTCCAGTACCATGCCTTCCTGGATGCTGCCATGCTTCCACCTTGATGATAATGAACTGAACGATAGAACCTGTAAGCCAGCCCCAGTTAATTATTGTCCTTATAAGAGTTGCCTTGGTCGCTGGGCAGTGGTGGCGCACGCCTTTAATCCCAGCACTTGAGAGGCAGAGGCAGGCAGATTTCTGAGTTTGAGGCCAGCCTGGTCTACCAAGTGAGTTCCAGGACAGCCAGGGCTACACAGAGAAACCCTGTCTCAAAGAAAAAAAAAAAGAGTTGCCTTGGTCATAGTGTCTTTTCACAGCAGTAAAACCCTAGCTAAGATACTAAACTTCCAAATGCTTGCACACTTAATGCAGTCCATCATGTTGTGATGACCTCTCAACCTAAAATTATTTTCATTTCTACTTCCTAACTGTAATTTTGCTACTGTTATGAATTGTAATGTAAATATCCATGTTTTCTGAGGATCTTGGGTAATCCCCGTGAAAGGTTCATTAACCCCTAAAGGTGTCGGGAACCACAGGCTGAGAACAGCTGATCTAGGGCATAAAGGCGACAGTTGCTAGTAGAAAGGTAAATGCTTTGAACTGGTTTACCACAAAAGATTAGATGGCAGCTTAGATAGTTCAGATTCTTTGGGTCAGTGGTATAAACCCATCATACAGCCCTGCTTGAACCCAGGCTTTCACGTAGCTGCCTCTGTCTGGGCTGAGAGGCTCTTCCTCCCCCTGACTAGCCCTGCCAGCTACCTCAGAGGAGAGTGGTGTGGCTCCCCGGCCTGTCCCCATGTGCTACTCTACTCAGACCCAGACAGGCCTGCTTTTGTAAGCACAAGTGGGTGGGTAGCCCTCTGCGGCATCCCAAGTCAGTGGGAGCAGGGCCAGAGGGGCAGTTGGGTTGGAAAAGTTAGGAAAAGGAGAGAGTAGGAGAGCTTTCTGCAGACAGACACCAGCAGACCAGCCAGAGTGCTCCCTCCATTTCTTTCTGGGTCATGAATAAGGTGAAAGCCTAGACCCTGAGCTCCTCAGGGTTCCCCAATCGTGCCATATCTGTTCGTAGATAAGACAGACTGTTCTGTCCTATTCTCCCTCTTCTTTGTCCCTTCTGTCTGTGAGGGACTAAGGGCTTGGTAGCAGCAACAGTCGGGATGTCTCCGTCAACTCTTGAGTTGAATGCCATCTGCATTGTAAGATATTCAGAGCTGAGACCAGGAAAGCCCTAGGAGGGGTGACGGGTCATGGGGGCTTTGAACAACCTCACAGAGGGAGTAATGGGATACTGTGTTATCTCCAAGGTAGGTCTTTAAATTTGTCTGTTTTTGAGATAATCTCTAATGCAGATTGTTCTCAAACTCACTATGTAGCCAAGGAAGATGACTTTGGATTTCTGGTCCCCCTGACTAGGGTGACAGGCATATGCCATCTTACCTGGGTTAGGCAGTATGGAGGGTTGAACCCAGAACCTTGTGCATGCCGGGAACACACCCTACCAATTGAGCTATGTCTCTTGCCTTCAGGGTAGGGATTTTCTTTTCTTTTCTTTCCTTCTTTTCTTTTCTTTTCTTTTCTCTTCTTTTGCAGTTTTTACATTTATTTCCTTATTTAAGTGTTCCCATGTCCATATGCAGCACATACTAACACATGCCGTGGCACAGGTGTAGAGTTTAGAGGGCAACTTGCAATAGTTAATTCTTTCTTGTACCATGTAGGTCCTGGGTACCGAACTCAGGTCACAGGCTGGGGAGCAGGAACCTTTAACGGTCTGGACCAACTCACTAGCTCAGGGTAGGTCAGCCAGTCAGCTCTGACTCTGTTGCGTGTCTCTCTTGCCATCTGATGCCTTGTGCTGCCAATAACTCTGAGAAGAGAAGACAGCCCCCACTAAATGTGACCCCTTGACCTTGGACTTCCTGTTCTCTGGAATCATGAGTTAAATACATCTTCACTCTTTAAAAGTTACCAAAAGCATCATGAGATTCTCTAAGAATCAGAAACAGGTATCGAGAAGGTGGGGCTTCTCTGATATTCCTTCTCTGACCATCAGTTATATTCCAGTTCCATGGCCTCCCGGGGCATCTGCCAGTGTTGCTAGAAAGCCAGTCACCATGAGGTTGAGGGTCCAGCTGAGCTTCATTCAACAAAATCAGATTTTAATTACATTCCGTGCAGCGTGGCTCCCCACTGACAAAGTTGTTAACTCAGGTCTGAATTTTCTGACCTTGGTTTCCATAATGTGAAACAGGACAATTAGAAAAGAAATTGCAGGAGGGGGCCTCATCCCCAAAGAGAATGGTTTGCAGACAGCCAGTCTGGCTAGAGGTCAGTAGCTCTGTCCTCAGTACCATGATGCAAGCAGACTAGTGATGAAGAAAAGAGCAGACGATGTTTGTATCCCCATGGACCTTCCCCAGAACCACCGAAGAGAAGCTTATATGTGCTTGGGGAAAAGCCTCTGCAAGAATCCCTGTGCCCAGAGTACTGTGGATAGGAAGGACCTTGAATGTCTGCTGGTGTAGAGAGGCCCTGGAACAGCCACTGCTACTGAAGACAGAAGGTTTTAAATGAGATTTCGTAGGTAGAGGAGAAAGGCTTAAAGGAGAAGAGAAAAAATGGGGGTCAGAGAAGTAACATCACCTAGCTCAGTTCTCACAGAAAGTCAAAATGAATTCAAGACCCTAGGACCTTGGCTCCTACCCACCAGGTAAAGGGCTTCACCAGCCCAGAGAACAGATAGACATCGGCACATCCCTGGGATTTACACATCTGCCCTTGGGTTGTGGAGTCAGGCAACTTCTGCAAGTAGGGCTCAGAGCTCTGGCTATTCACTTCCTGGTTCACAAGCCTGCTTGGGATGGGTCTTTCTTTTTCTGACCCATATCTTCATTTCCCGCCTCCATTGGTGATTTGTGCCAGATTTTATAGCATCATCTTTGACCTTGAACCTCATCCTTCCCACATCTTCCTTGTCTCCTCCCACCTCTCTCATCATCTTAACCCTTCAGCATCTCCCTGCCTTCTTCCAACGCCTTATTCATGTCTTAATCACTTCCTGGCCCATTTATGGCTCCATATCATGAAAAAGTTTCCTAGAACTCCTGCCTCTTAAGATGAAATATGGGATGAAACATGAAGAGATGTCTGTGTGGGAGAAAGGCAACTGGACATGTCTTCTTGTTTGCTTTGTGTCCCCCTGACCTTTCCGTTGACTATGGATCACACACAGACAAGCACCTCTTGGCTCCCAACTCCTGTATCACATCACGGTCTGCCTTGACCTTTGGCTCTCCTTCCCCAGTTTTCCATGGTGCTAAAGGTATACTCACTCAAGCCTTTCCCCATCACTTTCAGACACTCTGATTCTCTCCCTTCCCAGCCACTGAGTCACTCTTTCCTACCACACCTCTCTTAAAGCCTTCTTCAAGATGAAGAATGGGAATTGACACCTCTCTTTCTCTCTCTCTCTCTCTCTCTCTCTCTCTCTCTCTCTCTCTCTCTCTCTCCCTCTCTCTCTCTCTCTTTCTCTCTCTCTCTCTCTCCTGATTTTATTCCCTGCTTCAGAGAGACAATAAAACTATGGCTTGGGAACGCTTCCTAACTGGGCCAGGCCTCTCTATTGGAAATGCCTGTTCCCTCTCCCACTGATCTTCGCCCAGCCTCGCCCATTGAAACCCATCCTCGCCACACTCTCAGCTCAGCTCCCCAACACAATCCCACCAGAAGGAACCTCGAGACACTTGCCATATCAACATGCTTTCAATCCAGACTGACGCTATTCACTTGCAGCTTTCAAGTGCACTCTGCTCAGCGTAGGTCTTGGTGGTTGTAAGTTCCCAGGGAGCACAGAGATGCCTGCTGCATTCACACTCCCTGCAGGGCCAGGAGGCCTCCGAATGCATGTGCTGAGGACTGGGGGGTGTGGCTCAGTGGTAGAGCACTTGTCTAATGTACACAAGGCTCTGGGATGGACTCTAAGAACCCCCAGCACCAATTTTGAAAACAAAGATGAAGAAATGTAAAGAATTCCTAGTCACCAGTGAGACTGCATGTCCATTTAAGATTGGAGTTCTTCAAAGACTCTTCTCATTTGATGAGCATTTACAGATCCTACTGTGAACTGAGTCTTGTGTTAAGCATGGCAAGCATAACAATAAATAAACAAACAAACAAACAAACCCAAAATCTCTCACTTCTTGAAGTTTGTCTTCTAGCAGAGAATGCCCTTTTTTTAAGTGATCATATTGTTACCTACAAATATTGGACTATTGTAAGCATATTAGAAACAACCTTTGGAAAAAAATGCATTGTGCCAGCCCAGCTACAGTCCCAGCTCTAAACTACTGAAATAGCAGGAAGTATTTCAAAAGTAGCTTTCTAGAGATATAATTCACACATTACAATTCACCATTATAAAGTGTGCAACTCAGTGGCTTTTGGGACATTTATAGAATCATACTAGTATTACCACTACCTAGTTGCAGACATAACTACTAGGAGCTATTTCCTATTTTTTTCATTCCTTTGCTCCCTGGAAATAACTAACCTACTTTCTCTTTCCATGGATTTGTCTATTCTGGACATCTCATATACATGGAATGCTCCGAGATGTGACTGGTGTCTTTCACAGCCCAGTTCATCGTGCTGAAGCATGAAGCAGAATTTAGCTCCGTTTAATGGCTGACTAATCCATCACATGAAGGTACTTCTTGGCTCTGATGAGTAATTCCACCAACATTAGAAGACTTGTCTTATGTGAGCATGTGCCTTCCTTTCTCTTAGATATATACTTAGGTGTAGGGCTGCCGGTTCCTATGCTAACCTGTGCCTCATCATTTGAGGAACTGCCAGCCCTCTCCAAAGTGGGCACACAATTTTGTGCTCCAAGCAACACTGTATGAGAGCCCCATTCCCTCCCCATCCTGGCCAACACTTGTTGCTGTCCACTTTTTCCCTAGAAAAGGTCCTCTTAGTAGGTGTGATGTGGTGCAGGGCTTTGGACTTTGCATTTCCTCAGTGGCTAAAGATGTGAGCATCTTCGAATGTGGAGATGAGAAAGTCTGTAAGCTGAACAATACCTGCAGGGTATCAGCTCCTCCATTAGCTACAGCTTCGAAAGAGGCATGTTTTACCAAGATGAAGCAATGTACCTTCATCGTACCTCCCCATCCTCCTGCTCATAAACTGTGTCCCAACCCTCTCAGAGGCTAAGATGGAAAGCCTGTCGTTGGCATCCAGAGAAAAACGAGAGACGCAGAACAAAGAAGATAGCTGACTCAACTGCCTAGACTAGTGGGCATTGCTCTCAGCTCAGGTGATCTGAGAAATGGCTTCCGCTCTCCCATCACATGACAAGGGTGAGGATGAGGCCTGACAGACACAAGGTGGAGTTCCTGCCACTATGGGAGCAATGGGGAGGGCAATGTCTATCCGCTTCTGAAGTTTAGAACCAAAGATGAGATTGAAGAAGAGACCTGATGGGATCATCTTTAGCTATACAGGCATCATGATGAGTTAGGGGCACACCAAACACACAGCCCTCCCAAATTGTGGGTCACAGGGAGTGCTGGGTTGAACGGGCACATCAGCTGGTGAGTGGGTGTACTCTGAGACTGTTCCCACACGATGTGAGCCAGAGGCCATTGTGAAGTGACCCTACAGTGGGGTCAGGGGCAGACCTCCTGGGTGGGGAGGCAAAGGCCCACAGCCAAAAAGAGTTGGTCAGCCAAGGAGCCGCCCTTAGCCCCAACACAGCCAAGAGAGACCAACAGCCCCAGTTTGAGTCATAAAGGCAAAGAAATGGGCAGAGTAAGACAGGCTGAGGCCTGGAGCAAGAGCCTTGGAAGACAAGTTCTTCTCTTTGGAGAGGCAGAGGGACCCTGAGTCCTCTCTCCCATCACCACCGAGGGCCAGGGAGGGTGAAGCTGGAGAAGTCTGTGGGACAACACGTGGCCTAAGATGTATGATAGATGTTTTTAGCCACATAGTAACATGAGTACGAGAAGCAGCAGTCATGTTACACAGAGAGCCCAAGGATCTGACTTTCCTCAGCTGGCTCAACATCGAGTCCCCTGTACTCTGCTGATAAGATGACATGTCTAATTAATGAAAATGCCCTCAGTCATTTTCAGGGACATCAGGTGTCAGAGGAGACTATTACTCCATCCCCCCCACCCCCATAAAAGAAAGAGAGAGAGAGAGAGAGAGAGAGAGAGAGAGAGAGAGAAGCTCCCCTTTTTGACTATCAAAACCAGCTTGAAGTATATGTCTCTGTTGTCTCTAGTGGCCAATCTTTCAGAAAGCCACTGGAGAGGCCATGCTTAAACACACGTGCTAAAGACTTATAAGACTTTACCTTGTCCCAAATGCTAGGCCAGCTCACCCCATGTGCCCTAAGTCCTCCCAGAAATTCACTGCAAGCAGATAGAGCCACACATGCTTCATGGACACAGAAACTAATGCCTTGGTGAGGCTTCCCAAAATCTGGGTAAAAGACTGGGCCAGCATTTGATTTAGCTGAAGAGGCTGAGCACTGAGATGCCCTGTTCTGCTTCTCTGTTCAGCTAAGAAAAAAGTTACCCATAGGGCTCTAAGAAATGGCTCTTCCTTGAAGACAAATACAAAAAGACTTCCATTTGTAAAATACATTCTCATTTTATACATGTGTGTGTATGCATGCACACACACACACACACACACACACACACACGCACACACGCACACACGCACACACGCACACACGCACACACACACACACACACACACACATATGCACACAAAGGTAGTTAACCAAAGCTAGAGAGCCTGAGAGCTTATTTCAGCCATCTTCAGCCCACACAAATTAATCCTGTCTGCCTCAGGGCTTCAGCACTGTTGGATCTGTAACTGTTTCTAAAAGACACCATACTGAGCTCAGCCCACATACTTTGACCCAGGCATGCGTGTGTCTATTCATCCAGTTTTTACAGGTTTTTTAACTTACTCTGTGGCAGGAATTAGCAACCCAAATGTCCAGGAGATCCCCCCTGAGGAACACAGTCAAAAAAATCCCCCACCCCACAGGAACCAGTACATACAGATACTACATACAGATACCAGGAATACGGCTCTCTGCATCCTGTATCTTATCCCTTCTCTTCTTTCTGGTCTAGGCATGCAAGACATACATGTCACTCTTCAAGGACATGCCTGTCTGTCTTACTTTCTATTCCTACTTGGTCCCTTGATAGGAAAGAAAATATCTTCCCAATGCAATCTGCTGTTTTTCTTTTTTCTCCTTTGATGATGATGATGATGATGATGATGATGATGATGATGATGAAATGTGTGTGTGTCCCTGCTACAGTGTGCCCCCCCAGTGCAAAGACCAAAGCTAATCACACGTGTGTGTGTGTGTGTGTGTGTGTGTGTGTGTGTGTGTGTAGCCCTGCTACAGTGTGCCCCCCCCACCCTCAGTGCAAAGACAAAAGCTAATCATACGGGGTATCTATCTCTAAGGCCTGATTCATCTCCAGTGCCTAGTCTGTTGCTTGAATAAATAAAGTTTGCTGTGCCCATTCCAGTTGAGCTGTAAAATTCAGGCTTAGCCTCTAGGTAATAAAAACTAAAAGTGGAAATTTGATCAAGGGTAAGGTGTGATCAGGTCTGTGGTTTATAAGGAAAAGGCTGGCAATGCTGTACACAAAGGAAGAAGAAGAAGAAGGAGAGAGAGGGGGAGAGGGAGAGGGAGAGGGAGAGGGAAAGGGAGAGGGAGAGGGAAGAGGAGAAGAGGAGAAGGAGGAGGAGGAGGAGGAGGAGAGGAAGAGGAAGATGAAGAAGAAGAGGAAGAAGAAGAGGTGTAGAAGGAACCTCTGCTGGTAAGCTGGGAATTTATTGGCCCAAGTGATGACAATGACGGCAGAGGAGGAAATTTTGATAGGTGGAATCCTGACAAAATGCCTGTGAACAGTCAGCGACAGGAAGTGTGGCCACAGCTGCACTGGAAGGGACTTTGCAAGCACTGCCATCAATTAGGAGGGTGAGACAAGAAGGTGGGAGGACAGTGGGTATTTTCAGGTCAAGTGGGGCTCCCTCCTTCAGGAATAGGTCCTCGGTGGTCACACTATTATCTTAAGACTGCCTAAGGAGACTCCTTGGAGGAGGTGGCAGGAACTATAACTCTGGGGGATCGGGGTGAGGAGCAGGACAGAATCTAGGAGACACAGTTGTCTCTGGAGTCGGCAAGGGCACTCAGAGAAAACATAGATATTGGTAAAGACTCCCTAGTCAGGTGCTTGAGACTGCCATATTTAAAGAGTGGCTAAAGGGACAGGTATTAGGCCTGGGCATTCAGAGAAAGAGCCAGAAGCCTAAGTTATTGGAGAGACCAGAGAAGGGAGAATCCTCTGGGACAACGTTCAAAGTTCTGGGCCCAATCTGCTGACTTCTCTGGGAAACTCGGATGAGAAGCTAAAGGGAGGCATCACGAGGGCCCTGGGGGTTCACTGGGTAGCAGGGACCTTCCATAGGAGCAAAGGTAATGTGATTAAGCTGTGGCCTCAGAGTCAGGATGCCAGGAAGTCTCAGTGAACTTCCCGTGGATGCAGATGATTTGGAGAGGGTCCAGATATGGAGAGCAACCAGATTAAAGTTGAGTTCTCCTCCGTTCATTCCGCTTCCTTGAGGAATTCATTTCTTCAGAGTGCCCTCCATGATGATTTCTGAAGCAGCCATGAGATAATTCCACACTCAAGATTCCATTTCCTCTGTGCTTCAATGCTCATAGGTGTCTATCTTGTGTTTGGCGAGATAACTTGGTTTCTCATCTCATTACTGATGCCCCGTGGTTTCCATATTTTTTTTCCTCTTGCACACAGCTCTGCAGCGGTTTTCACACTGCATCTTAGAGAGTCTGTGTGAATTGTTCTATAGGAAAAATTCTTCATGGCTGGTCTTGCCTGTCATGGTTCTGGACCTAAGTGTGCTGTTTCCCAAAAGGGCTCCTCGAGTTCGTCCCCTCTCCTGTGAAGGACAGGGACTGAGAAGTACAGGGAAGAAAAACAAGGATGCTTGTATATATTGGCTGAAAATGAGGATTTAAAAGTATTCCAACTTGATGAGTGCGCTGTTTTCTTTTTAATTGAGATGTAGGCCGAAGGCAGTGTATTTATGCAGAAGCAACCCTGATTAACCTGATGTGATATGTCTCAGGTAGAAATGTCTCTCAAGGACAGAAAAAGACAGTTTGCCTTCTCAGTCCAACGATCTCCTACGCACAGGCAATACGTGAAGAGGGCACTGCCTCCCCATGGCATTTTTAGACTGTTAAGAGTGTTAACATGTTAGCTGTTCACAGATTTCAGGGTTCAAGTTTATTAAAATGGTTTGTGAACATGACAATATCCCTGGGACTTGGTATTTAACACATGAAGTCATCAGTTTAATTGAGTTTTCACAAGATTGTCTTTGGCAGGAAGCCCTCTCTGCTCCCTGCAGAGAACACAAAAGCCTTCAGAGAAAGAACAAAGATCAAGTGCAAAGGACCCCTGGCTCGCACTGCAGGAGGCAGCACACTTGTCTGAGAGCGCCCTCTTCTGGCCCTAGGCCTCATTGCACCAACCCCAGTCTAACCCAACCAAGGGCAGGAGGAGCCTGAATTTCATCTTTTGGAAGGCAGCTCCAGTTCTCCGACCAACACTAACATCAGTGAACCTTTGATTTTTCTTATGCTGAAGCCACTGAACCCAAAGGTGTTCTCTTTTGATATTTGCGCTATATTTTCAGTTTGGGCAGAGCTTTGCCTCTTCTCCAGGCCTGAGTCCTTGGTGATTACATCTTTCTTAATGCCCTCCTTAGAACTGAGTTGAGCCATCAGGATTCATTTACATGTATTAATGGCCAGGAAGACAACCCACAACTTTAAATATACAGTAGGTAGATCTAGAAATAAAAGCAGAAGGATACAGTGTTACTCAGTACACATCATCCATGCCTAGGACTCGGGTTTTCTGACCACTTTGCAAAGCTGGCCTCCTCGACTTCCCTGTTTTCATCTAGTAATATTTTCTGAGTACCTGCTGTGTGACAGGAAATGTGCTAGGAGCTCGTCTTTGCAGCCAGCAAGCTGTGGAAAGCATCACTTTCCACACAGTGTATGCTAATTGGATAGTTTTATTGTAAAGTACTTAAAAATCTACATACATCCTACATGCTTAATGGAGCCCTGGTGTTAACCTGCCCTATCCTATGACTATTCAATTTAGCTAGGTTAATTCTTGCAGTTCCAAAGTAGCTTCTTTATAACATCCTTAAAGGAGGCTACTCAGTCTTCCAAGGATCAGGCTCATGGTCTGTGTGATGAGAGGGAGGAGCCAGCATGAAAAAAAAAAAAAAAAAGCAATTTTTCCAAATAGCTGTTTTCCCCTGGAGCCCCAAGAGCAGAGCTGAGGCTGGGACCTGTTTGGATGCAGGAGTCTGTGGTGACCTGGCACTAATGCCATAAAGCCTGCTGGTGAGCCACAGGCCTGTAACCCTCTGCTTCTGCCTAGTCACCTTGCCCTGCTCCTCCTGCAGGCAGAACTGGAGCCTCCTTCTCCTTTCTTTCTCATGCAGAGGCCCATCTGCCTGACAGAGAAATCAACCCAGGCTGTCAGAGTAGATCGGTAGATGACTGTACTGGCAGATGAGCTAGAAAATGTCATGCAAGAGAGATATAAGAAGTGACCCACACAAGACCAAGGGCTGTGAGGAACCAGATTCCAATATCATATTCCAAGTGTCCAGCGAGTACTCAGAAGCTACTTCTGCCTGGACTTACTTTAGACTCCAGCTTGGAGGGTCAGAGATGCTCACAGATTTACAACCACAATACTGATACTTCTTAGAGAAAACTGTGTGTCCTAGTCTACTGCCCACAGCTCAGTGAGCTATCTCTCTCTTCACTGCCAGTAAGCTTGGCTTTTGAAGAAAGCTATCATTCTCTCTAAAACTATTCCACTTTCCAAGACGTCTGGAAGAGGGCTACGTTTTTGTAGAGTTGTTTCACCAAAAGTTCCAATATTTCCGGCATCCTTTCTGAAGCCACGTTGTTCACTCAATCCCAGATCATGCGGTCCAACTCCTCAAATATTTATTGAGCTGAGCACTCTGTTAGAAGGCCTGGACCCACCCTCAGGAAACGCACAGACCGACTGTGAGACACAGCAAACAACATTTCAGTACAGCATGGATGTAGGTGCAAGGAGAGGCTGCCACCCAGGGAGCATCGTGCAGTTACTGTCTTGAGGGATGGCCAGATGTTAATTGGAAAATTACTCAAATAAAAGGAGAATCTGGAGGCTGAGCAGCGCTGCGGAGGAGAGGCAGGCAGTGCCCTGCAGCTTTAATGCTCAACCTGGCTGGGGTGGGAGAGCATTGGGTGAATTGGCTGAAAGAATGTTCCGGGCACAGGAAGAATGGAAGGGTGGCAGGGGCGCACGGAGTAGATCTGTATTAGTAACTTATCACTGTGACCAAACACCTGACAAGAAGCCACTTAAGGGAGGAGGGGTTGACTTTGCCCTGGAGATTAAAAAGGGACACAGTCCATCATGGTGACCACAGTGTGAGGCAGATGACCATATTCCAGCAGTTAGGAAGCTGATAGGAGGTGGCTAGCAAACCACAAGGCCCACTCTCGAAGGACCCACTTCCTCTTGCAAGGCTTCACCTAAAGATCCATAACCTTTCAAACCAGAGCCACCCACTGGGGACCAAATGTTTAGACACACAAGACTAAGGGAGACATTTCACATTCAAACTACAGCAGTTAGCTAAGGGATCAAAAGAAGGTAGATTTGGCTGAAACACAAAGCCAGCAAAGTCAGCCATCTGACCCCCACTGAATGTGGCTGAGAGTAGTCTTTACTTCCCTGAACTCACTTCTTCCTCTGTAGATACACCTCGAGGATTGGGTGAGCCTTACTATCCCCTTGGTGTCCCCCATTCACCAGGCTGAGCGTGCAGGAAAGGACCTGGAAAGCTAGGCTACTGCTTCTTTCTGTTCAATGGTTCACATGAATCTGTGGGCGCCAGGCCAGGAGGTCTCCGAAGCCATGGAAATTAGCGTAAATGTCTGTAAAGGTAACCACTGGTTTTTCTGGAGACATTCTGAATGAATGACTGGTTGGCCAGCTGACCACAAGATTCAAAAAAATAAAACGTCAAAGGGTTTATCCTGAATACCCCAAGGTGGGGGGAGCAATGGGGAGGCAGAGCCTTTCAAGAGAAGACCAGCTATAAATGGAAAATTACACTGAAGAAAAACAAGTTTGATGTGAACCCATTTTTGACTCTGTCTGGAAATTCAGGGCATAAGGAAGTGAAGGGGACAGGGAGTGAGCGCAGACGTAGTCGGGCTGAACCACCCACTTCTGGAGTTGGGGTAGACTTGTATGTGTGTGTGTGTGTGTGTGTGTGTGTTGAGAGAGAGAGAGAGAGAGAGAGAGAGAGAGAGAGAGAGAGAGAGCACAATAGTAAAGGCAGTACCCACATGGCTGCCATCCAGATACAGACAGATTCAGGCTCCTAGGGTTGCACATGCTGGCTCAGGCGGGGAGCAGGGTGTGCAATATGGGAAAGGACACAGGGGAGGACTATGAGGCTCGAGGGGCACGTCTGCTTTAAGAGGGCCATTATGCCCATGGATGGGACAATCCACTGGGCGAGAGAGTAGCTAATTGCTGCTCTTTCTGAGTAGGGCTGAACATTCATATCAAGGCTGACAGCTGTAGTTCCACAGCTCACTGGAGAAGCACTGGTTATTTCTGAGCATCAGGGTGCTCTGAATTTCTCATCAGAAAAGAAAGGCACCTTATAATTCCAATAGCTCTACATCAAAATATTGACATTAGTAAGAGGCAACATTTGGTGACACTGTTTACCTTGGGTGGGACACGTCAAAGGCAGTCATGAGCTCCACTGGGACGAGCCTGGGCTACTTACTGTACAGGGTGATCCCAGAAGATGACAAAGTCTAGGAATGTTGAAACTCTCTTAGCTTGTACAAGTAGTGTCTATGTTGTTTGTGTGACAGAGCAGCCTTGTGACACATTTCTTGGACCATATCCCTGTTGTGAAATGTACATCTATCTGTCTTATGACCTGATGTCAAAGTCTGTGGGTTGAGGTCCCATGAAGACCCTTTCCTGGACATGTGGCCTCAGACAATAACATAACCCCCTGGGCTTCAGTCCTTATCTGTAAAGTAAGACTGTTGGTAGCACCTACATCACGGGCTTAAAAAGAACGACGTGATGAAGGCTACTCCAGAGAGTGCCTGGTACAAAGCATTCAATAAATATCCATAATGGCGATTACTGTGGAGTCTTTCAGCTTATGCTTCCAATTACCCCGCTACCCAGTCCCAGAAATGGAGTTGAAAAGATACTAAAGGTCCACGTGGCAGAATATTACTTAGCACTAAAAAACACCATGAGCTGCCAAGTTACAAGAAAGTATGGAGGCATTTTAAAGAGAAACAACGGAGAGATGCCAACCTGAAAGGCTGCAGACTGTCTGATTCCTACCATATGGTTATCTGAGAAAGTTAGAACATGGAGGCAGAAAGATGTCCATGGCCACCTGGAATTAAATACATCTGAGGACAAGGCTTCAGGTAGGAAAGCCAGCTGTGTGCTACTGTGAGAGTAGACAGTTGTCATTATGCTTGTTATAACCGTACAAACCCAAAAGAAAACCCATTGTAAACTCTGGACCTGCGGTAGCAACGTGCTGTCAGCGTAGATTCATGGACTAACAAATGTGCACTCTAGTAGAAGGTAGTCACTATGACAGAGGCTTTGGGGTCGGAGGAGGGAACTTGTACTCTCTGCTCAGTTTTGCTGTGACCTTGAAACTTCTGGGTTTTTTTTTTTCTTCTTCTTTTTTAAATCAAGTCTATTAACCAAAAGGGGAAAAAGGCCCAAGTCAAGTTATAAAATGGTCACACACTGACTATGAAGAGTTCAGACAAGAACAGTTATGGGATCCCAAATGTGTCGGGCACGCCTATAATCTTAGCACTTGGGAGGTGGGAAAGGGTTGAAAGTTCAAAGCTAGCCTGGGCTGTCACAAACAAGCAGTTGTAGGTATCTCTCCACCATTATCATTTATTGGCTGTGTACGAGTTCCAGGTTACATGTGAGAGAGAGAAAAATCAAGAGATGTGTGAACATTCACATAAGACAAAAACAGTTGATGGGGCTGAAGATAGAGATTTGCCATAAACAGCTCCATATGGAGAAAAATACAAAGGAAAGGCCATTAGGAGGTATGAAGAGGATCACAGAAAACAACTGGGAAGACTTTGCAAGAGCAGTCCCTATCTGCTGCTAGACAGAAAAGGACAGAGCCCAAGTCCTTCCTCCAGTCATGAAGCAAAAACAGGAGAAGGCAGGAAAATGGGAAGCCCTTCTGCTCAGAGTCTGTGCTCAGGGGAAAACAGAAATAATGAGTTATTCAAATAGGAAAGAGAATAAAGAAGCCAAGGAAGAGTGTGGTTCCTGAAGTCTGCTTGGCTGGTGACTGCTGTATTAAGAAACTATCTAAATGGGCCAATGTTCCAAGAAGGCCCTGAAAAGCCAGTGTAAATGTGAGTGAGCCAGGTGCTGTGACACAAGGAGACAATCATGTCCAAGTTAGCAACAATCCAGGAAAGGATGGGCCCACAAAGGCCTTGCTGATCAAGAGTGTCATGGTGAAGATGCTCACTGCCTCTTGACTGCTCGGTGCCCTCAGAACCACATTCCTCAGTCTGAGGGACACTCCTCTGTCCTACAGACACAGCAAGCTCAGCCTGCCAACTTCATAGCATTTATCCCTCAGGAATTCTGCTTTCTGCTGGACCAGGGATTCTGAAACGGAATATGTTTATGAGTCACCTGTGAGTCACCTGAAGCATGAACTTGAGAATGAAAGAGGACTCTTCAGTAGTAATGGCATCAGAAGTGACACCTGAGCAGTGAGTGGGTCAACAAGCAAAGAGATAAGAGATGAAGCACCTCTGGGATTCAGGGACTAGTGGGGCAAAGGGAATAGCGGCTATCTGTGGCTGGGAAGGCAAGGAAAGCTGCAGTATGGTTGGAGCACCACTGGGAAGCAGAGAAAGAATGGCGGGGCCAGGGAGAGCCCAGAAGCTGCTCAGCCCACAAAGCGCACATCCCATCACTGAGCTACGCCCCAGCTTCTATGGGAGCATTTTGAGCAAGCGAGAAACTATCTCCAAAAAAAAAAAAAAAAAAAAAAAAAAAAAAAAAAAACTGATCCAAGAGCATAGTGATTGAACACAGGTGGCCTGGGACATGGTGGCAGCCGTGAAGAAAGTAGAAGTCAGAATGACGACACACTTCAGAGACAGAACTTGCTAGTGAGCTAGATGAGAAAAAGAGAAATTCCCTTTGTGTCTCAGGCTGAGGCACTGAGAACATTTGCTAAAATTTGAAATACTGGGCAAAGAAGAGCTTGGGGAAGCCAACAGTTCCATTACATAAAAGATAATTAGTACACTTCCAAGCTGAGGTGTCAAACAGGCAATGGATGTAAAGTCTGGCCATATATGATCTCTGTCCCTCCCCTCCCCATGTTCCCACTTACCACATCCCCCATGGACTCGTAAATGCCTCGAAGTGGACAGTTTCCTTTCTCCTTCTATTTTCCAGGTGCTTTTTCTTATTACATAGTGGCCTCTGCCCAATGTACCCGCCACTCTTAGCGTCTTGAATCACTAAACATGTATACCTACTAGATCCAGCTACCTTACTCCTTACTCCTCAAATAACCATTCTGTGGGGACTCCTATCAAAACTAGAGAGCATGGATATAGCTCTGTCCATAAAGTGTTTGCCTAGCATGTATGAATCTCTGGGTTCAATCCCCAGCACCACATTAAACCAGGTATGGTGGAACACGCCTGGAATCTTGGCACTCAGGAGGTAAAGGCAGGAGAATCAGGAGTCTGAGGCCAGCCTCAATTACACAGCAAGTTCGAGGCCAGCCTGGGTTATGAGACCCTCAGCAAACAAACAGTGCCAGGTGAAATGTGGTAGCAGATGCTTCTGATACAAGCACTGAGGAGGCTAAGATGGGAGGACTGATAGTTCCAGGCCATTATAGGCTATACAAGGAGACCCCGTCTCAAGACACAAATGAAACATCTAGACTGTTAGTGACATGTCATATTTTCTATTGGAGAATTATTTATGCATGTTGATCTCCCATGGTGGTCAAAATCCTAAAATGTGGGGCTTAGAAGCCCTTCCTTAATTTTATTTTGACACTATCTTCCACGCTATACAGAAGTGTGCTCAGCACAGTGAGAACTCCACATTCAGTGTGCTGGGAAAGTGAGCCCCTGCTGAGAAGGCTTTGTCCCAAGGTGATTGTCAGTTTAATATAGTCATCAGTGGACAAAGGGGAGATCTCTGAATCCTCAGAGGACTTCACGATAGCTGTGTTCCCGGTTCAGGGTCTAGAGCTCTCCCATTCAAAGAGTCTCAGCACATGTGTGTCCTGACATGTTCATTACCTGCTGTAGGCAAATGACACCTTTCTGAGAAAATGTTAATCTAGTTAAGAAGCCCACTGATGACCCTATTATTAGAAAAATACATTATTTTCTAATAAAAATAGTACATTTATAGATTGTTTTTTTGTTTTTATCTTTTTATCTTATTTTATTCTTACTGTTACCAGGCCACCCCATACCCAGCTCTTACAGAAGTAGACATTGTCCGACTTCGATTTCTACCCACATGTATCAGCATTTTTCTAGGGCCCTGGAATCCAAGGCTGACCCCTGATACTATATGCCCTTCTGTCCATTCTGTCCATGAGCCCTCATGAAAACCAGATTTATCCGTTCTCATGCATTTTATTACATGCTGTGCTGGGTCATGGATTCTGAAAATAGAAAGAAATGGTGAGAAGTCAGATATCAGGTAGCGGGGTCTTGATATGCAAGCTGACAGACTCCTATAAAATGAGAGAGTACCTGAGAGCAAAGAGGGCTGGCCATGGAGGGGGGCTGGACTGTGGCCTGAGCTCAGGAGAACGGTAGAGGTAGAAGCTGAGGCCTGCAAGCCACGTAGCATAGACGGAGGACTGAAAGCATGTATGCAGACAGAGAAGGGGAGGAGAGCAAGTAGACAGAAAAGCTGATAGGATGTGGGAAGAGGATGGCAAGAGGACATGGCCAACAGTGGCAGCCACCACCAATGGAATGTCAACCACATACCAGACTGCAGTAGACATTCTCTACCAATTTTTATTATTAACTTATCCCATTGACCCTAGAGGAGGTATGGTTATTTTACCCATTTCACAGATGAAGAGCCTGAGGGTGCAGGGTAGGGTGGGGTTGGGGCTGGTAAGTTACTCAGGATCACTGGGTTAGGGATTTCAAGAGCTGAGATTCAGACCCAGCTCTAGTCTCCCACCTTCTGATCTTGACTCAGGGACACTGCTCCCATTGAGCCTGCCATAGCTGAGGAACGAGATGTCTCCTGGCACTCCAGAGATCAAGGTGCTGAGTGATGAGCTAATTTGGAAGTGTAACTCAAAACCCTTCTGTGACTGAACTGTCTCAGAGCCGATTTACTCATCCATCACCGGGAGGACTCACACCATTGTGTCTGGCCCTACCTAAAGGACTTTTTTATTGTCTGCCCTTCATCATGAGTAACGCCACTTTCCATTTTAAGCAGGGAGCTTCAGGAGATGACCACAGTGTAAGCCATGATTTAAAGCTAAGCACTGCCTGGGTAGTTTACTCACCCCCTTCATGATGAGGCTGGCACACACCCTCCTGCCCGGGACACTGCAGGAAGACCTGCTTGCCTGTTGAAGCTGGAAGGCAATCTGGATGCCACAGTCAGACTGGGCATGGTGCCAGGGTATGTGGAGGCTGGTGGCTTGGCTGGCTCTCCACCTGAGGGAGGCTGGCTCTCTCATACCAGCCCCCTGTGTATAGTTAGGTTGTGTTACTTGTTCATGTGGCGTCTGCTGAAGGCCTACTATGTACCAGGCACTCTGGTTCTCTGCTAGAGATCCCACCAGCAGCTGCACAGCAACCAGTCTAGGGAAGATTAACAGGCAAATACAGTAAAATGTCACAACCAATAGATAAAACATGTAATCTGGCAGTTCAGGGAGGTTTGGGGACCAGCAACCATAGGACTGGATGCCATGGCAGACAGGGAGGACAAAGGACTGTTGGCTGGCTTTCAGTATTGTAAGCAAACAAAACAAGCTGAAGAGAGAAGTTTGAGGTTATTCCAAGAGTCACTGGGAAAGCATAGTAGCCCCGAGTTACAGAGAGACAGAGGTGTGTGCAGAAAGATAGTGACGAAGATGGGTGGGGCTGAAGATGCTGCGCAGTCAAGAAAGATGACAAATGTCCAGAGCAGCAGGTAGAGTGGAGAAGGTAGGGAGGAGAAGGCTGGCTCAGGATGACCTAAGACTGTCTGAGTCAGAGAAGCCAGGAGGCCCAGCTTAAAGAGAGCTCAGGCTTCCTGAAGGAAGCAGGCACCAGGCACAGCCAGGCTCCTAGGGGATTACTGGCCAGAGACATCTTCTACTCTCTGAAGGCTCTACCACCTCTTCAGAAAGCCTGCCACGTGCCAACAGGTAAGAAGAGAGTATGTTCTACGCTTCTTATATTTCTGTGCTCCTGGGGCCATTCTGGAGGGCACAGTTCTCACTGCATGACTTTGGGCTTATAGAGCCAGTTAACTCAGAGCAACGTTCCTCATGTGGTAGGTGGCAAGGATGAGGAGAAGCCAGAGGGCATGAGAGCAGCCAGCCTTGCAGGGCTGTGCAGACACAGGCTGACAAACATTGTCTACTGTCCCCTAATCAGAACACTTGATAGTTTGCAGGTAAAAGACTGGTGTGCAAAGGCTCAGATTCTGTGGTATACATGTGGAACCAGGGTACAGTGCAAACGTCGCTGACCACAGCTGTATGTTGGCAGGGGTGTGAGGAAGGGAGGGTCAGAGGAAGTCAGATGACCACCTGAGAAGAAGACCCTCTTCTCCCACGCTAAGGCACCCTGCGCAATCACTCCTCTCATTTGAACCTTAAGATCAGCTACCAAGAAAGTTCAAGTTTCATTTCATTTCATTTCATCTCCACCTTCCTAGAGGGAGCCTTGAGTGAGAAACTTTCAACACAAACTCAAAGCATTAACTTCTGGACTAGCATTTTAAAATTAATTATTAAATGTTCCCTGGCTATATAAAAAGGGTTCCTTATATATTGTACAAAAATAATACATCACAAAAAATAAAACCATCGATATTAAACAAATAAACTGTTAAAGGTATCTTAGCTATAATCTTACCACTCAGTGCTGGCTATGATCATATTTTGAGGGGTGTATATATTCTACAGTGTGCGTGTGTGTGTAAATGTATGAATGTAATTTGTAGTCTTTTCTTCTGGTCATACTCATTAGTATTGCCTTTTGAAATTATAGTTCTTAATATCTGAAATCGTTATTGGCTGATTTAATCTTTGTCCTTAAGGGAGACGTGTGCACTGATATACAAGTCTGAAAGTCCGCTAAGTGAGTATCAGCAGAACATGGCAGTGACTACCACTGTGTTCAAACCAGTGGACACTAACCAGACACAGTTTATGGGAAGGGATATAATTAGGAAGCACTTGCATTTTCTTTACTTACTAAAGTCTGTTTCTTAATTTTTCTTCCTTCTAAGATAGGGTCTCATGTGGCTGAGGATGACTTTGAAATCACAATCCTCCTGCTTCCTCCTCCCAAGGGCTAGGATTACAGATGTATGTGTGCCACAACATTGGTTTTATATGATACTAGGAATTGAATCCAGGATCACTGAGCTACACCTTAGCCCCAAGTACTCACTATTATTAACGACTGACACCGTGCTGAAAACAGCTCTGCAACTTCCTCATCCTGACTAACCAGAACTACAGGCTCAATGTCCTCTCATTTGCATTTCCTTTCTGTAGGTATATAACCTTCTGTTGCTATGAATTTGACTTGTTTTAGATTCAACATATAAGCAAGATCTATGCTCTTTGTCTTTCTGTACCTGGCTTATCTGCTTAGTTAATACCTCTGGGTTCATCCATCCTGATGCAAAGGACAGTATTTTCTTCTTTTGATTAAGGCTAAATAATATTCTATCTGTCGATAAACATCTGGGCTGATTCCTAACTTTGGTTGCAGTAGACGCAAGGATAAAAAAATCTTGGTGCCAATAGATGTGGGGATAATGATATCTAATTTAATACAGTGACCTCGATATATTCAATAGTAGAATTGCTTGCCATCTCTTCAGGCCCAAAGATTTCTTTATTTTTATTTTATGTGTATGAGTATTTGCCTGCATTTATGTCTGTATACCATATAAATGCCTGGTGCCCATGAAGGCCAGAGAGGACATTGAATTGTCGGGGACTGAAGTTATGGGTGGTTATAAGCTCCTGTTTGGGTGCTGGGAGCTAATCCCTGGTACTTTGCAAGAATAGCCAATGCTTTTAACCACTGAGCCATGTTTCCACCCCAGACTATTGTTAAGAAGTTTTCTCTTTTGTATTTTCCTTTAGTAGTTTATGACTTTGGTTTTATACATAAGATGTCCATCCATTTGGACTTGATCTTTTTATATTATATGACCCAACATATTTATTAAATATGTGCTACATGCCAGACTTATGTGAGAAACTGGGAATTAAAAGCTGAGCAAGATAGGCAGGGGTTCTATTCCTAATGCAAACAGCCAGAGAGCAAGCATGAGGCTAGCTCTGAGTCTGAGGGAAAAGCAGAAGTGCCTTGTCTTTCCAAGGCAGGTAGGGGTGGAGACAGGGCTTGGTATAGAGAGGTCTCGGCCAACAGGAAAGCAAGATCAAAGGTGAACACAATGTTGGCATATTTTGGTACTGGAAGTTCACTCTTGTTGGAAACCACTGATGAATGTGACACCAGGGAACTCTTGGGCCATCTGTCTTCTCTCAATACAAAGACTAGGAAACAGCTAGAATATAAGCTCTGCAGGTGAGCTCACCAACAGAGAATGGGGCTGGAACACAGCAGATCCTCTGTGGTCATTTGTAGAATAAATGAAAGAGGTCAGGCAGGTGATCTCAGCCATCTTCTCTGGCAACACCAAGTGCCAGGGGGAACCAGAAGTGGCTAAGAATTGGGAGCACTGGTTGTCTTCCCCGGCCATACCCATCCTAGAAATGACAGCAGTTGTCAGAATAGTAAAAACTATGTGGCTGGAAGGCAGGTCTGGACATCGCACTCATCTGCTGAAGCACAGGCCATCTGTCTAGGCTCCCATAAGTAGAAAAACATGCAAAAAAAGAAGACAATGGTCCCAGTGCCCAGTCTGGCACAAGAGGGTGAGCTGGCTCCTCTGCTAGGTGTCATTGCCTGAGCTATAATTATGTCTCATCTCAGTCATCTGCTTCACATCTGAGTCCCACATTCCCAAGACAGGCTGCCACTTTCTCAGAGAAGGTGCCTGGACTGACATCCCCAAAATATTCTGGTCAGGCAGCTGTGAAGACTGACTTGGCCCTTAGCAAACACACCCACACACGGGAGGCTCCTTTAACTATTATATGGGCCTCTGCATGCACGGCCCTGCTGTACCTGTCCACCATGCCACTCAGCAGCCAGAGTGACCTTTTAAAAATTGTGAATCTGATGATGTCACTGCCCAGCCTACCTTGTCTGGTCTTTTCCCATAGTCCTGCCAATAAAGGCCCACAACGCTCCAAGTAATTCACCAGCTGCTCTCACCACAATCTTCTCTCCTCCTTTCTGATGGATTCCTTAGCTCCTCAACTGGAATATTCTTTCTGGATTCAGTACTCTTACATCTGCCTTTCTCTACTGCCTTCCAATAGGAACAACCCTTTCTCTAGGACACCTTGCCATCCCTCAGGCTCTATAGATCACTTGTTATGTGGCTCCCTGAAAGCCTTCCACTTCACTATTCTAATGTTGAATTCTCCCAGAATCCCTTGCAATTTGAACTTCAGGAGTGCCTCACTGTGTGTGCCTTACTCTCTACTACTTTCCTCATGCCTGGCACTACTAGGTGCTCATCAATGCATGTTACATGAAGGCATACACATTCAGATTCCTGAACCCATGGAAGCAACCTCTCCAATAAAATGAGGGCAGAAAGAAGCTAAAACACAGCGCTACTGTCTTAGTTCGGTACTGTTGTTTCATTTGGGATGGATTTGCCTGCTTCTGTGCTGTGGGTAGGCCTGAGTTAATTCTTCAGAACCACTTGCTGGCTTAGCTCAGAACAGCCTGGGCCTTTGTAGTAGGCCATGCCAAAGCAAAGCCTTGGAGAAAACCCACAAACATCAGACCATATCCAGGTGCTTCTGCATGGCCCCAGCCTCCTGCCACACAACAGAGCAAGAGCAAGGAGCCTGCCCTCCTCTTGCCCCATGCTCTGTTTTGCTTTCTCCTCCACCCCCCAATAGCAACAACAATTATTCAGTAAAGAAAATAGAGTAATGGAAAGACAGAGAAAAAATAAACATTGAAATGGGCAGTGTCCCTTAGCTACTGCTGAAACACACACACACACACACACACACACACACACACACACACACACACACA
>JANHMN010000013.1:47324965-47380232 GCA_030674055.1 Rhabdomys pumilio
ACACACACACACACACACACACACACACACACACACACACACACACAGAGAGAGAGAGAGATTTGGAGACATTTCAGTGATTTTGCTAAGGGAAGAAAAATAACCAAGTTTGTTTCCCTTAGGTGGCACCACTTTTCTTTATACAAAAATAATACAAAAAGAGAGTTACTGAGGCCCATGGTTCACACAGCAAGGGATTCGTCAGAGTCCCCTGAGATAACCTGCTAGACAGGGGGCTGCCAGGCTTACTTGGCCCAGTGCATTAGAACTAAGAAGGAGGACTTGGTCGTAATTCCCAGAGAGATGGGCCACATACAGAAGAAAGCTCAGGATGTGTGCAGCAAGGTGGGTTCTATGCTGATAACAGGAAAGGCTGCTGAGGAGGAAGTTCTGATCTCCCAAGAATCCCAAAGGCAGGTGCCAAAGATGCTGAACAAAGAAAAATGCCACACATCAGACTATGATACACAGAAAGATGGAATCTGCTGCTCCCTCTTCTAGTACAAGTGGGAAGGAAGAGGCAGATTCCACTAATTCACTAAGTTAACACTGCCTGAACTATACCTAGCAGCAGGGACCTGTGCCAGATAGACTAGGAAGGTGATGGTGGCAGTGGGATTGGCCAGAAGCTGATAGCAGCCCATCATGTCCATCAAGACGGTTGTGTGTGTGTGTTGCATGCATTAGGTCAATTCCTCCACCTGGTCACCTCACACACAATCATTACCATCATCAGTCTATGGGGAAGAATGTGGAGATTCAGGGGTTCAGGGGGACTTGTCCAGAGTCACTAGTGAGCTGGTGCCAAGATAAATGGGAAGCCAGGTTCCCAAATTTGGAATTACTGATGTAAACTATTATAGTGAATCTCCCTGATCTCCGGGTGCTTATAATCAAATGGAAAAGGCCTCATAAGATAAGCCTTCTGCTCTTCTAAACACTGACTAGAAAGAGTCATTAAGCTCTGCTTATTGTGTGCTAGGGTTCCTAGCTCCAAGTTCTGAACTCTTCCACATTCCTCCCACAAGCCAGTTCCAGAGGCTTACAAACCACACGCTCAGCTTTGTCACAGTAACAGCCGCACTCCCTATACCAACTATCTGTACTGGTTAATTGTTATGCTACTGTGGTAAAATATGCTGACAAAACAACCTGAGGAAGAAAGGGTTATTTTGGTTTAAAGTCTGAGGATTAAGTTCACCATTCAGAGAAGGCATGCTGGAAGGAACACGAACTTGCTGGTCGCACTGTGTCCTCACTCTGGAAGCAGACAGTGATGAATGCTAGCTCTCAGCTCACTTTTCCCCTTTTTATGCAGTCCATAATTCCAACCTTACATGATGCCATAGGTTAGGTCTTCCCGAGTCAATCAACCACATGAAGAAAATCCTTCACAGCTATGCCCAGAGACCTGTCTTCAGACATTCTACATC
The DNA here is from genome assembly GCA_030674055.1 of Rhabdomys pumilio. Lineage (NCBI taxonomy): Eukaryota > Metazoa > Chordata > Mammalia > Rodentia > Muridae > Rhabdomys > Rhabdomys pumilio. The sequence goes on from JANHMN010000013.1 coordinate 47,326,399, forward strand.
CTGTTGACAATATCAACCATTACAATATGTTTATGTAAGTGTATGTTTATATAATTTCTTTATAAAATGTTTATATTTTTAATATAAAAATTAACAGGAGAGCCAGCATCATGGTGCACAACTTATAAACCCAGCAGCACTCAGGAGATAGAGGAAGGAGGGTCAGGAGAACAAGGCAAGCCTCTAGTACACAGAAAGTTTGAGGCCAGCTTGAACTACATGAGACAGTCAAAAAGAAAAGAAAATGTAATGGGAATTACTTCTAGCAGAAATAATCATATACCTTAAAATATCTTCATCATTAATTATGTATATATTCTACTTTTCCTAATTTTTTTTCTTACCTACATGAATTATCCATCTCCTGTTTACTTGTTGAATTGATAGGACAGATCTAACAATTGTCCCTGTTCCCCAGGTAGGGGGCACCATGCCCCTGTGGGACAGGAGAAGACATGTGTCTTAGAGACGCTGTGATAACAAATGAAAGCCCCTTCCAAGTCTCTGTATGTTTTTGTTGTTCAAGGAGGACATTTCTTGGTTGGGAACTTTATGTTCCCAACTCCCTGGAAGCACCACCAGTGGATAACCTAAGGCACTCCATAGGCAGGATGCAACCAAAGACAAGATAAAGAAGTCTGTGACACTCTTCCTTCAAGGAAGTTATGGTTGACTTGGACTTACGGGACATTTTTGCAAATGCTATACAGAGTTAGTTTCCTTTAATTAAGAGTGTTAATCTCAACTTGACAAGTTGCAAGTAAGAGACCATGTATGAAAACAGAGAAGGGAAGCCTCACACCTGTGTTGAAGGCAGCGGGAGAGACATGAGCTCTGGGGAGGAAAGCGCCTCCTCTCCTGGAGGATCAACCTAGCAGCTTGATTTCTTCCCATCGTCTCATTTTAATGCACAAACAACAGCATCAAAATAATAAATGAGCAATTGGCTAAAGTAATGACCCAGCCAGCATGGGGGGTAATTTCAGAACGGAAATCTGAGTCTGGCCAGATAGATTCTGCTGAGAGAATGATTGAAGAGAGAAGCTCCTAGAAGCAGATAAAATTTCTTTGTAATGGTTGCCTTGAGAAAAGGCATCCTTTCACAGGAAGAAGGCCAAATCCGGTCTATTTTTATAGGAGCATTTCAAGTGGTCAGTCGACTTATTTCCTGTGGTTCCCAGAAATTCTGCAGCAGACTCCGAAGAGGATGTTGGGTGATAGGGAAACAGGACTTGATGAGTGAGAATCAGTAATTATCTCTATATTTGCCTCTTTTTTTTCCCTATAAAAATAGTCTAGGGGAAAGCCACCTGTTTAAAAAGTGCAAGGTTCATTCCCAAAGAGCTTAGAGAGGCACATGAAAGTCCCTCGGTGTGGCAGAGTCAGTGGGTGAAGAATTTGCAAGCCAAAATGTCAGTTATCTGCTCCTTCCCTCTCCCCCTCTCTTCCTCATCACCCAACAAGCATTTGGGCCAACCCTTGAGGGCTAAGAAGAAGGTGAAGAAAAATGGACTCTACCCCTAGGAACTCACTGTCTAAGAAAGGAGACACACGGAAAAGGAGCTCACAGCGAGGGATGGGTAATTACTTACAAGTGGTGGCAAGGGAGAAAAGAACAGGAGGATACATAGATCCTGAAGAGATGGCTCAGTAGTTTAAAGTACTTGCTACTCTTGCAGGGGCCCCACATTTGATTCCCAGTACCTACATGGTGGCTTACAACTATCCATAACTCAAGTTCCAGGGACCTGATACCATCTTCTAACTTCCGTGGATACTAGGCATAACCATGGTGCACATACACACATGCAGGCAAAATATTCATACAAAGAAATCTTTCAAAAATTGGTAAATATAATTTGTGAGGGGAGAGAGGGAGGTAGGGACAGGGTCAGGGACAGGGAGAGGGAAAACATAGAGGAAGAAGAGCACTAACTAAACTTGGGTGAGGAGGACAAGGAACATCTCTGAGGAAGTGGCCCCTCAGCCACCATCCAAATGGCGAGTAGAAACCAGCCCATAGCTACTGCTGGAGAAGGTCATTGCTGGAAAGGGAACAGTTTGTTGGAAGGCTGTATGGTGAAGACCACAATGAACTTACGATCCAAGAGTAGATGAGGAAGAGGCTAGAATATGGTAAGTGGAAGAGGCTAGTGTGTGGGTGCACTGGGCCACATAGCATCATAAGGGCCATGCCAGGATTTTGCTTCATAGAAATGCAAAATTATAGAAATTTTTAAGCCAGGGAATGACCAACCTGAAATAGGTTTTTAGAGCTCTCTCTGACACTGTGCATTAAGTAACATAATGAGTCATATAAGAAAAGTGGGCTCACATGGGCATGGTAGCACACACCTTTAATCCCAGCCCTTGGGAGGCAGAGGCAGGTGAGACTTTGTGAGTTCCAGGCCAGGCTGATCTATATAGTGAGTTCTAGGACAGCCAGGGCTACACAGTGAGACTGTACCTCAAAAACAAAAACAAAGAAAGGAAAAGGGAGGGGAGGGGAAGGGAGGAGAGAAGAGAGGAGAGGAGAGGAGAGGAGAGGAGAGGAGAGGAGAGGAGAGGAGAGGAGAGGAGAGGAGAGGAGAGGAGAGGAGACAGAACTGAAGGTGTGATAAGCCAATGTAGGAACTGGCGAGGGAGCTGGTAATGAGGTGTACATTTGGTAAGCTTTCACTGGAGTTAGAGTCTGATCCGAATTCCTCAGAGATGTCAGGCAACTAACAAGGCTGGGACTGGGATAGCATGAAGGAAGCCACAGTTGTAGGCTTACTTAGCAATCATGCAATATTTTATTTTAAAAAAATTCAATGTAATGGAGAACATATTTATATTAGAAATTAATAACAATAACCATGCCATATTTTGGCCTGAGATGAAGCAGGGCAGTGAGGGGAACTTTGTCAGATGAAGGTAGTATAGCAGAATTTGATGCTGAGGAGGCAGAAGCTCTGCCTCCAAATGCTGTGTGTTAATAAGGGTTTTCTGTCAATCAAATTCTCCGCACTGTGAAATCCTATAGTCTAGGGACTATCCCGTGGAAAGTCACATTGAGCAGTAACACTCATCTGTGTGTGCACCTCCCACAAGATCAGATCTATGGGAATATCACACTGCTGAGGGGCTTCGTGCAGGTGGATGGGAATACCGGGAAATGTCTGCCTCCTCTCTGCCCCGCTCTATAAGCCTATCCAAAGGCAGATTTTTAGAACTCTAGAAGAGCCCCTGGAACTTGACAAGACCAGGGAGGATCCAGGAATGTAGTTTTTGGCTATCCAGGGTAATTATACACATAAATATGGCAGCAGAGAGAAGACAGGTGACCCTTTGAAGCCTCTCCTTCCTTCTTGTTGCCCAATCTGTTTTCAAAGGCCAATAACTTAAGTGTCTCCATTTTTTTTCAAATGGCCACACCCAACACAGTGATTCTTTGATCCCTGAAACATGAGAGGGGTAGTGGATGCTGAAAGAGATAAATGGCTTTGGAAGGTCAGATAGAAAACACACACAAAGGAGGAGACCATGAGAGCTGAAGGACTGTGAGCTACCAGCTAAGCTTGGGTAACCTTCAAGGAGAGGCCTCCTCTGACAGAGGGGTGGGCAGTCTTGGCTAGCAGTACCTACCTGCCCTCAGCATTTTCTGAGAAAAGGCGTCTTGACCGTAACATGCACCTTCTTGGAGACAGGAGATACCAAGGCAGATTTATCTCTTAGGTTAGCTCTTAAAAGGGCATGAGATTTCAGCTCACTTCCAAGTGATTTCATCCCTTATCCAAGGCTGGCCATTCCCTTCAGGACCTGCTGATATTGTTTTTCTGCTCCTTGTCTCTCCCATAGCATGTACTTGGGTGCTCCACTGTGTGGGGACCTGTATATGGAAAGCTATGTCACAGGATCCTGAGAGCCACGGGGAGCATTGAAATACAGCACAAATGGAAAAACAGCCTTTGAGGGACTATTCATATGGGATTAGAGAGAGTTGGTAAATACAAGGAAATCTAAAAATAACCAAAGTCCTTAAAAAGAAGAATACCAAAGGGAGCAAGTGTGCCCCTGTCCCACTGCAATTCCTGCAAAGCCAGCCCCGGAATGCTTGTGCCTGAGCTCCTGGCTCTTTTGTTCCTGCCCTTTTGCCTGTGATACCCACAGGGTCCCTTTGCAAACCCTGGGCCTGGCTCTGCTACTGGTTCCCAGCCTGGAACTCTTAGGGCCCAGCAGGGGTCTCCATAGCTTTCTTTCAAGGACTGACAAGTAAGCAAGCTCCATAGTTTTTCATTCCTCCCTTGGCACTCAAGCATCTCCAACATCAGCCACACCCTGGTCCTGCCATCTACTCTTCCAGAGGTGAGTGGATAGCATCTGTCTGGCCAAAACATGAGTTTCGTCCTTCATTTTCATACTGTGAGCCAGGGCTATCAAAAATGAGGCTGCCCCATAGCCAGGCGATGTTATAAACAGATGTTGAGGGGGCAAGGGCTTTATGTCTTGGCTAAGACACAGGTTTACTTTACTGAAATGTACAGTCCCTCCACAGCACAACTGTCTATGGCTGACAAAAATAGACTACTTGTATGGCTCACAGAAGGAGTAGAACGCAGTCCCCAAACGAGCCTCTGAGAACAGTTCATTTGCTCAAAGTGCTCCATGAAACTCCATGAAACTCTTTCATTAAGGGTCGACCCACCAAAGCACAGGGTCAATGAACACCGTTGTAGTAGAATCTACCAACTCTTGTCACGTGACAGATTCCTGCCCAGGCCTTGTTCTGTTTCCTTAAGACACCGTCACAAGACTGGCACTCCTGGCTTTCTTTATTATGATCTGCTGTAGATGGGACCTTAGGCTACCTGCTAACCATGACTGTGCTATATCCTCAGTCCCAGATAACCCAGAGGAACAGAAAGGGCAAGTAACTTGCCAGTCATAAAGGAGTCAACATCACCACACACACACACACACACACACACACACACACACACACACACACACACAAAAAAAAAATTCAAGTCTCAAAGTGTGAGAACACTCCCTTCGTGAGGGCATTTTCAAACCTCTAAGGTCGGCTCCTTCCCAGGTGGGTTCTGGCCCTGTCCTACCTCTTTATCAGCTGATGAGGATGACAATGATATCCTATGACCCTGGGTCATCTTGAGGCCTAAGAAGAACAAACTGGAGGTAGTCACTGCAGCACATGGGACAGCTGTCATGGGCAACTTGCAGGAGAGCAAGTATCCCTCCTCTGATGCTATCATTGGGGCTACACAAGTCACAAAGGCTGGGAGAGTACAAAGAACAGAGAAGGTGAAGGGTCACCCAGGACAAAGAGCATTTGTTCTGATCACACCCAAACCATGATTACAGGAACAGACTTTGGGAGCAGAAAACCTTACGTTCAGATCTTAAGCTTTCAACACTAAAATGGGGTGGGGTACATTTCGGGATTGATAATATTACTCTATTCATTTACCACCTTTGTTAAAAGGGGGTGGGACAATGCTTCTCTAAGAGAGTTTCTTTGAAAATTAATTAATGCATTCAGCATGTGTCAGACCATGTCTGGTAACCTGGACTAAGAACTTTTACTGTTTATGGTTGTAGGCAGGGCAGGCTATTGGGTAATGCTTTGGTAGTGCAAGGCTAGTCCAAAAAGAGAACAAGCACACTTGTCAAAAGACTGAGTTTGAAGATGTTAAGATTTCTAGGTCAGGAGCGAGTGGTGGTGAGAGAAAACAGGCAGAAAAGACTCTGCAAGCACCATCTTCCAAAGGGCAGGGAAGTCAGCTGACTTGAAGAAAGGAATGTCCTTGCTGGGCCCGTCCTAGAAACTGTAAAGTTGCACAACAGATTAAAAAGATTTTTGGAGACACATCAGTAAGAGGAGGTTGAAGGAAGAAGATTGAGGGCTGCAGGAACCCCTGCAGAATCACTTAACACTTGGCTCTGAGCCCCGGCTTTAATGCATCAGTCTACAGGAAAGATCTTTCTGTTTAAGATGTACACAGGTCTTCAGGACACTCTGGACCAGAGAGTCCCATTAAAATTCAGACAGAACTGGAGCCAGCGGTGCACACCACTGCGCCAGGCAGCCTCTGCTTTTCCTCTCCGTGTGGATCTCTGCAGGCACTTAAAAGAATGTCTGACCTCCGGTTGGATCATGATCTTGTGATGGGGAGGAGGTTGGAGGGAAGATAAAAGGTCTCAAATGGAGGGAAGAAATGAAGGATGTCGGAGATGACCCTTGTGGGGAGGGAGTGCATCCGTCTTTCTCTGTCTCTGTGGAGATATATAAGGGTATAGGCTGAGCTGCCAGGTGATGCACCTGGATGAGATGACAGTCTCACTTCTTGCCAGCTGCACTTGGTCCAGGCAACGGTGGCTTTCTCTGGAGCCTGGCTGAGTCTGTCAGGGATGATTAAGCCACCTTGAGGGCAGAAAACACGGTGATACATGCTTTTTATCCCAGTACTCAGGTGGCAGAGGCAAACAGATTTCTGTGAGTTCGAAGCCAGCCTGGCATACATAGCAAGTTCCAGATTAGTCATGGCTACATGAAGAAACCTGATCTTGAAAGATTTTTTTTTTAATGGAGCTTGGATTGTACACCTGTCATACATCATGGAACAACACCAGTGGGACCTGGCACAGTCCCCTAATCAAACATAATAGCAATTGTGTGGTCGATCAGATGGAAGGTAACAATAAATGAGTAAACAAAGACTTGAAAAAGGCTGTAGAGAGCTTGGCCAGAGTTACGAAAGTACTTCTAGATTTTTAAGATTTGGGGTTGAGTACTAGGGAGTGGGGGGGGGGGCTCTCTTTTCCTTTCTTTCTCTAAATTCCCAGGTCATCTACAATATCCTTTCCATGGCATGTGACCAATAGAAGTTACTGACACATGAAGTATGTCATCTTGATGTCCCCTCAAGTATTTGATTCTGGAAGCCCAGGAACAGTACTTGTGAGTTCCCTGGGATCAGAGGGCTCCTGAAGAACTGGAGAGGAGGCTGGGAATGTACATCAGTAGGAGAAAAACCTGCCTAGCATTCAGGAGAGACTGGGTTCAGTCCCCAGTGCTGAAAAGAATGGAGAGGAAAACTAATAAAACCACTTAGGCTCTCTGTCATCATGGACAACATAAACTTCAAACCCACAAATTCACAGAGACCCCCTGACTGTGCATTATAACCATCTAACCCAGTATTTTGCAACTTGTAGGTCAAGACCCCTTGAGGGTCAAATGACCCTTTCACAGGGGTTGCATATCAGATATCCTGCATATCAGACATTTACATTATGATTCGTAACAATAACAAAATTACAAGTATGAAGTAGCCATGAAAATACTTTTATGGTTGGGGTCACCACAGCATGAGGAACTGTATTAAAGGGTCAAAGTATTGGAAAGACTGGGAGCCACTGACCTAAGCAACTGAGAAGACAACATGGTTGCATGTAAATGAGGACAGAACATTCCAATCTCGAAGAAAGGCCCTTTCCGAGCACTGCCAATGTACCTTTAAATGTTAAGGCTCAAGTTCCTCCCCTTCTAAATCTAAATGAGGGTGTGCACAGTGAGTCAAGTTAGCAACAACCAAACGCTCCCAAGTTTGCTAGCGTCAGGCTAAGCACTTTGGATGCATCATAGGTTAAGACTCATAGTGACTAGCGCAGCAGCCATGGTTATGGGGAAACAAGCACCTACAGCAAAGAATAGTTTGCTAATGAATGTCCAGCAAGATCTGAACTCAAGTCAAATGGTACAGCGGTAAATCAGGTAGGGGATGGGTAAAGAGGAGAAAGAACAGAATATTTAAAAATATGTATTTTTTTAATTGAAATAGAATTTATTACTTTCCACCTTTCACCCTTTTTCTCCCTCCAGCCCCTCCCAGGTACTTTCCCTCAACCCCTTTTTCTTCCCACCACTCAAGTGGACAGCCTCTTTTTCTTTATTATCGTTACACACACATAAATGTATATTTATGCACATATATAAATATAATTTGTTGGGTCTGGTTTTGTTTGTACATATAGCCTCAAGGCCACTCTACAATGGGCAGCAGCCAGTAAGGGGGCTCGTCCCTGGGAGAGGGTATTTCTCCTCCCAGACTTCATTAGTTGACTGTAGTTTTTTTGTCTAGGGTGCGACCCCATACAATATCCCCCCTTCCACATTAACATGCCCATTGATATCGCCATGGCTCCAGTCCTGTTTATGCAGCCATTTCTATTGTATAAGTACTCTACCAATGATGGTTTAACAGAAGGCAGTATGATTTCTGCCTGGGCTATGATCTTTCAGGAACTTGAAGGGTTTAACTCCTGAATACTACTGGTCAGACTTCACCTCCAATGTTGAGTACACAGTTTACTGTCAATGGTGGAAAAAGGATTTCAGCTCATGGAAGGAACTGGCTTAGGGACAGCAGGTTGATATGCCAACCCAGGCCAGCCAGCCAGGTCACACTCACATCCATGCAGAGCACCTAGGCCACATCAGGAGAAATGAAGAGAGCTGGGAACATGTTGTCTCCATGCCCACGGCCAAGTTTCCTTCACAGAGGGTGTTCCAGCCTCGGGACTCTGTGTGGCAGAAATAAAGAGAGCTGAACTCCTTCTTCCAGGCACTATCAACACATTTTCTTGGTCAGATAAGGAAGCTAGACCTCCAGAAAAGAGTTCTCGTCCTTCTGGACTCAGTAATTTTCATAGTATTTGTTCTGAGGAAGTAAGGAAATAATAATTACAGGTGGGAACAGACTTCGGGGGCTGCTTCTATGGAAGGGGTTTCCTGGCTAATGTGATTGCAATTAAAATCACGTAAGACTCTTGGCTCAGCCTCTCTGTCAATAGCTGCAGGACAGCACCTGCTCATTAGACCTCCTGATAACATGTTTCCATTGGGACAAACCGGCAAAGATATCTGCCAAGTGTTGGAGGCAGGAGTCAGTGGCTTCCATCTCCAAGCTCCAGAGACTAAGGAACCAGGCAGTCAAGAGCTAGTTAAACTGTATTCACTCACTCAATCTACAAATATTTGTCAAGGGCCTGTTAGGTACCAGCATCTTGCCAACCTCTGGGACGTCATGGTGAGCAAGACAGAGCAGTTTCTGCCTCAGTGGAGCTGGCAGCCCAGTCACAAAGAGAAATATTAATTAAATAATCACAAGCGTGGAGGTGTAATTAAAAACTGATGTAGGGTTTCCAAAGGAATAAAAGGTGGTCCTGTGAGGACAGGAGGAGCCTGGCTCAGTTCGGAGAAGTCAGGAAAAGCTTTCTGAAAGAACTGTGATCTGAAGACAAACAAGCAGTTAACCAGGTAGGTGGGGCAGAGGGAAAAGGAAAGTGTTCCAGACAGAGAGAAGGGCATGGACAAGCGGCCCAGGGCAGGAGGAAGGGCCGTAGTCTCTAGGAAGTAGAAGGCAGGTTTGCAGAGGACTCTGGATAGGAGATGAAGCGAAGGAAACCAAGGCCTGGGCTTCCAGCAGGCTGTAGCAAGGTTTGGGTGCTTACCACAGCAGCAGGAATGCACGGGAGGGGTGTGACCGTGGAACACAGCTGGCAGTGACACTCATTGCTGCTGAAGGAGCCCAAAAAGAACCAGCATCTGACCTGGTGTGTGTGTGTAGAGTGGACGGGTTTTGGGGAAGTCAAGGTTGGGAAGTGTGTCTACACAGAGCTTTCTGGAGGAGGAATTGTGAGAGTTGAATTTTTGAGGGGACAATATGACTGGCTGGGCTACAGTGGAGGAGAGAAAGAACTTGCTGCTGTCCGGTTTGGGATAAGGGCTGGAAGAGTATAAAGGGGGAGAAGGGAAGGTATTAAAAGGCCAGTAAGACAAGGCAAGAGTTAGGCAAAGACCAGATCATGAAAGCCACAGAGGCCATGACAGGAATCTACACTTATTCCTAAAGGCAGCAGAAGTCTGCTAAGCCAAGCATTTTCTGGAGGGAGCAATTCTCAGGTTTCTGAGGTGGGAAGGTCTGAACAGTAGGGCTGAAGTGAGTGTTGTTAGAGATCAGAGTGCTGCCCGGGCCACAGCTATCCAAGAGGGAGCTGCGTGGGGTCAGCGATGGGCAGGGGAGAAAAGAGGAATCTGCTTGGGAACTTTAAAAGGTGAGAGGGCCTTGCTACCTTCTGATGGGTGGAAGCGCCTTCTATTCAAACAGTGGTGTGGGAGAACAAATGCTTCTATCTGGGTTGAGTCTTGCTTTTGCGATCTTGGTAAATATCCCACGGATCTCTGAGAGTAACGGTGGTCACTTTATTTATTGGTAAGTAAAGATCTTCTCAGACAGCTATTCAGTTAAACGGTGGTCATGCCGTTCCATCATCCGCATCTTTCTTTGTAGGTTTATCGGTTGGTACTATTGTCCAAGGCAAAGGCAGGCCAAAGATTCTCATCATTAAGAGGTTATCAACTTCTTGGTTTTCTTTTTTTTTTAAAGCTTGAATACACTGAAGCTGCGTCATCAGATATACATGAACTTGGAAATTTCAAATCTATCTGTTGAATTTTTCCATTTATCACTGCTTGATGATTCCTTCATGTTTTTAATCATTCTTTTTACTTTGGAATTATTTTATCTCATACTAATGTAACCAGAGTAACTCTTAACCTTTTATTATTATTTGTCTATCATGTTTAAAAATTTAAAATACTTATTTGAGAGAAAGAGAATGTGTTGTGTGGGGGGTATGAGTACATGTTTGTGTGCATGCGTATGCATAGTCTAGAACTCAGCACTGGGTGTCTTCCTCCATCATTCTGTACTGTGTTCTGAGACAGCATCTCTCATTGAACCTGGAGCTTACTTGATGGCTGGCCACTGAGCCTCAGGGACCTGCCTGTCTTTGCCTCATCAGTCCTAGAATTACAGATTACATCCCATGTGTTTTCATAGATGCTAGGGATCAAAACGCATGGCCTCCTCCTTAAGCACGAGGCATTTTACTGACAGACTCCTCTCCCCAGTCGCTCTTCATGACTCTGCCCTACATGCCTATCTTGTGCTGACTGACCTGAACCTTCTCCTCTCTACCTCCCTCCCCCTTATACCTGCCTAACCCTCCTACCCCCGGCACCCCTCCTTCCACTCCTACATATGTTCTGTCACCTTCTCTCTCCCCTAAAGCCTGTTTGTCCCCTCCCAAGACCCTCTTTCTAGTTGTTTAGTCCCTACACACACTCATGCTCACATAAAGATACATAACACAAAAATTATAAGATAGGATCTCCATATCAGAGAGAACACAGTGTTTTTGAATCCTGGTTACCTCACTTAATGTGATATTTTCAAGTTCCATCCATTTTTCCTGTAAATTTTATATTTCTCCTTTCTTTAAAAATCCCCTTTGGCGAATGTTCATTTTCGATATCCATTCATCGGCTGATTAACATCTAGGCTGACTTCATCTCGTGGCTATTGTGAATACAGCAGCAGTGAGCTTGGTGGTGCACGTGACTCTGCCATAGGACATAAGAGTGCTTTGGTTATGTATTCAGGAATGGTGTAGCTGGGCCATATTCCTGGGAGTTGTAGTTTCACCTTTTTGAGAAGTGTCCACACAGATATCCACAGTCCTGCTGTGGTTTATGCTGTCATCAAGTGTATTTCCAGTCCTGTGAACTGTCACTAAAGGTTTCCCTTCCCCTTCATCCTCAGCAGCACGTTCCCATTTGTTCTCTTGATGACAGCCATCCTGCCTGGGGTCAGATGGATCTCACAGTAGTTTTCCCTTTCGTCTCCCTAATGGTTATGAATGGCGATCAGTTCTTAAAAGTGATTTCTCATTTGTATTTCTACAGTTGAGAACGCTCTGTCTAGTTCCTTAGTCCATATTTTGAGGGGGCTGTTTTTCCCTTATTTAACTTTTTTGAGTTCTTTATATATTCTAGATATTAATCTTCTGACAGCTGACAAGACATTTGTCAACTCGTAAGAATGTTCTCCCACATTTAAGCTGCCTCTTCATTCCACTTGGCTTTTTTGGGCTGAGTCTTGCTGACTTGTCCACAGAGTGCCACTGAAGCTGGTTTATTTGTTTTACCTTTTCGCTTTAACCATTCTGTATGCTTATATTTTAAATGTGTCTCTTGTAATCAAAATATATGTATGCCTATACGGATTTTAAAGCACTCCTAAGCTAAATAATTTAGCCCCTTTACATTTATTATGGTTATAAATATGTTTGGATTGATTTGTTCATCTGTTTTAGAATACTATTTTAACCTTTCTAATTTTTTTTCTGGATAATTTATATAAATGCAGTCTTACCTACTCTGCTTCAGCCCTCTAACCCCTACTAGCTGTTAGCCGAAAATGCATTTTATTTATTTTTAACATTTAACATATATATCTGACTTAATAAAATCTAAAGTGAGATAACATCTCTAGGGGTAGTATGAAGGCTTCTGGGTGGTTTCATTTATAGAGACATGAACAGTATATAGAACTGAAGCTCGGTCCTGTTTTATATGTGCTAGGTTTGAGGACTCCATTAATAGAAACCCACTGTTTTTAATGACCTTATGCAGTTTGCAAAATGCCTTTGTACATGAATAGTCTCTGTTATGTAAACAGCCAACAGGGGTTAAAACAGACCTACAGGTGTCAATGTGTGTTTGTCTTCGGTTCTCAGAACTATAAATCTTCCTCCAGTCCCCAAGAGTCACTTTCATAACTGTCCAGATGCCCATATCTGAATCTGCAACAATGACTTGAATTCTCCATTACACAACCGTTAATCTTTGCCTCCTTCGTCTTCTCCGTTATCAACTTCATGATTTAATAAGAGGAAATCTTAGTTAATTTATGCCACATATGAAAAGATAATAAAAAAAAAAACTATCTTAAATACAGCTGACCCAGATCACACCAGGCTTCAACCAGTTTAACAGAACCATGTGCTCTTATGTCTAACGGGTTGGGTCACATTTTTATGCCTTCACAAGTGCTTTTTGAATGTTGTGTTTGTTTAACCTTTTAGAGGCCTCTGTGCAGCAGGTAGGGTGGGGATCATTAGAGGAAACATCTCCTGGGTGAGTGGCACGCGGTCCATGTGTGCATGCCCAGGGCTGTGCAGTAGATACTTGGTATCCCATATGGAGAAATGACAAGACGACAAGGCTATAACTTCCCCACTTCCTGTGTCCGATCCAGAGGCCACAGCCGACTGACTCTGTCAGCTCTAACATGCACATTCCCATTGGTTTAGTGTTTCTCTTACTTTTCTGTCACTAGCAAACCAAGAAAATCATCTGGCTTTCCTAAAACCTCAGCAGTGTCCCAAATCCAGGAGCCGGTTTTCTGTAAAAGGATGAGAGGCCATCCATTGGACTTGATCTTCCCCATCTCCCACACAGAAAATCCCCTCTCCAGATACCCACTAAGCCAGACAACAGTAATGAAAAGCAGGGCTTGCAAATCCACACTATACTTAACGCCTGATTTCACTGAGTTGATGGATTCATTTATGGAAGCAATTTGTATGAATTCCCAGGGACCTGTTAATGTTGCTGCCTTATGGTTTTTGCCATGCCATATACTTCCTTTATTCATATCCACTAGCAAACAATGGATTAGAGAAAGAATTCTGGACTGTCCAATTCTTAAAACATAGATAAATTGTAAATAAGATTAAGAATAGGAGGTTTTCTATGCCTCACCCTATGGCTTCAGATGATTCATAAATCCACCTGCCATAGCTAACAGCTCCATAGCATAGTGATGCCAGGCTTATTTTAAGGAGGCAACATGTGCCGTTCAGCATTGATGTGCAAATGTGAGCTACAGGGTTAGTAGAGGGAGGCTTCCGAACTGTATAGCTATCCCATGACTGTCCTGCTTACAGGAGAAGCAGGCAGAGAATAAAGAACTGTAGATACCACAGTTCTCACTGCATTCCAGAAGGACCAGAAGGACCTGCTGGATACTGGCAATGTCACTAAACTGTTAAAGGTTCTGAGGGGATAACATTCAGACTACATAGCTTATACACACATGAAAATGAGAACATTAGTCTAATCCTTAGCCAGAGTTAGTACCTCTAATCCCATCCAGCCTTCTGGTGTATCTAACTGTTCATCTTCATCCCAATTGATAGAGGCAAGGATACAGGCAGGAAGAGCCAAATCCATGCCCAGCGCTTTGAAAACAACCTAACAGTCACTTCTAGCTGGGACTGAAGAAGGAAGGCAATCCTTGACATGTAGTAGGCCCATATGAGAGGAAATGCAAACAGAAACTGCCACTGAAGAAGATAACAGGAAAGTTCTACTCTCCTAAGACTGACAATACCAGAGGTTGCCATTAGAGTATGATTATTGTTTCCTGTATAGAAAATTAAGTACACAGCTTAGGAAGTATAAGAAATGCAATCAGAAACCACCACTGGAGGAGACCCTGAGGCAACAGGAAAGTTCTATTCTACAAAGATTAATACCAGTGTGGCTATTGTTTCCTGTACAGAAAACTAAGTACACAACTTAGGAAGTATTGGGGATAAAAATAAAAAAAAAAAAACTATATGATCTCTTAGTGACATTATAAAAAAGAGGAATCTATGGACTAATATTAGGAGAGACACGTGTATCAGTCACACTTTGAAGAGCGATATTGCTTTATATCATATATCCAGGGAGCTGGGGTGTAGCTCAGTGGTACAGTGCATGTTAAATTAATATGCAGAGCTGGGCAGTGGTGGTACATGCCTTTAAATCCCAGCACTGAGGAGGTAGGCAAATCTCTATGAGTTCAAGGCCAGCCTGGTCTACAAAGTGAGTTGTAGCCAAGGCTACACAAAGAAACCCTGCCTCAAAACAACAACAAGTTAATATACTGGAGACTATCCCCAGCACTTCTCAGGGGGCAAAAATCAAGTGTTTCAGAAAGAAGCAGAGTAAGGAATATGAGTAGGATAAACAGTTGAGAGAGGAAAATATTGAGAATTTGCAAGGAAAACACAATGTGTCGTGCAAGGCAAACCCTTCCTCTGAAGCTGATGTAAAAAACAAAAACATTTTCTGTCTCTTACTGTATTGTGTGGCAAGAACAATGTTGCACCATTTTGTTGAGGAGCCATTTGTGATAATCTGTCTTTGAAAATATATGTATATTTAAATTGGGGGAGTATCTTTGCAAGGGCATCCCAAATAATATCTGAAACTGAAGTCAAAACCGGCCTGTAAGACTGCAGAGTAGGAAAATGTACCAAGAACAGATATAAAAAGGTAGATGCTTGCGATTCAGGCTCTGGTTCTGGTCACAAAGATAAGTTATCCGGATTGATGCTTTGGTTTATGATGGAATCTTTTCCCATGAGTACTTGTGCAGGACGTGATAGGGCATGGGATGTGGGATTGTGGCTGGCCACTGGCATGAGTTTCTTCTGGACTGAGCAGCTATGTGGAATCCTGCTACAGACAGAGCAGGAAACAGATGCAAAGGAGGTTGTTGGAGATTTTGATCATGATAGTAAGCTAGAAGACAAGTTCATGGGAGCTGGTGTACATTTGATGCAATGGGTAAAAACCCCACTTCTGGTCCCAATACTTTCATATCAATGAAATCATGTAACCTTCTCAGCAATCAAGCGTAAACTGGGGCTTTGTGTTCACTGACTCATCCTGAGACTTATCTTCTTGTTGTTGACCTTACACAAGCAATTTAACGCTTCCAAGCTTTGTTTAAATTTTTTAAAAGATTTTTTTAAAGGTTTTTTTTGTTTATTTTATGTATGTGAGTACACTGTCACTGTCCGCAGACACACTAGAAGAGGGCATTGGATCCCATTACAGATGGCTGTGAGCCACTACGCGGTTGCTGGAAATTGAACTCAGGGCCTTTGGAAGAGCAGTCAGTGCTCTTAACCACTGAGCCATCTCTCCAGCCCCTGTTTTAATTTTTATATTGGAAGTATTAGCATCCACATTAAAGGATCACGGTTAAATTAATAAATATTATCTTTCAGCACAAAATATGTTGTTGATGATGATCACTGTTAATCATTGTTATTATAAAACCACTATAATATATATTATTCATTTATATATGTAGCTCCCTGCTCTTCTTTAAACAAACAAACTAAAGCAAAAAACTTTCACTGTCTTTGTAGCTATTAGACATTTCTTCTCCTAAATGGTTGGGCAAATACATGGCTTAAAATTCTCTCTCTTATTGATTTTGTTTTCAAGTATCCTGTGTCAATAATTGATATATTTTATACCAATATGAATTTATATATTATATATAGATATAGAATATAAAATGTTATATTAGTGTATATCTGTATATTATAGTGCAGTGTATATTATATTAGTTACATCTGAGTACAGATTATATTAGAAAACAATTAAGGGAAGATGGTCTGGACACAAGGACAGACCTGAGTTCGCTGTGTGATAACAGAGTCTGTGGAAGACTCTGACAAAGCAGTGGCCAAGCACAGCCTTCAAATGCTCTGTCTCAGAAAGTGTCCTGGGTGCAATGCTTGCTTTTTTTTAAAAGTCCCAAGCCCTTCTTCCCTTTCTGCGTCCTTCCCTTCCTTCAGCAAACTTAGACAGTCTCCATACATATTAACCCTTTGTTGGCCCTGCAGCACCCTTGGTTCACAGGTGCTCAAACGTGCAGGCCATCTGTGACCTCTGCCCTACTCTGGCTTGGCAGTACCTAGTCAAAACTGTGTGAGGGTAGAAAGCAAAACCTCAGCCTTGGCCTCTTGGCTTTTGTGGGTTTTAGCCAGACCCCAGGTGTTATTTTAGTGCAACTTGAGTATTTAATTTGAAGATGTGTGTAGACCAGAAGGAGGGACCAAGACATAATGCTTTTCTTTTTGACCAAATGATTAAATTTGAAGTTCTAAAAAAAAAAAAAAGAAAAGAAAAGAAAAGAAAAAAATCTAGTTCGTTGCAAAGTTGTGTCCAATTGAGAAGAGAGAATTGGCTGGAAAACCTCTCAGGCCAGGAACCATCAGTCCCTTCTACCACCCGCCACCCCACAGGCCTATCCACTTTGGATATTACCTGAGCAGTCTGTGGCCTCGAGGACCCTTCCCTTCCTGATTATGTCCATCACACCTTTACTGGAAGAACGATCTACAGGTGTGTTTCATTTCTTTCAGTGCCTAGCGTACCACCACCGGTTACTGCTGAGCCATGGCCGAAGGGGAGATCACAACCTTCACAGCCCTGACTGAGAGGTTCAATCTGCCTCTAGGAAACTACAAAAAACCCAAACTGCTCTACTGCAGCAACGGGGGCCACTTCTTGAGGATCCTTCCCGATGGCACAGTGGATGGAACAAGGGACAGGAGCGACCAGCACAGTAAGCAGCCATCTGAACTACACTCAATGCGTTTTTGTCTTCCCTAGTCCAGCACGGGAAGCTGGAGCACAGGAACTGGGCACAGGGACCCATTTTCCAAGGCTCTATGTAGGCAGAATGCACTGAGAAGTAAGGTAACGCACATATGCCAAGGGGCTGGCTTTGGAAGATGAGGGACTGTGGGCTATCCTTAGCTAATTGCATCTCACTGCAAGCTTTTGGAAGGATTCTCTGCTGACCTGATATAACTTTTGCCAGAATTTAATCACTGCTCTCCACCCCCAAGTTTATATAAACTAACATAAGATCATTCCCACCCACCCCCAGCCAGACAAGGGCCTACACACTCCACAATGGGAAGAACCTGATGAGCAGGGATGGGAAATCCTGAAGGAAGTTATGGCTTCAATTTTAAGTTAACAGACTCTCCAGGTGATGTCTCCACTGGGCTTGATTTGAGAATCCTAGTCTCCAACCACAGACTAACACATTATAAATTACACAGCTCTCCTGCAGCACACTGTGCAGATGTGGCTGTGGTGTGCAGGAGGGGTAAAGTCTTTCTCCAGACACTAATGGAGCCAGAGATGGGAGCCATAGAGCCAGAGGCTGACAATTCTGGCCTTTCCCAGCAGCCTGGCTTTCAGACCATGTTGGTAAATGGACTTAGGGGAAGGAATCCACCTACTCAGTACTTCTAGTGCTAGTGTGCGTGCGTGCGTGCGTGCGTGCGTGCGATATTAGGTGTCTGCTACTAAGAGTCAGACATTCCCTGAGTACCACTAGGGTATTAGATATTGTAGGGAAGCCAAAAGTTAGATTTGATCTCTCCTTAGAGGAACAGCAATCTCAAGAGCCAAGAGAGAAAACCAAGGAGTGAGGTCAGGAGACAGGGGAGAACACAGGTGGAAGCAAGGTTCTATGTGACGGGCTTGAAAGTGGGACGCAGATTGCTGATGGGATGACTTGTGTGTTCGACGTTTGATTATAGCTGGTGTAGGCACTACACTTTGCAGACCCAGTACAATGGCTTCAGGGAAACACCTCCGCGCAGCCGCAGAGGCACATGTAACTGGGATGGGTGATGGCTTTGTCTTCTCCTTCCCTGAAAAGGCAGGCACTCGGGCTTGCAGCTGGCACAGGCTTATGATTTGGGGGCTTTGTTTTGATAGCTTGTCTTCAAGCGGGCCTCCTACAGGTTTCCACTCTATGAAGAATAGGTACCAGAACAAGCCAAAAAAAAAGATTCTAGAACATTTAAAACAAAACCAAGTTTGGGCTGAGGCTGTATGTAGCCCAGTTGATGGAGACCCAGCAATAGAAAAACTGGACATGGTGTCACCCACCTAGGATCTCAACACTCAGAAGGTGTGGGGGAGAATAGTCTAAAGCAAAGGTTGTATTGCTATATTATGTCATGTAACTCTCTCAAGAAACCTCTGTTCAGTATTCTCATGTCTTAATCACAGAAATTAAGCCTGAAAGTCAGTGTCCAAGTTCACACGACAAATACCCCATTACACTATATACTGCTGATGGGATGGAGTCTGTGTCCAAGTTCACACGACAAATACCCCATTACACTATATACTGCTGATGGGATGGCTTGTGTGTTAGGTGTTTAATTGTACCTGGTGTAGGTACCAGACCTCACAGACTCAGTACAGTGGTGGCTTCAGAGATACTCCTCCGTGCAGTCTCAGATGCACATGGAACTGGGATGGGTGACAGCTTTGTCCCCCTATTCCCCAGAAAGCAATATAGTATAATATAGTAACACAACTCAGGGGATCAAGCTTTAATTCCTCTGACTTTAAATGTTTAGACTTAGTCTTATCAATTTTCTGAACCAATGGGCAATCACAGTGACATGCTTCTTAAGGTTTGCCTAGTTCTTGGAAACCTTAAACTTCAGAATAACAAGAGCCTACAACCACTAGATTTCTGGACAGATATCATGTGCCTTCATTATGATCATTCTATCATTAACAGAGTAGGATGTCTTGGGTGCATCCCACTGGGACAGCTTGTGGTGGGATTGGGCTATAGGGCTTAAGCTGTCAGAAGCCTTGGGAACCCAGCATTGCTCAGGGGTACTTGTCATGTGAACTTAGGCACACATTTTCAGGTCTTATTCTTCTGAATGAAAAAGTGAGAATACTGATCACAGGTTTCTTGGGAGAGTTAAATGAAATAATATAGTAACCGTTTTGGGTGCAGTGCCTGCCTGGCCTAGGGTAACGGTTCAAAGAGTTGCTGTTACAACCCACAGCCTACAGACCCCCTGCAGTGTATGGACACACAACATGAAACAAAGGGCCAGATTGAGGCTTTAACTCAGAATGTCTCTGCCAGCCTTCAAAGCAGTTATATGAGCTTATTGTGTGCTTACTCTGAAACAAAGAACTAGGGCCAAGGGGACAGAAGTCAATCCTGCAGTAAGTAGGCAGCAATCTGCCCTGGACCAGTTGAAACCACAATGGACAATGTGCCCGCCCTGGCAGTCAGGGCGCTGGAATGCTGGCACTCATGCCCTACCCTGCCACTTACTAACCAGACAATTAGGATTCTCTCTGTTTTGCATAAAGTCCTCTGGGAGAGAAGCTTCAAGTTGTCCAATGAGGCTTCTAATCCCCAATGTCCCCAGGGGCCTAATTTGGGGCAGTCTTTTCATTTCATTGAGACTCAACTGAAGTGCTAGCGTCACTCTGTGGCCCTCACAGTACCAATCAGCCTGCCACAGAGGGCAACTCAGGCGTGGGAGCTCTCCCTGAGTGTGGATCTGTCGCCCTCTTCTGCCTAGCGTTGGCACTGCTGTTCAGAACCTCGGGCCTCCAAGAACCAGTCAGCTTTGGGCAGTTTGGAGTAGAAGCCCTGGAGAGACATGATCCACACACACAGTCTGCCAATTGGGAGTTCTAGTCTTTGATCATTGGTCTGAGCATAATGAGAGGCTGTGGAAACAGGCAGAGCCATATTCCAAAGCTTCCTGAAGGAAGAACACTCCTAAAAGCCAGTCAGATACTTAGGTAAATTATAAAACCCACAAAATACAACTTGCTTTGGGGCCCTGCAAGACATAAAACTAATTCCTTTCACAGTATCTATTTGTCCTCAATGAGTTGACATGCTCTGATCAGAGTGGGGAGATTATCCAAATTTGTCTGTCTTACCCTTGGGAGACACAGTTCCCAGGTACCTTCTCTGTGGCCTCAACCTCTGGAGGATGCTGTGCATTGACTGTCATAAAATAGATTTAAGTAAAATGTCTCAACCAGATTCCTGTAGAAGGGGCCGGGGGCAGGGAGGCGGGGAGTGAGCTTGTGGCTTCACCAAGACTTTGGACATAGCTGCAGGCAATTATCCACACACAATATAACACTAGGTTCACTGCCACAGTGTCCATGATAGAGATGAGCAGACATTGGTGACTGCAGATTCTGAAATCCGTGGAGATGCAGTTTGTGAAAAGGTAGCTTTTGACAGCAGACAGCTAGTCCTGAGAGACAAGAAGCTGAGAGCCCATTTTGGACACGGAGTGTGTGAGGGATGCCACAGGCGGGTGCCCCTCTCCTTGCAGCTACACTTCTGCATTTAGTGTCTGTTTATTTACTGGATTCTCTCCTGCAGAGCCCCCTGAGCACAAGGACTCTGGCTCTTGATGCTCCACGCTGCGGCTTTTGTGTCCAGCGTATTGACTGCTCCTTGGTTAAGTACCCAGTGAGCATTTAATTTGATGAACCACTGATTTGTATTGTTGGCAGAGAGATTTAAATCCAACAATATCTCAAGAAGTGCCAGTCAAGCACTGACACATGCTAGGCCCTGCACAGACGGTCAGTCCCAGCTAACATCAGCCCTTGGAGGTCACAAGTAACCATCGTGCTGAAAACCGGAAAGTTAACATGATGTGACCAGCTCCTCAAAGGGACAGTGGAGCCTATCTCTCTGTCCTAACACTAACCTGCTTTCCCTGAGGATCCCACCACCCTGATAATAACATTTTCACCCCACCAACTAATTAAATTGGTGTGTTTATCCTATCACATGGTACAGACAGGCAAGGACAGATTGATGTCTTCTTATTGTATTTACCAGATTTACCTTGTGGCAGTTACTTTTCCTCTCTGTGCCTCGGTTCCCTTGTTTTGAAAACAAGCATGCTGTTATCTACATCACTGGAATCTAGGGATGTGAGATATGTTTCTAAGGGTATCCACCACACTGTCAGGCACCTAAATGTTCAAAAGAGTGACATTCTCCATAGTTGTCATTGCCTTTCTCCCTAGGACTGATAGCTGGCCATTCAATAAATGTTAAACGTGGTCACAGAACTTTCAGTGACTTTACACCCCAGCTTCTCTGGGGCTGTGTCAATTGGAACTCCTGCAACCTGGCACAGAGCCACAGCCTGCCCCAGCCATAGCCCATCAGTTTCTTCCCATTTAACTTCCCTGGCACAGAGGCCACTAAGGCAAAGAGTTCTATGCTTGTCTGCTTCTCCTCCAGTTTCCTCTCTGGAGAAGGCATGCCAGGACTTACTCTTCCATAAGATCAACAACTTGAATAGCAGCTGCAGAGGCAGGAATGGCATACTCCTGACCATCCCTAAGCTCCAGCCTCCTTGTGGAGCCCACAGTGGCCCCAGCTTCCCCCAGCACGTAGAAAGGAGACTGGGGGTAGGAGAGGGGGATCCTCAGCACCACTCACCACACAGATGGAAATGTTCTCCAGCAGAGTGTGTGCCAATCAAATATTTATAAATCTAGCCACATCCTAAAGGCACCAGGGGAATTTGCTGGTCCAATGGATCTTACTGCATTGCCCTGGATCCAGGCAGACCACACTCCAGTGAAATCCCTCCCCGTATACTGTTTGGGGGGAGTCCAGACTTCCGTTGTCTGGTCTGATGGGAGTCCACATTTAATGGTAAAGGCATTCTATTCCCCACCAGCTTGGACTCCAAGTCAGAACAGCTTTCCAAATAACCACATTGGGGAGGTCTGGGCCCTGCTGCTGTAGCCAGAGAGAGGAGCAGACCTACAGGAAGGAATGTCCCCCACAACAGGATGCGCCAGCCTGCCATATGTGGTACATCAACCTCCCGGGCCCCTGAGTTTAACCCAAGACCCCTTATTTGATTACAAGGGAATTCTTCTAGAGAACCTATATTATACATATGAATACTCACACACAAATGTGTCAGTCAATCTCTGGACTAAATAAGAAAACTCCCTGACTTTTTTCCAGATGTTTAAAGACAAGACACCTTCACAAATGTTAAAAACTCTTTTCCATATGTACACACACACACACACACACAGAGAGAGAGAGAGAGAGAGAGAGAGACAGAAAGAGAGAGACAGAGAGAGAGAGAGAACCACTGGAATTTTCCCCCCTCCAGTCCATTTTTCCTCTTCTCTGTCTTTAATGTTTTGCAAAGCCTGGTTTGTGGTTACACTTTAATTATAAACTCCACTGACATAAAACAACCTGGCTGAGTTCTGAATGAGGCTGACCTCACTCTGAGTAAACACAACCAAGGACGGGAAGTCTCCAACCCAGAATAAACTGGGCACGTAATCTCTGTGGCCTCTCCCTGGGCAGCAGGCATAAAGGGCAGGCCATGCCACACGGGAGCAAGGCACTCCTCTCTGGCGTCCCAGCCCAAGATACCAGCTGTCACCTTAGCAGTAAAGCTCCCTAGTGCAGGACAGGAGTGGACATGGGGGTGTGCCCCAGATCTCACTGCTCTTGTCACTAGCTGCCTTGGATTCTTTTCCCTTCTTTCTGCTCTTAGAAAGTAAGGGATCGTGTGCCTCTCCATGAACAAGCTTTGGTTACAACAGCGTGGAAGCTTATGGTCACAGATAGAAAAACAGACACCAGCTGTTCCTTAGGCATAAGGGACTAGTAGCCAGGTAGAGGCTGGTGGAGCCTCTGGAAAGCACTGGGCTCTGCTTCAGGAAGGAGCTGTAAGTACCCAGAGACCACAGGGTGATGAACAGTGAACAAGGAGCATAGGAGTGTGAGCTACCGAGGTGATCTTGTACATTTCAGGCTAATATGTATGTTTTATATTCTCAAACCAACATTCTTCAACATCTGTGCTTACCGCAAATGAGGCTCTAGGTTCAATGCCCAGCACCTAAAACCAAAACCAGAAACAAAACACCTAAAGGTACAAGCCTGACTTCTCCTGGGAAACTTAGGACCACAGATCCACCAAACACTTGGAGAAGGCACTGTTGTTATGTTTGCCATAATAGTACTTGGGAGCCTGAGGCAGGAGAATCACTGCAACTGCCAGGTCAGCTTGAGCTACAGAGTAACACTGTCAGTTTAAAAAAAAAAAGAAAGAAAGAAAGAAAGAAAGAAAGAAAGAAGAAAGAAACAAAGAAAGAAAGAAAGAAAATCTACCACATATGCCTTTTCCAATTCTACTCAAGTCAATTTTTATAAGGCTCTGAATTTCTAAAAGAATTTCCTATCGACCACTAGATTGCCTTTAGAAAGCTGTTTCCCGTTCAGCTAAATCAAAATTTGTAGTTTTCATTTCAGAACTGAGCTAAAGGAAGTACTCAACTAGCTGCAGACTTTGGTTTTCAATAACAAGCAATTTGAAATGCCCAGGGCTGCTGTCCTTCCTGCACACAGACAGCAGGGTCTCTCTCACACTAAGGACACCATTCACCTGGTGGCAGTGTTGAATATAGAGAAAGTAGGGCTCCTGTGACCCTCCATCCCATCCTGCACCCCACCCCTGGTACTTCTGGGTCCTAAGGACACTCACATCTTATGGAGTCACTGTACTCAAGCCTGAGATGGGTCACAGAGCACTTTAGAGATCACCAGGAGCAAGAATGGAGTCTTTGGGCCGACACTGTAGCTTGGTAGGTAAAGCACTTGCTTGCAAGTCTAAAAACTGAATGTGGTTTGGTTTGGTTTTGGTTTTACTAAAATCCATGTAAAAGTTTTGGAAAGAAAGAACTGACTCCACAAAGTCGTCTTCTGACTTCTACACTTGTGTCATGGTATGCACACCCCTTCCACACACACTTCATACCCACACAATTAAAAAAAAAAAAGAACAAAGGGGGCTGGAGAGATGGCTCAGGGGCTAAGAGCACTGACTGTGCTTCCAGAGGTCCTGAGTTCAACTCCCAGAAACCACATGGTGGCTCACAATCATGCCCCCTTCTGGTGTGTCTGAGGACAGAGACAAAGACAGTGCACGTTGTGCTCACCTAAAATAAATAAATCTTTTTTAAAAAAAGACAAAAGGAAAGAGGAAGGAAGGAAGGAAGGAAGGAAGGAAGGAAGGAAGGAGGGAAGGAAGGAAGGAAGGAGGGAAGGAAGGAAAAGGACAAGAGTCTTGGATAGCTCTAAGAGTCTGTCCATTAACTAGAAACAGACCTTTAAAACATTTCCACCCCTGAAAGGCAGGAAGAATTGTGGGAGATGGTGAATCTTTGATAAAAAAACTTCGTAACAGCTCATGTGTATGTGGTTACAACACAAAAACATGCACTAGATACAGACCAAAGACCAGCAAATGCCATCAACCCAGGACCCAGAGATGGTTGCAAAACTGATTTTATAGAACTAGAGAGAACATGGGGATGAACCAGACTCCCCCATCCCCACTATGGGTCCCAAACCCCCAGTCCCCTGTCCCCAGTCCCCTGTCCCCTGTCCCCAGTCCCCTGTCCCCAGTCCCCTGACCCCTGTACACCTTTTCAGCCTTCCCAAGGCAGCAGCTAGACACACCCGCCCCGCTGGTATCTAGTAAGTTTTACACTTTGCACACATCAGTCCGTGAGCTATACATACAAGCTCATGCTTCTTAGAAAGATTTTATCAGGGATTTCTTACTTGCCTCTCTTCACTGTATGTTATCTCCAGCTTTTCTCTACAACAAAGAAGGTGGGAGAGATGACAGAAAGAGGGACAGAGTAACAGCGTGGGGGAGGGGTGGTAACATTAATTGTCCTTTTTACTCTTGTATCTGCTTTTGTTACTGAGCTGCTGAGTCACAGGTTTGTATGTCTGTTTCCCAAGTCCTGTGTAAGCCTAGACCATATCTGGCACTGTGCATAAACTAGTGAACATGCGTGCATGCACATGAGGGCTTGGAATGGCTTTTGATCCTTGCCCCTACTCCACTGCTACAGGAGGAAGGAACATGCTGTGTGGCCAGACCCTGCATTTTTCTGAGGTCACACTTCGTACTCCCGTGATAGTCCCCAGCAACCAGCAGCTGGGAGGTTGTAGCCAGTCTCTGACATGAGCACTGTAGGCTGGGTATCGTGCCTTCCTGCCTGTTCTGCTCACCAAAATATATGTGCAGAAAAGTCAGCCAAAAAGAAACCCAGTGAAAATGAGCTATGAAACTTGGACATCCTGGAGAAATAATATTTCTAAAGGAAAGTCTTGAGCCGACTTTCACCAGACTGTCCCGGGCTGAGGTCATGAGCTAGGCAGGACCCAGCTCTGTTTACCTCGGTGAGACCTTTCCAAGGGATTTCACAGAAGGAAAGAACTTAACCTCACCTCGCCCTGCAGCAAGAGACAGAACTAGGAAATGAAATGCTGTCAAAACAAACAAACAAACAAACAAACAAAGCCTTCCTCCCTGAATATGGAGACACAAGCCTGGAATTCTAGTATTTAGGCACTAGAAGCGGGAGAATTGACAGCTCAAGGTCATTCTTGGCTATGTAGCAAGTTTGAGGCCAGTCTGATCTACATGAAATCCTACCTAAAAAAAAAAAATCAACAACAACAACAACAACAAGCCTAATCTACTGGGGGGTGAGGGGGGAACCCAGGTCACTAGGTTTGCATAACAGTGGCTTTTACCCCACGAGCTATCTTACTGGCTCTTACAGTATTTCTTCACAAAGTTGTACAAACATCTCTACTATTTTTGATTTTCAAAAAAAAAAAGAATCTCCAAGGCTCTTAACCTCTTCTACTTCTACTCCATGCCCTGTCTAATTCTTGGGCTCCACTAATCTATCCACTATACATACGGATTTTCCTGTTCTGGGCTAGTTGAGAGGCAGGGTCAAGCCTCCAGCCTGAGGCCTCTCACCTTGACCCCATTAACTCCAGAAAATGTGTTGGAAATGCAATTCAAAGACCACAGCTTGTTGAGGATGGCTTGGCAGAAATATCTCTGTCAACATTAGCCTGGTGACATTCATTCAACAGAGACCAACTGGACACTGTGTAGTACAACGCTGTACTATACATGTGGGGATCCAAGGAGTCAAGACAAGAGAGACAAAATTCCTTCCCTTCCTTCCTTTCTTTCTGCATCCTGGATAAAGCTTTAAGTAATGAAACAATCACATGCTGACTGTGCACTAGAAAGGCATGGGGACCGAGGGACCCACTGGCAGAGGGTCACAGCGGCTTCTCTGGGA
The DNA here is from genome assembly GCA_030674055.1 of Rhabdomys pumilio. Lineage (NCBI taxonomy): Eukaryota > Metazoa > Chordata > Mammalia > Rodentia > Muridae > Rhabdomys > Rhabdomys pumilio. Next base: position 47,353,157 of record JANHMN010000013.1, read on the forward strand.
AGATATTTAGGCAGAGGTCTGAAGGAGGAGGAGAGCCAGCCTCGTAAACATCTGGAAGAAGAAGGTACTAGACACAGGCATAGGATCCTTGGGAATAAAAGAGTTTGGTGAGGGCTGGGGAGATAGCTCAGTCAGGAAAATACTTGCCATGCCAGGTTGAGGACAGAGGATCAGCTGCCAGAAAGTACGTGGAAAAGATGAGTGTCTGATATATGCTTATAATCCCAGTACTAGGGAAGACAGCAGCAGGCAGGTCCCTGGGCTCACTGGCCACAGCCTAACCTAATCAGAGAGTTCCAGACTCTATGTCAAAAACAAGGAGGATAGATCTTGAGGGACAACATTCATGATTTTTCTTATCTTCACACTCACATAAGAGCACACATATACACACACAATCTTCAAGGTTACATAGTTAGAGCAGAGGGAGCAAGTAAGTGATATGAGGCTGGAGAGAGCAGCTCCTGGGTGTCCTTTGGCTTACAGTCTCAGGACCATATTCTCAGGGGTGATCAAAGCTAAGGAGACCAGTGGGAATGGAAGTCAGTGGCTCCCAGCTCCCTTCTTTTAATTTCAATAAACTCTACTCACCATAGGAAGTTGGAGGAAGTCTGGAGTCTCTAAAGCAGACTTCCAAGGACAGAGAGATACATCTTCTAGGGGTGACACAATTATTTGTCATTTATATGTGAACTGAAGGATGAGGAGAGCAAAGGGGGAGGGAGAAAACACCAGCTCATCCATGAGGATGTGGCCAACTGTTAGGATACAGATAGCTACAGAATGGAGCATGAGCCAGCTAGCAAAGAGGCTGGAGAGATGGCTCAGCGGTCAAGAGCACTGGCTGCTCTCCCAGAGGACCTGGATTTGATTCCCAGCACCCTCTCCTGGGCACTTCCTCTCTTCTAGGCTTCATTTGGGATGCCCCGAAGGTTGAGGGGTTCACTGAACTTCATTGTGGGTGAGTCGTGACTCCCAGGAATTCTCCCCTCTCTAGGAAATGAACCTAAATAACCTCTGGGTTTAAAACATTCCCAGTCTGCCATCATGTCCCTCTCTGCCACGAAGGTGTGGTTGCATCCAACAGAGTGACAGCTAAAGCTGCCACTGCCTGTTCTACAAGGAAGGCTGCACTCCAAGAACTCTGTAGGGAGCAGAACCAGGGGAACCAGTATCACTTGTCCCTGTAATCATTTTCCCTCAGGTGACAGAGGGAGAGGACGGAGGAACTGAGCAGGTATGCACAGGGTAGACGGGCTGGCAAGCCAGCCCTTGTCTCTCTTTTCCTCGGGAATGTAATTGCCTTGGACAGCTCTCCCTGGAGCAAAAAGGAAAGGAAACTACTGTTTTGATTCACTGAGGGCTCATCCTCGGTGGAGCTCTACAGAAACGGATAAGCAGAATTTTCCATGGCGGCCGTCCTGGCTGTAGGGTTATTGGCAAACGTGCGGTGTTTGTTGACTTTTGTGTTATTTTCATTCCAGTTCAGCTGCAGCTGAGTGCGGAAAGCGCGGGCGAAGTGTATATAAAGGGGACGGAGACCGGCCAGTACTTGGCCATGGACACCGAAGGGCTTTTATACGGCTCGGTAAGTATGAGGCTGACGCCTCCAGACCCAGCCAAGGCTTGAGGTTTCCAGAAGTCTTGTTACGCGGAGCGATGCAAATGAGACACCATCAATTAGTCTTTGTTTGTTGGTTTTTCCAGGACGATTCCCACCCTCTACCTTGCCTTATTTTAGACACAGACATAAAAGTTTCTTGTGGTATCCTCTCAAAATACAGCTTATCATAGGGACGCAGGGGTGGGGGGTTGGGGGGAAGGAAGGTTGGCTGGCACGTTAGTGACTTTTCAAGCACTCGTTTCAGAACACCTAATCTTACCTTAGCTATTCAATCCAAAAATATTTCTTGAGTGAGTGAGTGAGTGAGTGAGTGAGTGAGTGAGTGAGTGAGTGAGTGAGGGCTATATGTTTCTCTTAAGGTTCTGCCTGGGGGGCAGGGGGGTTGCACCTATTTGCACATGAGCATCTGAGGACCAGGGAACAACCTCTGGTATCAGTCCTCAGGTGATGTCTACTTTTAAAGGAAAAAAAAAAGTCAGGGTCCCTCACTAGCCTTGAACTTGCGAAGTAGACTAGGCTAGCTAGCTAGAAAACCCCAGGGTCCATCAGTCTAGGACAAACTAGGACAAACACACCATTGTGCCTTACTTTTTTTTTTTAATGTAGGTACCAGATGCTGAAGTTAGGTGTACTGGGTATGTTTATCTCCCAAGCTTCTTAATTTTTTTTTTAAATAAAAATCAAAATTACAGTCCTTTAAATTAAAAAAAAAAAAAAAATTCAATTGTATTGAAATTTGAAGAGAATGTCTTCCATTCCAGGATCACCTAAAATGTTAAACAAATTTTAGGAATTCAATTCAACGTTCATTTGTAGGTGCTAAATGGGCCGTAAGGATGAATGAGCCACGTGAAAAAAAAATGGTATCTGATTGTTAGCAGCTAAGACTATCTGTTCCTTCCTTCTTGGAATTAGAGCTTGATGCTGGTCTGACTGAGTAAACCTTGTCTTAGTGGGAAAGGGGTAGAAATAGAGGCAATCAAACTAACCACCTTGGGTATCTCTGCTCCAAGAATTAGCAGCAAGAGGTCAAACCAACTTTCAAAGCTTTTGGATTCAGTGTTCCTCCCCCCCCACACACACACACTCCCCACCCCCGTCTCTGTATCCAAGCACTTATAAGAATCTTGCCTGTAATTTGTGACCCAATCCTTCCCTAGAAGATGATGCCTACAGAAAGGGCAGCCTGCAGGGCAGATTTAGTCTGGTCACACCTTTAGAAGTATCAAATTGCCAAAGCAGCATAGGCACAAGAAGCCTGGTTAGTACAGACACGGTGCAGTTCTCCCATGGCCCGCTAGAGGGCAGGAGATGGAATCCTGTCACAGGAGTAGATGACTTCAGGTGGTTGGAGTAGGGCAGTGACTGCTGCCACACAGAAAATAGACTTTAGGGCAGTTCTTCCAATCGGCCATCAAATCAGTCAACTGAACAACCATTCCCTCTCAGACTCACAAATGAAGCTCAGGCCTCTCCTACTCTGACCAGTTGTTTGTCCACTGTGAATCCTGTCTATAGCAACCTCATAGTCGTCCAAGGAGACAGCACATGGAACTTGCTCACTAGCTTCTGGCACTTGGGAGACGCTGCACTGGCGACGCCTCTAAGACAAACAAGCAGCTGGTGTGCCCCACACACTCACAAAGTCTTAGAGATCATGGTGCGGCTTTAGGCTTTTTTAAATTGAAATGAATTTTAACATTGACTCTAATAGTTTACACTGGAATACAAATGTTGAGGGAGAACTACCTGAAACCAGTGTCCTGCAGGCTCCAGGAAACACAAAAACAAAAACAGCAACAACAACAACAAAAAACCCTCTTCTCCATATCAACGGAAGCCATCATTGTAAGTCACCCAAATATGATCTTAGCATGTCATACCTAAGAGTCTTTGCATATACCAAATTGACAAAGAAACATTCTAACATAGATAACTGATTTTTGGCACGCATCCATTCTAGTCTGTATAGAAGGGGTATTTTTATTTTGAAAACTTTAGTTTGAAACACTGTATAACAGAATATTAATATAGTAATCTACAGGGGTAGCAAGTGGGTGGGTTTATAATACACTAATGGCTTCCTATAATTTCCAAATTTTCTACAATGAGTGTATGTCACCTAAGTAATTGGGGGAAAGTGTGCTAAATATAAAAATAGAAACAACCACACAACCATGAATCAAGAGCTGAGGAACACGTCCCCAGCACTGAGGCAAGTATAAAACAAGAGGACACAAAGCCTAGCTGAAGGATACCGTGCCTCTGAGATGGCTGGCCAGCTCAGACATGACTCAGCCACTCTGCTTGTCAGCTGCACCACTGTGACAGAGAAGAACAGGTGTGGAACGTGACCATCCCCACCTTCATCACTGAACACAGGCCTGACACCCACCTAGGGCCATCACAGGGTGATGCTATAACAGGGTCATGACAACCCACACAGTCTAGAACTGCCTCCTCCTTCCTTCTGTCTCAACAATGTGCCCCAGTACTAGTGTCTGGACCAAGTTCCTCCAGAGGCAGAGTCATTCAATTAAATACTATATTTATATCCTATTTTGTTCCAGAAGGGTCCACAATGTCTCACCCAGGTGTCATTTCCCTAGACTATGGATGAATAAGAAGCTGAACACTTCCTGTTGCATAGTTCCTTGCTAATAAAAGCTAACTCTGGGGCTGGGGTGTAGCTCAGTAGTAAGCTGTTTGCTTAGCAGGAATCTGGCTCCTACCCAAGCAGGAAGAAAGAAAGAATTCCGTTAACCTACTCCTAGGTGATGAGGAGGCGTCATCTGCAAAGCTCTGTGTATAAAGGGAGATACAAGACCATAAAGGCTAGTGAGGTTCAACCTCTCTGTTCGGTAGGTCTTCTACCCTAATAAAACAAACATGCCCACACATAAACAACAATGAATGATCTGATCATAAACCATGAGGAAGGGAACCACAAATCAGTTGTGGGTAAAGAGTCCATAGGAATCATGTGACTTGAAGTGACATGTGATACGGTCAGATATGACAGGTCATCAAAAGGACGGTGTCCCACCTAAGAGTTTTCACACGGTTGCCTTAAATCCAAATTGAGAGTGTGCATTCCAAGATCTGGTACAATAAAATAATTGCAACATTGGGTTTTCTCCCTCTTAATAGATTGTAGGTAAACTGTCAGCTGATAGACATTTTCCAGGTAGCCATATTATTAATATGCTTGGGCTATTTTGACAAGCCTACGGCTGCACCAGCTTCCTCTCTGAGGAGGGAACTGTATCCCTCTGCTGATCACCTTGCCGTAGATATTTACCACCACCATAGCCGGTACTTTAAAACCCACCCTCAGAATAGAACTTTACACTCACTTAACTTACTCCTAATGATGAGGTCTTAGAAGTGAAACCATCGGATCAACGATAACGCATGTTGTAGGGTTTGGAACGTAGCCTGGTGTTAAGTCCTTGCCCAGCACTTCAGGAGATTTAAGTTCAATTTGCAGTACTGGAAGAGAGGGAGGGGAGAGGGAAAGGAGAGTGGGGTAGAGAAACAGAGAGAGGTATTTCAGATTTTGATACCTATCTTCAAGCCATACCCAGAAAGATATCATAACTAACAAATTATTAATTTGGAGGTGGGGGGATGATATGTTTTTTTCTTCTTAGAGACAGGGTTTCTCTGTGTAACAGCCCTGGATGTCCTGGACCTTGATCAGCCCTGGCTGTCCTGGAACTCACTCTGTAGACCAAGCTGGCCTTAAATTCAGAGAGATTCCCCTGTTTCTACCTCTTGAATGCTGGCTGGGATTAAAGGTGTACACCACCATTCCTGGTCATTAATATTTTAACTTCATTTTTCCTTGGTAGGGATATTGAAGACATCTTCATAAGTTTATTGCCCAGTACTAAAACAGTAGCTAAGGCTGGGCATTGGGGTGTGTGCCTTTAATCCCAGAACTCAAGAGGCAGAGGCAGAGACAGATGAGTCTCTGTGAATCTAGCCTGGTCTACAAAGCAAGTTCCAGAGAAAGCCTTGAAGAAAAAACAAAACAAGAAAACAAAAATAATTTAAAAAAACACAGCAGATAAGTAGAATATGACCTTTGTAGATTATGAATTTATATCCATAGTTCCTTATACATTCTATATGTTTGAAGAAATGGGGATGGTACTAACAGTTGTCTAGAGCTGGGAACACAGTTCTGTGGTAGAGCACTTGCCTGGTGCGTACAATGTCCTGCATTTAATCTCTGTCTCTCTACCAAGCAAGGAAGCAAGCAACAAATGCCCACGGTTGCCTAGTAAATAGGTTCTGGGCTTCGGGGTTTCTCCTTTTTAAAGGTTCATGCACACACACACGCATATACACGCACATACACACATACACACACATACACAAAATCACACATGCACACATACACACAAACATGCTTGCACACAGACACACACATATACAAACATATGCAATAAAAATGTTTTAAAACAGTATTAATTCTCTTCACAGATAACAAAATCAACTAAAATAGTTAAAATTATTTTCTGTTTTTCTAAGTGGCCAGGCATGATTGGCACACGCCGGTGCAAGGCAGATGGAACAGAAAGCAGATCAGGAGTTCAAGGCATGCCTCAAAACTACAACAGAAACACAATGAAGTTCCAGTATATGTTTTTATGCTCAGGGCAAATTTTACACAAGTATTCATGTTCATAATGATTCTGGGGCAAAAATCCCAGCCTTTTAGTGAAAAATCAGCAGTATGAAAGAAATTTCACATTTTCATACAGCTGGTAAACAGCAATCTCTAACTGTGCTCCCCTCCTTGGTTTCTATCCCTTTAGCAGACACCAAATGAGGAATGCCTATTCCTGGAAAGGCTGGAAGAAAACCATTACAACACGTACACCTCCAAGATGCATGCGGAGAAGAACTGGTTTGTGGGCCTCAAGAAGAACGGAAGTTGTAAGCGTGGTCCCCGGACTCACTATGGCCAGAAAGCCATCTTGTTTCTGCCCCTCCCAGTATCTTCTGATTAGAGGAGTCTGTTCTGGGTGATCCCTATTTTGGTTGACTCCTAAAAAAAAAAAATGTTCCCTTGACCATTGGCTGCGCTAACCCTCAGCCCACAGAGCCTGAATTTGTAAGCAGTGCTTCTAAATAGCCAGTTCACTTTCCTGCTGAGCCCTTCCCCACCACCCCAGCACAGTTTGGAACACAGGGACCAAATTGCTTCTAGGGGACAACTGGCTGGCCAGTCTAGGTCTGGGTTTGGATATCCAGACGCCTCAGGGCACAAGCTGGACCTCATGATGCAAAGATGGGGGTCATGTAAAGCATCTAGAGGGGTCTGAGAAGTGGGTTCTTAGTTGCTGCATGCTCTTTCCCCTTCTGAGTAATCCCTGGTTTTGAGTACCCCAGGCACTTAGTATGACTACCCTTCCCCCTACGAGCACCTCACAAATATCAATAAAGAAACTGATAGTGAGGCTGAAGGAATTCCATGATAGTGAAAAAAAAATCTCCCCACCCCACCCCCACATACAGACAGGACTTAAAACCAGAAGGGAGTGTGGCATTTCCACGGACAGCCTAGAAGCATGGGATCTCAGAACAGAGTGAGAGGGCAAGGTTCAGCCACAGGGAGTCAGGATGAACCCACAGCCCAGCAGTTATTACCAAGTTACCAAGGAAACAACATCCACAGTCAGGGAAAGAGCCCCTCCCCCCTGTTTCTTAGTAATGGCAAGCACAGAGATCTGGGGTCTGAAGAGTGGGTGTGGGAGCAAGGAGACAGGAAGGATGTCTTCAGCCTCTAAAAAGCAAGATGTTAGATGTGCGGAGGAGGAAAGAAAAAGTGAGACCATGTCACAGTGTGCTCGGCCACCATGAAACTGGGGCTGTGGGGGTTCCAGTACGATGGCCCCAAGTTGCCCATGCATTCAGATCATCTGAGGATTTTGTATGACTATGAAAGCTGATTTGGTGGGGCTGGCATGGGGAGTTCTGTGTTTTGAAAAGATCCCCAGGTCCCATAGATGCTGCTGGCCTCCCCACCATGCTTTCAAGAGCAGACCCAGAAAATGCCATTCAGTTGAAGGTTGCTTATACTTCACCCTCTTCTGCCTCCACCACCTGGGTTTCCCTGAATATTCATTCAGGCAGTGTCCATAGTAGTTAAGCATGATTTCAAGCCACCTTGGCCCAGTGCCTATAAAATGCCCACTTAGAAGTCACTGAAACCATACTTCACAAAAATGTTCAACCTCACCAAAAGCTTTTCCCAAGAGACCATTTCTGTTACCATTAATTCACCAAACTGGCTTCCTCCTTAAAGTAAACCTGGCCCAAGTGACCAGCAAATTAGAAACACTATTCATCTCTGACACAGGACACAAATGCCATGAGAAGGCTTTTCATATGCCAAGTCTATATACTGTGAGACTTATGTCTTCGTTGCATTTTATATAGCTTGAAGGCATTAAACGGATTCGAAATCAGCCACAGAGAATAACAACAGCGTAGGATGTGAAAGCTAGTTATCTAACACACTGCACTCATTCATGAGACCTTTCCTCTTTGTTTCCTACTGTGCTTTAAGAATGGGTACCTAGGGCTGAGAGACGGCTTAGCAGTAAAGAGTGCACAGTGCTCTTATAAAGGACAGGAGTTCAGTTCCCAGCACCCACATCATGATGCTCAGTCCCAGTTCTAACCCCAACTCCAGGCCCATGCTGTCCTCTTCTGGCCTCCAGGGGTATTGCATGCACATGTACAAACCCACACTCAGACATGCATGCACACACACTCTTTCAAAATTATAAACCAATGATATGGTGGCTGTGGATTAAAAGTAATTATTGGCTGAAAAGATTTCTTATAACAACACTGTCATATTTTAGCATGGAAGACAGATGACACTCTTGAGAGTTCAGAGTGCTAATGGAGGAACTAAACTGAGTTATTTCACACGTGGTTAATAATAACATTCTTCCAGATGTGGTGATGCACGACTTTAATCCCTGCACTCAGGAGGCAGAGGCAGGTGGATCTCTGTAAGACTGAGGCCAACCTGGTCTACATAGTGAGTTCATAGGCAGCCAGGGATATATGGAAAGGCCCTGTATTTTTTTTTTAAATCATAGCAATGTTTTGCTTTTTTTTTTTACAAGATAATTCATCACTTTTTAAAGTCTATAACTTAAATATGGTTCTGTTTTGTTTTAGTAAATCGCAGGCACACTGGGGATAATACAGTATGGTTGCCCATGTCTTTGTATGAAGATTTGGCCAGGAAAAGTACACAGAGATGAGATGTATAGTAACTAGAATAGTGAGTAGTTTTTATCAATGAACCGAACACAAGTGTAACACTGACCAAGACACATTCAAAACCACTGCACAAGGATGAGATGGAGTCTGAGACTCCGAGACTCAAAGCACTGATGATGTACATGGTAGCCTTAACCATCAACCTAGTCACGATCCGTGTATTTGCTCAACATATACTGTAGACCCAATGTGTATCAGGCACTAGATATGGCCCCTGGGGACAATGTCTGTCAGGTGTCCTCTCCCTGGACATATATTTGTAAAAAGAAATGCTTGGATTCATTTCTTTCAGTCAAGTCAAAACGTGGACTTCATAGGTTCCTACAGAATTAACAGTATGTTCTAGAAACTCCCAACAGTGGATAACACCCACCCCACCCCAACAAAGTGACAGAGACGAGCTTTGAAAAGTAAAGCCAGGGCTTTCAATGTTAGTCCTCTCAGAGGAGTAGACTAGCTTCAAATCAGAAAAAAAAAAAAAAAAAAAAAAAAAAAAAAAAAGCTGTTGAATCTTGCAGAAAGGGAGCAGAGAGCCTGTCCCTGTACTGTTGGGAACACTGATCATGGGAACATTCGGTTGTGTGCTCTCTTCCGTAACTAAGTCCTGAAGCCATCTGCTTGTCACGTGCCTCCCGCAGGCACTCAGTTCCAAGCTGACTGCAACACGGTGTCCAACACTCCCTACAAACTGTGAGGAGCATATGGGCTTTTGACAGTTACATACTAGAGATGGAGCTGGGTGTTTCCCCTGATGGCCAGCAGTGTGTCCATACAAACCTAATTGGTACATCGGCTGCCATTGAAAATGAGGCCCCTGCTTTGCATTGAAGGCAGTGGAGCCCAAGCCCTCAGCTCTGCAGAGAACACTGCCTAAAGCAATCACAGTTCCCCGGCTGCAAAGCAGGCTCTATGGAGATGACGCCTGACCTTCCCTCTGCGCCCACACTGTATTACACTCTGCTCCTTATCGATATTAATAAATGTTGTATTAATGGGTGACGTCTCCAGGTTTCTAAGAATTTCTCTGTGGAAGGACACTGGGCATCCCCGAGGTGGAGTCCAGAATCCCTGAGATGACATCAGGCATCCAGAGGAGTCAGCTGCTTCGTGTTCTACCATCATCTTACAATTAGATAGGAGAAACGTTTCACATTGTTTGGGAACAAGGCGATAGGAGGGATTTTCTGGTCTCAGAGGGGAATAATCTGGAAACTTGCAGGTACTCTTCATGACTTGGGCCTTTTCTCCCTTGAATAAGGTATGTGAGATCACACTGCTGTTATCAAGTTAACATGCTTCTGCTTAGGCAAAGATATTATGAACAGAAAAAATTAAGGATTTATTTAAAAATTTAGGTCCAATGTCAAAAAACTACACACCTTTAAGACCTCTGATATGAGACTTAGGAAGAGGTACTCTGTTCCCTAGCATATGGCAGACATGCGCTCTCTCTTGCTCTCTCTCTCTCTCTCTCTCTCTCTCTCTCTCTCTCTCACTCTCTCTCTCTCTCACACACACAGACAGACAGAGAGAGAGAGAGAGAGAGTTATTCATGCACAAAAAAACAAAAACAAACAGATGCAATATGCATTCTGTCTTAGTTATGGTTTTACTACCGTGAATAGACACCATGACCAAGACAACTCCTCAAAGGACAACATTTAATTAGGGCTGGTTTACAGGTTGAATGGTTCAGTCCATTATCATCAAGGTGGGAGCATGGCCGCGTCCAGGCAAGCATGGTGTAGGAGGAGCTGAGAGTTCTACATCTTCATCTGAAGGCTGTTAGCAGGATACTGGCTTCCAGGCAGCTAGGATGAGGGTCTTAAAGCCCACACCCACAGTGACACACCTACTCCAACAGGGCCACACCTCCTAGTGGTGCCATACCTTAGGATAAGCATATACAAACCAACACACATTCACTCTGTAATTACAATCAATCCCTCCTTCTCATTCAAACATTGAATAAAGTGCTGGCAAGAGGACTCCACAGTTAATGGTGCTTGCTGTGTGAGCCTGGCAGCCCAAGTTTGATCCCTAGAGCCCATGTAAAGATGAAAGGAGAGAATCCACTCCACAGACCTGTGTATCATGGCATGGATGCTCGCTAATAGGAAGAGGAAGAGGAGGAAGAGGGGGAAGAGGGGGAGGAGGGGGAAGAGGAAGAGGAGGATGAGGAAGAGGAGGATGAGGAAGAGGAGGGGAGAGGAGGAGGAGGAGGAGGAAGAGGAGGAGGAGGAGGAGGAGGAGGAGGAGGAGGAGGAGGAGGAGGAGGAGGAGGAAAAAAAGAGCAAGAAGAACAAGAAAACGAAGATTATAAATTGCCTTAAGTGGTACTTTAGAGTTTTTGAAGCTCCCCCACCCGCTGCCAGAACTCAGAATACGGAAATCTTTACACACACAGACAGCTGAAACACAATTTTACAAAATGTATGCAGTACATGCCGTTCTTTCTGTGAACTCAAAGGTGCTAGTCAAGCATAGCTCAATTCCAAAGTACGACTTTAATGGGTCACAACCACAGTTTGAAAAATGCTAGATTAAAGCAACCATTCTCCTTTCCAACGACGAAGAGGCCCAATTAGGATTCTGTGCTATGACTGTAGTGTTTACAAAGATGTGGCTCATTCTCAAGTAAATAGGACAAGGGGACTTCCTGTGATACAGGCGCCATCTGTTCTAAAGCTCCATGTGTTCTCTGAGCCCTGAGTGACACAAAGTGAGCAAAATGATGAGATGGCCAAGCATCTCTGCAGCCTCCAAAGCAGGCAGGCCCACACATTTCTGCTGTGGGAATCCTGGAGACTCAAGGCCACTTCCTTTTCCCTGAGAATTCTCACACTTTGGATCCTACTGTTACCCCTCGCTGGCTCCCAGTCTTTATCTCTCTAATCTTTCTTGGTCCCCAGAGGAATCCCATTTCATCATCATTTCTATGAAATTTGTGAATGGGCTGAGCCAGGAAAAGGCTATAAACCTGAGGCCTTTGAGTATCCGTTTCTGGTAAACCTGGGGCCTTTGAGTATCCATTTCTGGAAATGACCTTCTCACCACTTATCTGCCTAAAACACGTACAAAAAATTTACCAACATGACTGAGTCAATGGGGCAAACACCATTTCTGCTACAATGTAACCTGGATGCGAAGTTTGGAATTCTCACTTTTGATAAGCCAACTTTTTGAAGGTAACTCTGCCTTTTAAATGTGTGAGGAGGTAGGACAGCTGAGACCCTGCCTCTTAGGGGTGCATTTGACTACAAAGAGCAAAATAGAAACAAAGTCATCACTTCTGATGCTTATGGTAGAATTCCTGTTTGCTGAAGAGCTGGGGAGAGGAATCCCAGGTCTGAAGCACAGGGAGATTTTTGTCTTATTGGAAACCGTAGCAACTGCACTCTTCATAAACTAACATTTTTTTTTCTTTTTCCATTTTCATATGTGTGTAAGTGGTATGCATATATGAATGCATGTTTTGGGTGTGTGTGGGCATACGTGGGGTATGCATTCACATGTGTGTAGGCATGCATGTAAAAGTGCAAGGTTGTTGATAGAAATAATCCTCTATCAATCACTGTTCCACCTTAGTCATTGAGACAGGTCTCTCAATCAACCCAGAGTTCACTGATACAGCCAGTCTAGCCATCAGGCTTATCTGGGGACTCTCTGTGTCCCTACCTTCTAAAGCTGGAATTATGACAAGCAGACCATCCAGTCATCTGGCATCTATGTATGTTCTGGGAATTCAAACTCTATCCTCACACATGCAGTGTGATCACTTTAACCACAGAGCCATCTCCCCCAGCCCACAAAAGTTGTCAGGAACAATTATGACACTGTAGGGAGACTAAAGGCCAAATGAACTGTGAAACCTACATATTCTCCATTTCAAAGGCACCAGTGGTAATTTCTTTCACAATCATTAAAATAACATAATCCTTCTCCCAAATCGATGCTCTACACCCTAAAAGGAACCTCCTTTTGCTATTGCATGTAAGACTTATTCTAAATTTCAGCTGGAACTGAAGACACGGGGACGCGGCATCAAGCTGGCGTACCAACATTCCCTCATGCTTTGGGGATCTGTGCTAGAGGACAGCTGGAACCTTCCTAAAATATTAGTCCCACTTTGCAACTGACATAGTGACCACGGCATATTACACTGTTAGCTTTACACCATGGCTATTAAAACAAGAAATGAGGTCACACAGTGCCTGAAGCAGAGAAGGGGTTTATTTCATCCAATCACATACTGTAGGATGTGATCACATAATTTGAGGGTCTTCTGATGGGTTACAAATGTTTGTGATGTGGGGAGAAGGTATTTCCCAAATTGCTTCCACCTCCTACCCCATCACACCACACAGGCTAAATTTACACACACAGCAGCTAAACACTGGTATCCGTCTTATTACATAAACAAGCAAAACCTCACCCAGCCTTAGCTGTGCTTTTCCTTCAGCCTTAATGAAGGGTTGGGTCCTCCCTGCTGGGAACTCTGTTCCGTTTAAGAAACTGATCTGCTTGGTCCAAGTGTTTGAGGATATGAATGTGGAAAGGCAATTTATACAGAAATAGACTTTGCTGTGATTTTTACATCTCATGGTTTCCTATCACAGGAAAAAACGACATGTAGAGTCTGGCCCAGCGATACATTAAGTGTAAGATGCTAGATTCTCTTATCCGTGTGCCTTAGCCAAAAAACCCGCTTTCTTCTCTGAAGTAGGTGAGAGGAATGTTCTGTAGACCAACTAGTTCTGTGTGAGGTAGAAAGACAGGATTTTTGGAGCCTGGGGGAAACCAACTGTGTTAAGCATCCAGCTTAACATTTCCTGTGAAAATGAATAGGAAAACCGATAACTCTCTAAAAATAGAACACCTGTGTTAAGACCCGGACAATGGTACAGGCTCTGGGTCGGCCAGACTTTCTCTAACACTGTAGAGGCTCCAGGAAGGCTGAGAAGAGAGGATACATGCAAGGTACATGTGGTGCTACCAGACTGTCACTCAATATTTAACTGAGTGAAAAAGAGAGATGATGTTTAAGATTGCTTGAAAATGTGCATGACACATGGACCTCCGGGCACCCATGGAGCATGGAGGCCATGGGGCACCCAGCACCGTCCTCCAAAGCAACAGCAGGAAGTAGAAGCATCTATGGTACACTAATTCATCCACTTAATAATCGTTTACCCTCATAGGAGCCAGCGTGCAAGCAGGATATGGCATCCATATCAATAATGCAAATACGAACAAGGAGATTGTGATGACTAAGGGAGGTGAAGAGACCTCTAGGGAATACTAGAATGGCAGGTGCAAGGAACAACTACTATTCCCAGGGTTGAAGAGCAGAAGGAACTCAAGGAACTCACGGAAGAGATAGGGGCTGTGCTGGTGCTGTCTGTGCCCTGGCTGCCCGACTCTATTTGCCCTTGGGGACTGGAGGTGAGGTAGCTCAGAATCCGCACAGAGTAAATGAGAAACCCTACAGCAAGTTTGTCTGAATACTGCTTTAAGCTCCTTTAATACCCTGCGCCCGTACCCCATTGATCCCAGAAAGCATCTCTTCTAAACAGCAATTCCTGATTGACTGGCATGGTCTGCATCAGCAATCCTTGGTAGCTCAGGCAGTCCTCAATTAGGTCCTCCGGCAGGAGATGCCTTTGAGGCTGTTTGGCCCCCAGGGTTTATGCAGAGGCAGCCTCACTATCTCCTATATACCGGAAGGCATGTCTCTACCCCACTAGCTGATGCTTTAGGAAGCTTCCAATGGGAATACTGGAGAAACTCTCTAAGTGCAACTTTCTGGAGGATAATAACTTACCAGAGACTGTGCACCACCAGGTCTTCACTGGTACTGCTTCTAGCAAGAAGGGAAGCCCTGAACCCAAAAGAAAAGCCCTTCTCTTAATGTGTCTTACAAGGTCTCTCCAGTGCCCCCTACTGACAAAGCTTACAACACTGGTGGAGCAGAGCCCTGCTCCAGTGTCACAAGGCAATGAAAGAAAAGGTGTGGCTTAGGTGCAGAAAGGTAATAAATGACCAAGGTATAAGCATAGCTTAGACTCCAGCAGTTCTCAACCTGTGGGTCTCCACCTCCACAGGGGTAGCATACCAGACATCCTGCATATCAGATATTTACATTGCAATTCATTAACAGAGGCAAAATTACAGTTATGAAGTAGCAACAGAACAATTTTATGGCTGGGGGTCACAACATGAGAAACCGTATCAAAGGGTCACAGCATTAAGAAGATTGAGAGCTACTGTTATACACTATGCTAGACTGAATGTTTGCTGTTCACGCTCAGCTTCCCCTGCCGGAAGGCACGTGACCAGCCTGTGGTCACAACAGGGGGATCCTGAGTGAGGAAGCAAGGCAGGATCAATGGGGGAATGGAGACCTCAAGTGACCAATGAGCAGCACAAGAACAGACTCTCGGGAGACAGGCTTCAGTAAGACAGCTCATTTAATTGAGAGAACAAACCTATGGAGAGTGGGTAGAAGTCTTTGGAAAGAGTGTCCATCATTAGTCCAGGCCAGGGTGCTGAGGATGCCTCATCTGCATTTGGAGGAATTTCAGATATGCTGGACATAACCTTATGAGGAGAGGGAGTCCATCCTAGTTTCCAGGTGTCTTAGTTAGGGTTTTACTGATGTGAACAGACACCACAACCAAGGCAACTCTTATAAAAGCATTTAATTGGGGCTGGCTTACAGGTTTAAAAGTTCAGTCCATTATCATCAAGGTAGGAACGTGGCAGCATCCAAGCAGGCATGGTGCAGAAGGAGCTGACAGTTTTACCTGTTTGTCTGAATGCTACTAGAAGAAGACTGGCTCCCATGTGGTTAGGAGGAAGATCTTATTGCCCTCCCCCACAGTGACACACTTCCTCTAACAAGGCCACACCCACCCCAACAAGGCCACACCTTCTAATAGTACCATTTCCGGGGCCAAGAACATTCAAACCGCCACACCAGGCTCCTCTGAGGGGCAAAGGTGGGAGCACAGGACTTTGAGGGCTGGGAAATGCAGACCTGGGGCAGGGAGGCAGGGAGTGATCCTACTCTTGTTGATCTCAGAGTGAGATTTCTGATTTCCTGGGTTTGGAAAAGGATAGACCACACTCTTGTTCCAGGCCAGCTTCCCATAGCTTCCATAGCTACTGTGCCCCAGAAGTGTTTGAATGTTTGACACATATATTGCCATATATATATATCTATATATATATATTCCTTCCTCTTAGAAAACATATAGTGCTGGAAGAAAAAAAATCTTTAGATCAGTGGTACCCAACCTGTGAGTCTCAGTCCCTTTGTGTTGTATATCAGAGATCCTGCATATCAGATATTTACATTATGATTCATAACAGTAGCAAAGTTACACTTACGAGCAACAAAATAATTTTATGGTTGGAGGGCTCAAGACAACATAAGAAACTGTGTAAAAGGTCACAGCATTAGAAAGGTTGAGAACCACTGCTCTAGATAAAAGTGTTGGTATTTTGAATCTATTCAAATTAAAGCATGTTACTGGGAAGTGGGCACCGTGGTGCACACCAGGGGTCCCAAAGCTTGGTGGGACTGAGGCAAGAGGAGCTCAAGACTATATAGTGAGAACATGTTTTTTAAATATCAAAATAACAAAAAGTTACTATCTGTCTAGTTCCTCTGATGGTCTTAGAAGAGCTGCTGGTATCTTCTCTCTTCAGAAGGTTCATTTAAATATGCCTAGGAGCTGGAGCGATGGCTCAGCTACTAAGGGCATTTGTTACTTCTGCAGAAGACCCAGGTTTGATTCCCAGCACCCACACTGTAGCTCATAACCACCTATAACTCCAGTTCCAGCAGATCTAATGCCTGGCTGCCTGCTGCCTGCTCCCCGGCACGGTGGTCACGGACTCCTATCCCTCTGGAACCATAAGCCCCAAATAAACTTTCCTTCTATAAGTTGCCTTAGTCATGGTGTCTTATCACAGTGATCGAAAAGTACACATATATGCAAGCAAAATGCTCGTCACACAGAAAAATTTTAAATCAACCCAGATCAACATATGTTGAAGAAGACTCTTTTGAAACCAGACTTCCAGACATGAAAACTTGGCTCCTCCACTTACTGACTTTGTAACTTTGGGAAAGTCACTCGTACTTCCTCCACAGTGTGCTCAGTCTGAGGGAAGCTCTTAATCCGTGGGTGTTCCCATTGCCTTCTCAGTAAAAGGAAAAGGAAATCTATCAACCTCACAAGGTGAAGGGAGGATTAAACAGAATGAAGGCATGCAGGCATTTTTAAATAGCGTGTCTAGCACACTACCAGGATTGAATGGACGTCAGATTTTACCATTTTCAGAATAAATATGGTTCTAAATGACATGTGATAAAATAGGGTGAAAAGGGACCATTTAGATTCTTTGTCTAGACATCTTGTTGGCAAATTTTATGAGTCCACATTTTAAAATGTGGGCTACAAACAGTCCATGTGGGGGGAAAAAAAAAAAAACGTGGGAATCTTAGTTGATCTGAAGCTTAAGAAGGGCTGAGCTATGCCATTCCCCACTGTAGGCCATATGCAGTGGGTACATCATGCTAGATGCTGCATAGTAGATGGAGTTTTCCTTTTTAAAAACACTTGGGGAGTGGTCAGGAAATGTAGCTTGGTGGTTGGGAATGTGACTGTCACACTCAAGGTCCGACACTGGATCCTTAGTATTACAAAATGAGATGATATGAAATAATGAAATGAAATACAGCCAGAGAGTGGAGAAACTTGCTTCTAAAGTAAAATCTAATGAAGTATAACAGATGACTAGAAAATGGCCAGAAAAACATAAAAGCAGACAAATATATTAGGTTTACTTAGCCAAGAAAGGCTATAAAAGGAAATACAGCTATCTTCAGATAGTTCAAGCCCCATTTGGTTTCTCTGATCTGGTATTTTAAATGAGAATTAGCAAGCTTTGATTTAATATAAAATTTGCTTTATAAAGAGTAAATGGGGGACTGGAGAGATGGCTTAGTGGTTAAGAGCACTGACTGCTCTTCTAGAGGTCCTGAGTTCAACTCCCAGCAGCTACGTAGTGACTCACAACCATCTGTAATGAGATCCGATGCCTTCTTCTAGTGTGTCTGAAGACAGCAACAGTGTTTTCACATACATTAAATAAAAAATAAATCTTAAAAAACTAATAATAATAAAAGATATCAACAGGGGCTGGAGAGATGGCTCAATAGTTAAGAGCACTGACTGTTCTTCCAAAGGTTGTGAGTTCAATTCCCAGCATCCATATGGCAGTTTACAACTGTCTGTAACTCAAGTTCCCAGGGATCCAACATTGTCATACAAACACACATGCAGGCAAAACATCAACATACATAAAATAAATAAGTACATAATTTAAAACACAGTTGTTTTGAGACAGGGTCTTACTGTGTAGCCCAGACTGCCCTTTTAGCTCCACTATTTACAGCTCAGACTGGCTTTGAACTTACAGCAAGCAGCGCTCTTGCTTCACCTTCCAAAGTGTTGGCATCACTGGAATGTGCTACCCATCTGGCTTGGCTTGGCTTTTATTTATGAATATGAAGAAAAGCCTTTGAAAACAGTAAGGACATTCTAAGCCCATTAAAGACACACCAACAGAGCGACGGACATCTGTCATTCTAGGAGACTCTCTCACGACAGACACATGTATTTCCATCCCTGTCAGGAGCCACCCTCTGAGTGTTGGAAGCAACACATACAGGCAGCCCAGGCATGGACCTTATGAGAAGACTGATCCTCAATGTCATACTTGCCAATATCTCTACAGAATCGTGTTGGTTTCAGAACTTCCCATAAGGTCAGAGGTACACTCTGTTGGAATGACCTCAACTTCCTCTCCTTCCTACCTGTTGCTTTCCCTTCTTTGGGAGACCAGGGAAGTCTCTAACCTGATACACACATACCTTCATCCCAGGGTAGGTCCCTATGGGGTGTGTAACAGTGGGCAGCAATACCTGTCCACAACCAGGTAAGGCCTGTGACTCTCCGAGACTTTGGGTATCTCAAGGTACAGGCTCTGCGTTTACAAGGCTCCATCCACCCTGCCTTCTCTCTGTGTGGCCCATATGTGTGATCTGCAAGAAAATCCTCACCCTTCTGACTCCCTGGCCTGTCACTGGGTTGATATTATTCCAGGAAGGACATTTGTTACGTTGGTCATTCGATCACTTGTGTAGTCTTTCAACATTTCTTTTGGAGACAGGCTCTTGTTATGTAGTCCAGACTAGTCTTTGTGTTCCCTTCTTCTTTAACTTTTCAAGTGCTGGGAATGCAGACATACAATACCTTACTTCTTAACAACTATTAATTATATATCAAGCCTGGATATGACAGTGATACACCATAAACTTCTTTGCTAGAGTTTATTGGTAAGAGCATCATTCCTCCATTCTCAGCCATTTCCATAGGCTCCTGAAAGGCTTGTTTGCCACATTAATCCATTACCTGATGATGGTACTTCTAACTCAGGAAATTTATTTAATTATTTATTATAAATTTATTATTTAAGATAGACTGAGTTATATCTACTGCCGGTCCATAGTAAGATGGTCTACAATGTTCACAACGGATTGTTAAATGCTAGTGGACTCTGTGCATTTTTAAAGCATTCATTAAGAGACCCACAGCCCATAAGCTCACTTTGTGAATGAGCCACCTTTACTGGATAAGTACCAAACGCCATCAAAGAAGCTTCCCCTTATAGCAAATGAAGACCATTACAGAAAACCACAAGGAGTCCAACCCCCCACAGATACATCAACATCACAATTATAAAATAAAAGTATACATTGGAGGTTCAGGGAACATCGAGGAAGAGGGAGAGAAGGACTGGAAGAGCCAGAGGACCAGGAAGTCTACTGTGAAGCAGCAACTCCTAGAAATGACTGCAAAAACAAGGCTGTAACTATATCAATACACATGCTAGGGTCCCACCCCTAGACAAAGAACTGTGTACAACTAAGGACTGCTGTCAGAAGATGAATTGGCCTCTCCCAGGATAAGATCTCTTATTGGTTGTCCAATGCAGAATTGTCAGCCTTGAAGCCATATGTACACCAGCAACAAAAACTAATTCAGCAGGTATACTTATATATCTGTGAGTGCACACGCATGTGTAAGTGCGTGCATTTGTGTAGTGTTTGTGTGTGTGTGTGTGTGTGTATCAAAAAAAGAGAGGCTATTGATTTGAATGGGGATAGGAAGTGTTCAAGGAAGGATATTGAGGAGGGAAGGGAGAATGGAACGGACGGAGGCAAACTGACGCATTCTATTTCAATTAAAATATATTTTATGTATTATAAAATTATAATATAAAGTAAAGGTATACGTTAAAATAAATATATAGCTTATAATAAAACGAGCATCTGTGTATCATGTGTCCCACATAGACACTCTGCTTCAGGATGTACTTTATATAAAGAGTCACACGGAGAAATAGATCCAGCATCCTCAGGCCATAAAACAGGGGGTTTTAACTTACTCAAGAGATGTCTTAAGGAAGTAGGCTGACATTGAAGGCAGAGCAGGAATTACCCAGATGAAGAGGTATGAGCAAGACCTGAGAAGAACATTCCAGACAGAGGGATCTGCCAGACCAAGTTCCTGCAGCCAGAGAGAACACACCAGCAGTAAGACTCAAGTATAAGAACAGGGGTGAGGAGAATAGAATGAACTAGACTGTACAGCGATGGAGACCAGCAACAGAAAGAAGAAAGTTGGGAGGACTCCACTGGCAACATCTGCAAATAACTGTGCACGCCGCTGAATTATAGCACATCTCCAGACTTTCTGCCAAAGAACACAAATAATCAGGATCCGAATGCATGTATCTGGCTTGGGTTCAAATCCGAGAGCCTGTGAAATATATTCCAGGCTTGAAAGTTTGGAGGCCGAGATTACATTTGTTAAACATTTAGCTTTTCTGCTGAGGCGTTTGTTCCTCATATGCAGCAGGTGGAGTACAGGAAAATGCTTTCTGCTCATAACAAATTTCCTTACACGCAAGGTTTGCCCCGCTTGCCATGGGTGAGGGTTGGAACATGGAAGATGTGTAAGTGAAGACATGACGTGGTTGGCTTTTTACTGCTACACCTCCACAGGATCTGCATTTGGTGTTTTTGTCCAAGTTTAGGGAGCTTTATCAGTCCAAAAAGAAATAAAGCAGCTTTAGAGGAATCACACACGGAAACCCACATTCTTCGCAAGAGAGAAGCAGAGAGGCAGCTGGGAAACCCTTCAGAGATGAGGTCAGCTCCAAAGTTTTGGAAGGAACTGACTGGATGGGGGCATCTTCATCCGGGTATGAAAACAGAATTGCAAGGCTATTGTACAGATCAAAGGAGGAAACTCAACAGCCTGGAACACACTGAATAAACCATCTCCTTACGGTCTCTGGGTCACAATTTGAGCCCCAGGGAAAACACAGGAACCTGATAGAAAGTGAGTGAAGAATGTCTTTGATCCTCTGGTTTCAGTAAGATTCTTTATCATAACCACTTTGAATGGATCTTGTTCCTTTTGGTGACAAGATGTCGATCATCTCACTTTACCATCAAACAAGATAGTCCCTGCGAGAGAGGAGGGATACTAACAGACCCTGAAGAACTGAGCAGAAAATGCCACTGAGACATTCATGTTACTGTAGAGCACGATAGAAACTACGTCACTGGAACGTAGTATGAGGAGGCCAAAAGAGACATGCACTGGATGCTATGGAAACACAGGTGGGAGGAAGAATCCTGCCCTGGGGAGCCAGATAAAGCTTCCCACAGGAGCAACTTGGGACTGTATCTGAAGAAATGAACAGATGCGATGGTTCAACTATTTGTGTACCCTCCAAAATGTCCTGTGCTGAAGCCTCCTCACCAATGTTACAGTGTTGAGAGCTGACTGGGTTATGAGGGCACTGACGTCATCAATGGGATTGGTGCCTATATGATGGAGAACCCAAATATCAGCCTTTTCCCTGCCCTCCTGGAACAACATGACAAAATCTTAAAGAGCTACCCTATAGTTAGTGATGGAAAAGGCCAGAGAAATGATCGACCAGTCCAGAGATTAGGCATCCCTGCATCAGGAGGAAGCAAGCTCTCCTCAGGGTTATAACCACCAGCCTGTCCTTAAGAAGACTCCGGTCTTCTTAATATGAATGAATCTGTATTATTCATAGAACACCAAACAGAAGCAGACAGAAAACTCCCTGCAGACTCCAATCAGGGCTCCATGTTTACTGCATGCCTAATCAGAAGTTCACAATCCAAAATCTACTTAGGAGAGAGAAATAGTGGAGACAAATGGTACCACTGAACACTCAAGAGTTTCGGGAACTAGACACACGAAAGTCCTGTCCACTGTGCTGTTTCTTCTCTCTTCCTCCCTTCCCCACCCCTTCCCTCCTTTGAAGTAGAGTGTCATATTATATTCCAAGCTGACCCCAAACTGACTGTGCAGCCTACACTACCCTTGAACTCCTGACTGCTTTCTCTCAGCCAGCCAAGTGCTGAGTAAGGTCACAGGCATGAGCCATCTCCCCACACTCAACAGAACCACCTCTACAGGGATCTAATACATGTTTCAAGAAAGACTTCATTTTGAAGAACACAAAGGCTAACATAGACACAAGACAGATTTAACTCAGAAAGGAACTAAACCAAGCATCAAAGGGGAAATAGAAATGGTAGAACTGAGAGCCTGGGGGACAGTATTTCCAGAAATGGCAGACAACTCAAGTGGTCATGAAAGACATAAAAAAAATACAGGATAGCTAACAAATAAAATATAATAACAACAATGAAGACTACTGACTCTGAAGAGAGCCTACAGTCAAGCAGAAGCACGAGAAAAAAATTAATCTAAAAAACAAAACAAAACAAACAAACAAACAAAAAAAACCAGAGTAAGGAGTAAGACTTTTGAGTTGCTGTCTTCCTGGCCAGCCAGCAACACCTAATCTTCAGACATGGCCACAGAAAGAGAAGACAGAAGCCTTAGCAGCTGCGGTACCAGGGAGCAGAGTTCAAGGCTGGAAAAGTAGACAGAATCTGCAGGAAAAACACTGGCAAAGTCAAACCGTGGAAGAATTCTAAAATTGTGGGCATAAACTGCCCAGATCCCTCACCAGAAACTAAACCATACAGATGTGACAGACCCTAAAGGACCTAGGGAGAAGGTGGACAGACCTGGAGAGTAGACACTATCCATTCTAAACCAAGTACAGACCTCATCTATGAACAAGTCGGGTGGGAAAAAAAACGGAATCATTAAAAACTTTATTTGTATTATTGTTAATTTATGTGTGTAGGTGTATGTTCATGTGCGCTCAGGCATGTGGAAGTCAGAGGTTGACACTAGACGTCTTCTTCTATCACTCTCTACCTTTTAAATTTTTATTTGTCTGTTTGTTTGCTTTCTTGTTTATGCATGTGTGGCTGTGTGCATGCGGAGGTCAAGAAGAAACTTACAGGAGTCCCAGGGATCAATCCCAAGCTGTTAGACTTAGCAGTAAGCACCTTTACACACCGAACCATCTCCCTGGCCCTCCACATTATCGTTTGAGACAAGGTCATTCACTGATTGGATAGACTGGCTGACCAATGAGATCTGGATAACCTCATGTCTCCGCCCACCACCATGCCCGCACTAGGGTTACGCCCTCACCTAGCTCTGGGATCTGAAGATCCAAACTCACACGTGCCTGGCAGATCTTTACCAACTGAGCTGCCTCCCCAGCTGTGAAAAAAAAAATCTTAGGTTTTAAAATATCAAAGTTAGAGCTTAAAACTGTCCAAAAAGCTGGGGGGTGAGGGGGGCACTTTAAAAGGAAGATAATTGGAGAGTGAATTCTCTCACCGCTGACCTCCTTGGCTAACCATCAAATGACATAGAAACGGGGAACCCCCAAGGAGCCAGGGGAAAATTTGAGACTATGAAGCCAGAAAAGAGAGCTGTGGGCTCTTGTATGCCACACGGGTGATAATCTCTTATTCAACCAAAAATGCAACGATCCTCAGAAGAATACGGCAGACTCTAGAGTTGCCATCTCGTATTATCTACAAGGCCCAATTTTCAACCAGAAATTACTACATATGCCATAACACACTAAGCTGCACTCAGCGCTCAGGGCAAAGCAGCCCAAAGAAACGATGGCCTGCGAGTAGTTCCAGATGCTGGATTAACAGGCAAAAAAAAAAAAATCTTTAAAGCAGTTATTAAAACCATACTCCAAAAAATTGAAGGAAAACATGATATACTGAATGGATTTCTGGAACTCTAAAAACAGAGGTGGAAAAACAAAAACCTCCAAAAACAGTAATATCCAAACAGACCAAAACTGAAATGTTAAAGTTCACTATAGGAGCTCAACCAAAAAACTGGGGAGAGCAGAAAACTTACCAGAGAACATAAAGAGACTAACAGGTATGCCAAATCTAAATAGCAGAAAGGACATCTGGAATCCCAGCACGTGGGAGGTGAGACAGACAGGAGGATTGCTAGGAGTCCGGGGCCCAGCAGGGCTACATCCTAAGACCCTGTCTCTAAAAGAAAACAAGAAAACTAAAGAATAAAGTTGAATAAAAAGTGAAGGAAGTCTCAGAAACCTGGGGGAACAATATCAAAATGTTTGACACAGATAATTCAGACTTTAGAAGTGGGGAGGACGTCGAAAGGTGGCTCCGAGGGTAAAGACACTTGCCACCCCATTGTAGCGACCTGAATTCTCTCCTTAAAGTCTCTATAAAGGCAAAAAGCGAGACCAGACATGTCAGACTGTCTTCTGAGTTACACACATGCACATACGCACAAACACACATCGTGAGCAAACAGGCAATAACAGTAAAATTATTTTAAAATTTAAAAGAAAAAGAGAGATTTCCTGAAAACCTCCCAGAGGGACATAAGAAAACTGAGATGAAAATGTGTTTTGTGTACAGTGGTAGTTTATGCATTCATTAAAACACCCCGTAACTGCACAGTATAATGTGTGTATAAACTTTACCATATACCTTTTTTAAAAAGGGAAGTGGGGGCTGAAGAAATGGGACTCCGAAGTCAAGAGCACTTCCTACCCTTCCAGAAAAAGATTCCCAGTGGGTCCATTGGTGGCTTACAACCTCCTGTAATTCCAGCTCCAGGGAGACCGGAAGCCTCTTGCCTCTGCGGGCACCGCAGTGCACATATCCACACACAGGTACACACAAAATGAAAGGTGAAAAACAAACCTATTACAAGGGAAATGAAATATACCATTGTATGTTACTTAAAAATCCTAATTAGGCAATATCTAAAAAGAATAGGGTGACCGCAACATAGCTCTGAAGGACTTCCTTCCAGTGTAGCCTGCTGAGACAATGGCAGGTACAGAGCCAGGAAGACGAGAAGGGGGCACAGAGGCACAGGATGAAAAACAGAACATGGAGAGATGTGAGGCAAAACACCCACACACTGAGCCCCACACAGTTTTGATGAGAGAAAAAAAACACAAGGTCCCAGAAGCTTAGGATGCCCTGCATAGGACCAAGATCCTTAAGGAAATAAACCAGAGACGACCTTAGCTGCAGCTGGAGGGAAGAGTGGTCACCCATCGGGCGGTGGTTAGAGAAGCAGCTGACTTTTCAACACAACCCTAGTGGCAAGGAAAGAAGAGACCGGTCTTCAAAGATGAGAGAGAGAGAGAGAGAGAGAGAGAGAGAGAGAGAGAGAGAGAGAGAGAGAGACAGAGAGAGAGACAGAGAGAGAGACAGAGAGAGAGACTGAGAGAGACAGAGAGAGAGACAGAGAGAGAGAGGGAGAGAGACAGCGCACAACCGTTAACCTGCCTGCCGGGGGCCGTGTCACCACAGCAGGCCGTTTCTGTACTTCTGCTTCGGCTTCTCCTTACCTCTCTACTCCCAGCCCATCAAAATATGTGCAGTGTTAAGCTGTGAAGGGATTTTTATTTAAAGTAAACAGTATTAATGTGCTTGAGGTGTTAATGGTAGAATACTGTGGATTGCCAGCGTTGCTCCAGGCCATTTGAAATATTACTAAAATATGCACAGATACGTAAAACTAGGTATTAATTTATGTGTATATTTTATATAATTATTAAAACTAGACAACTGTATGATATATAAAAGACTTTCGTGGATTAAAAACAAAATTATAATACCAATATAATCTAAAATATATGAACACATAGGTAGCAGAACTTGCTCTCGACCCATCTGCAGACGGTCAGGTAGACTGCTCCCAGAGTCTTAGGCGCTGGAGCCACAATGAGACTGTGCATTTTCTGTACGTCTCACATAAAATAGCACAGTGTGCTCTAAAGTACATCGTGGCTCTGAAGGAACCCGGGTGTAGAGTCAGGCTTCTCAAATTTAAATCCACATGTGACATGGGCAGGTTACTTATGGTCCTGGATGTCTACCTGTTGTCTGTAAGATGGAATCACACAAGGACTTATGCATAGGACTGCCATGAGGATTCAGTGAAGAATATAAGGAAAGCCCTTAGCCCAGCACACACACAGGTTTCTCGAGTTGCTGCTGTCAGAGTTGAAATGTGTGCTTTGAGATGATTTCATCTCTCCTCCTGCCCGAACTTTTTTGGTTTTTTGTTTGTTTGGGTTTTTTTGTTTGTTTAGTTGGTTTTGGTGTGTTTGTTTGTTTGTTTGTTTGTTTGTTCTTTTATATTAGGAACCAAATCCCAGGCAAGAACTCTACCTCTGAACTGTACCTCAAGCCGTATTCATTATTTTGAAAAGCTAACTGACTTTATGAAGCATCCCCAAAAAACTTCCATTTGAGACAAGACTCTCAATGAAGCGAGGACACAGAACAGCTCTAGGTAGGGAATATCTAAGTGTCAGATTTAATATATGGCCACTGGTCACATCGCTCTACACAGGTCTCTTCCATTTACTTTACGATGGGAAAACCACCCTTTCCAGTCTGTGTGGAAGCACACACTGGGGAGCTACAGGATTACGGCCAGAGTGCAGCAATGGGGATTCAGAGTAAGGTAATAATGCTTCTGAAAACACCAACAACACACACACACACAGAGAGACACACACACAGACATACACATACACAGACACACCATACACACACAC
>JANHMN010000013.1:47380242-47409389 GCA_030674055.1 Rhabdomys pumilio
CACACCACACACACATGCACATGCACACACACACACAGACATACACACCACACACAGACACACAGACACACACACACACACACACACACACACACACACACCCCAGCATTCTGGAAATGAAAGAATTTAAGCCAACTGAATCACTCGAGCTGATAACCTTCAAATTCATGGAAGGCTATGGTAGGACATTGATGAAAGATTGATTGTATTTAGAAACAAAAGATTTTCTTCAGCATTGAAACAGAGGATGTATTTAATCTACAAAGAGGACAAAATAACTTTATACTTTTCATTTCTGTAGGACTGGAATTTGCACTAGGAGAGGCTGACCTGAGTTCCTATCTTCTGCTTGGTTTATCTATCAAGGGAAATTCACAGAAGAGAGAAACAATGGTGGAAGGAAGACCTTCCCATTGGCTAAGACATAACTGGTTGGCTGGACAGTGCCAGAGCACTTGCCCAGAACACAGGAGGTCC
Source organism: Rhabdomys pumilio (assembly GCA_030674055.1). Taxonomy (NCBI): domain Eukaryota; kingdom Metazoa; phylum Chordata; class Mammalia; order Rodentia; family Muridae; genus Rhabdomys; species Rhabdomys pumilio. The sequence goes on from JANHMN010000013.1 coordinate 47,380,720, forward strand.
TGGGTTAGATTCCCAACACTGCCTGAAATAAAGATAAAATCCACAGGAAAAGAAAGACAAGGAAAGGAAAGGGGAAATGAGTGTGAAAGGAAAGGTACATCACTGAGGATAATCGTAACCTATTCCGTTTGACACAAGGTCTCACTTAGGCCAAGAAAGTCTCAAACTCATTATAGATCCAAGGATGAGCTTGAGTCATGATCCTCCTACATCTGCTTCCCACGTGTTGAGATTACAAGCCTGTCACTGTACTTGGTATATATGTCCCTGGGCAGCGAACCCAGCAAACACTGTCAACTGAACCATATCCCCAGCCCTCCCCAGGTCCAAACTGCCCCAACTTTCAATTACTCTAATGGGTGAAGAAACCTGACCTAGTAGGGTGTGGCTGGGTCAGACAGGGTTACCAAGGAAGCAGGTGATGCGGCATGGACAAGATGCTCCTTGTTTGGTACTTCCTGCCAAACTCTTACTTAACTCCTGCAAACTCAGGCAAAGCACCAGCCAAACTGTATACAAAATCTTATGACCTCTAGACCCAAATGTCACCACAGGCTGAGAAAACAAGCACAGAGATCAACATCACTGCCGGTCTTCACTGAGTGGCTACTGAACCTACAACCGGCCTGAGAGCTTCCTTCTTCTCCTTTTGGGAGACTGAGGCAGCTGATGAACAAAACATTAACGGAATCCCTCAAATCTTTATGAATACAAAGAGCAATGACTCAGGCAAGGCACCAGATTTTTAGAAACTGAAATCTCTCTCCTTCCAGGAGTTAAAGTTTAAAAGCAAAGGTGGAAAAAAAAATTAGAATCAGAAACTCAAATGAATGAATGAATAATTAATTACTGTATTCGTGTGTATAGCAGCATTACTCACAATGACCAAAAACAGAAACAAGCCAAATGGCAGAGGAATGGCTAAGCATGCAAACAAAAACATGTCATAGACATACATGTTGTATGATATATAATTCAGTCTTAAAAATGAATGAATTAAACCTGGCCTCAAGGTGAATACCCATAGTCCCAGAACTTTGGAGGTAGAGGCAAGAGGATTAGGGGTTTAAGATCATCCTCAATTGTCTATGGAGTTCCAGGGCAATGGGACGATGTAAGACTCTATCAGAAGGAAAAGGGGGTGGGGGAGATGTTAACACGGGTTACAACATGCAGTGAAATTTGAAATCATTAAGTTAACTGCAATAAACCAGACTCACAAGATCAAATACTGCACACGTCCATTTATGTTGGGTATCTAGAATAAGCAAATTCACAGAAGAAGAAAGACTACAGCCTGCCAGGGGCTGGAGGAAGTAGTCTATTGCCTAATGTTTAGCAGTTTCTATTTAGGTGCAGAAAAAGTTTCAGAAATCAAACAGCAATGGTTGCACAACACTGTAAAGGCAACCAATGCCACCAAACGACACACTTAAAATGGCTGAAGGAACAAATTTACGCTTCATCTGTGACACTATAAATATGTGTGTACATGCATATAATAAGATATGTGGGGGGGGGTGCCACACATTTTATCAAAAAAGCAGAAACCCAAATAGCTGAAAACAATCCAAATATCCTTCAACAGGTAGCAGAATGCAAAAATGGGTACATCCAAATGTTGGGATAAAATGGGATAAATTATTGGCACATAAGGAAAAGGTGCATTAAACTCGAGGGCATTAGGCCGAGTGAGTCACGGTCTCAAAGTGGGACAGAGACCACACTGGTGCTGCCAGTGAAGTGGGGTGTGGAGGCAAGGGATAATGACAGAAGAAAATGCTTTGTGGCAATGGGACCTGCTTGCAGTAGCAATACTGTGAATTTACACAGACATGAAAATGCATAGGAGCCAGTCACCAAACTTTCTAAAGTCAAGTTCAAAAAATGCGTGGAAGACAAAATGACAGTGATTGCTATTGTTGCCCCCATAACTGCCCGTAAGTGCTTCCTCTCCCAAGCCACTCTGGGTTTCCCATGAATTTCTTTATCTCTTAAGATTGGCCAAAGATCATTAACTGGGAAGCATGCCTTGTAAAACTGTAACAAAAAAAAAATCCATATTTCTATTCTTAGAAGGGACCCAGTTCCCTGCATCTCATCCATTTTGTGGACTCACAGTTTGTCTTTTTATCTGTGATGTTTTTCCTGGACAAAACTTTTTCACTTGGGAACAAGAAATGTGGCTATATCCCAGTGCAATGCCCACAGAGAGTCCTGGGAAATATCAGGACACATATCCCTCGCAGCAGAAGCGGGCGTTCCTTCCTCCTGAGGTAAGACTTGGAAGATGTGTGTTCTCACAGCTCGACCATTCCAGGTGTTTGATGACAGCAACCCTGAAATCCTGGTTTGTGGCAGTGAGGACCTGGAAATAGACTGTTGCTCAAGTCCCCCAAATAGACCCTATCAAACACAAAAGACTGCGGGGAATTCTAGATCCAAACCTGTGCTCTTAAGAGAAGAGCAGCAAGTGGGGGGCTCCCAGCTATCTTGAGGTAATTCATGCTGTACTGGCTTCTCTGGCCTCTGGAAGCCTCTAGAAGTCCTGTGGGACATTATTTATAAGCTGAATAAACTGGAAAGAAAGACCTGCAAACACCCTGTTTTATCTCCCCTTGTATTTCCTCGCCTCCCCTTGCTGTGGTGGGATGTCACCGCGGAATGAGTATCTTGAAAGCAAGCCATTCATGAGAGCTCCCAATTAGGAAGGTGGAAGGCGGCTCGGCCATCTTCTAACACTTCATTAACCTCCTCACTGGTCTTCCGCTGAGGCGGGAAACTCGGAAACAACTTTGAGGGATGGTTCCTTATGCTCACAGAGAAAAGGAAACAGCAGCACTTTGCTTTAAAAATGACCCACACCCATACCCACACCCCTTTTGACCATAAGAGCTGTGCCAGATCACGAACCAAACAGGAAGAACGTGACAAGGAGGAGAAGAAGATGTGTTAGGCTTTCCTCAATTTAGGAGCGTACAGCTTTACCCAGAGGAAAAGAGGAAAAGCAAAATCAGTCACCCATTTTTCACTGGCTTTTTAGTAAGGATGACTTCCTAACTCCTCTCTGCACAGACACCTACAAATAAATAGCCAGGGACTAAAGCTTTCCATGAGGCAAATGCTGCATGCTTTGTGAATCTTGAACTAAGCCCAAGTTCTCCTTGTTTTTCTTTTTAACCCAACTGAAAACCCTGTGTGTGTGTGTGTGTGTGTGTGTGTGTGTGTGTGTGTGTGTGTCTGTGTCTGTGTGTGTGTCTGTGTGTGCTTTATGTACGTACATAAACCTTAGAGATAAGGCTCAACTAAAGCTATGTCCATTTATCCCACGACTGGTGAATCCGAACATGAAATTATTCTCCTAACCAGCACCCCCCCACACACACACACACACCAGTCTGACACCAGTATTCTAAAAATGGAGGAAGAAATGAGATTCTGATGAAGCAAAGAATCTAGCTTCTGGGGAGAACCGAAGGAAATGGGCCCAGAGGATCTCACAAAGCCTTGGATAACATTCAAAGTTGGGTTTTATCTAAATCCATGACCATCTCAGTTGCCCACAGGGAACATGGTTCCTTCCTTCATTGATAACCTGATAAAAGAAAGGTAGAGAGTGGGCTGGAAAGATAGGTTCATGGGAAAAGGCACCTGCTGCTAAGCCAAGTACTGAGATCTGTGGATAGATGAGACGCAGAGCAAAGGGCCCCTTCTAGGAATAGAAATATGGACCTTCAGTGATAATTTTATGAAACATGATTCCCAGCTAGAGATCTTCGGCCAACTTTAAGATACAGAGAAATCCATGGGAAATGGAGAAGGGCTGGGAAAGGGGCGAGAGGGAAGAAGCATTTATGAGGTATTATAAAAGCCACAATAGTAACTGCTCCATTTCTTCTACCCAACTTCCAAAACAGCTTATGACTTCCACATGGAAGAATTAGTGAAGTCCCACTGGTTGTTCTCTGATCTCTGTGCACACTCACTAAACATTCAAATAAAATGCAACAGGAATAGTTTTTACAGAAAGACATGGAGCTTATTGTTAAAGTCAAATACTCCACTAAGAAGCTAAAAGATGGCTTCTCAACCTTACCTATTTTACTTGACCTAAAGCAAAGTTAGCAGAGCTATGATATTTCTGTTTCTGGATCTCTCCAGAAGGAGGCAATTCTGTGATCTAATAGACTGGAAAAGATTCCAAACATGACAGAAATACAAGAGAAGACATTTCATTTCATTTTCTTAAAAATTCATGATACACACGAGCAGATTGCTAGACAAGCAAGAACTTTACTGTATACTGGAAATATTAACCTTGGAGATAGAAATGAAGATGAAAGGAGAGATCTGTGGAACAGGCATAGAGCATGTGTACAAACAAGTCACTCCATTGGAGAACTAAGGAATGATGCAGGCCTGGCTGTGCCTTCACCATCTCCCACTCTCTCCTTTCTCCTCTGAGTCCATCTAAGCCTCTTCCAGTCACCATATGTAGCTGTAGCTGCCTTCAAGGAGACTTTGAGATTGATTCCCAGTCTTCATCTAATCTTCTGCAGAAAGGTGTGGGCCAGTTGGTAGGTAATCTATAAGTACCCTATAAACCATCTGTCTTTCCCTCAGTTCCCCTTCCCCTGTTCACCATGAAGACTCTGAACCCCAAAGTACAGATCACTACAAAATGGTTCCTATGATGTTTTCTGTCTTAGAAGGCCAAAGGGTCAGCATGCCATATAGACATCCCTCTCATCCCTGGGCTAGGAGAACAGGCATTGGGGGAGGGAACCTGCTCACTGGTGGTGAGGGTGATAGGGAGTTTTCAGAAGACAGGAAGGGTTGTTTGGGGTTGGAGTGACTGGTCACAGGATCCTCTAAGGATTCTAGGACCTCTTAGTTCTTAAGCTCCTTGTAACTATCTGTAAGACCTACTCTGAGTTTACAAGATAGAATTGCAAGACATACATAAACTTTGGTTAATAATTCATAATATCAGCTAGGCTTGTTGGCAGGGGTTTATAATCCAGCTATTTAGGAGGTTGGAGACAGAAGAATCAAAAGATAAAAGGCCTATCTACTACTTAAGAGTGAGTTCAAAACCATCCTGGGGAACTTAAAGAGTTCCTGGCTCAATAACGAAAAGTAAAAAGAGAGCCAAGACTCTCAACCTTCTAGCAACTGAGGTAACCTACATAAGACCAACAAAAGATCAAGCCAGTCAGGGCTGTAGCATGAGGAGAGACGCTCACAAGCCACTGACAATTGACAGCTTCTGGAGGAGGGAGAGTCAGTTTCCTTTAAGGGCAAGACCTCTGGTAAATAGACCATGATTCAATGGATGGTCCCACACACTGTGAGCAGGTAAAAAGGGGATGAAAATGGGGGTCGATCTGGGAGGAGTTGAGGCAAGAGGTAAGGGTGAATATAGCCAAGTTATATTGTATGAGATTCTCAAGTTTAAAAAGCACTGCATAAAAAAATAAAAAATAAAAAATAAAAAATAAAAAAACAGTTGCCTCGTGTAGTAGAGCACACCTTTAATTGCAAAACCCTAGGGGCACAGGCAGGTGGATCTCTGTGAGTTCAAGGCCAGCCTGGTCTACATAGTAAGTTTCAAGTCAGCCTGAGCTATATGGTGAGACCTTGTAACAATATTTAGACTCTTCTAGAAAACAAAACAACAGTCTTCTAGAAGGATAGATACTCAGCCATCTATGAGTCTTGCCCTTGATCTTCTTTGTGTCTAAGCACTGCCTCCAGCTGAAGCCAAGACAACCCCCTTCCTCTGTTCCCCTTCATAATGGCTCAGACATCCTGCCGATTTTACAGAGGACTGTAAAACAAGCAAACAAAATAAGGAACAAGCATTTCCTTACGCCCATGTTCAGGACCTAAAATGTAGGCATGATGCAACTGTCGGCCTCCTTAACTTTTCTCTTATGAATGAGGAGACTCATCTACAGTTTCCTGGTTTCCTCCTCCTTCCACCAACCCTAAGCATGCTAGGGAAGCTCTCTGCCAATGAGCCGCACCTCTGCTCCCTCATCTATAGTTTTCATTATGCAACCATCCTATAGGTACATGAATATACACACTCACTTGGCACAATAAGAATTAGACCACATTCATTGACAGTGATGGTGGTTTTTCTGATAACATCTAGCCCCAAACACCAACAACCTGGATGTAGCTTCAGTCTGAACCTGAAAACCATCATAATGTGTTTGTTGTCCTGACTCAGCTAATTCAGATCTCCAAGATCATGATCTGCGTGCCAACCCAGGAGAGCAGAGACTCAGCCTTGATCCACAGGAATGTTATTTCTCTGAAGGCCCCCAAACCTCCTAAAACAGTGGTTTTCAAATATCTTGGCTGTCTGTATGGGATGGGATGAGAGACAGTCTTTATATTTGTAAATGGCTGAGGAGGACACATTATATGACGTGCAAGATTCCTTTTCTAGAAATTTGTGCGTGGATTTAAATTTTCTTTGGTTTGCTTTACCAGCCAACTATAATGAGAAATATACCTTTTTCTTTGATTTTTTTTTTTTCCTTCAGAGACTTATTCTGGAGGGGGCGGGGGAGAATGGAAGTGTCTCCCTTCCCCCACCCTGCAGAGCCTAATTTGTTTTCCGGAGGTCTTAGCACCTCCGTCACCACTCCCCATTTCTGCTTTTAGAAACAAGCTGCATTTTTGGTTGCTGGATCATCCGGAGTTGGAGGCTAGGGCCACTGCTTTGTGCTGAAGAAGCAGAAGCAGCCAGTCTCAATAGGGTGGCTGAAATTCTTTACAAGGTCAAGGCTTAGGAGTTTCCGTGTATAGTGTTTGAACATCTGTGCCCTGTTGGCACGCCATGTGCTGAACAGGAATGGAGAATAACTGTGAAGCCACAAAACTTTGAGAGTAATGCCAGGGTCTTCTACACCGTCCCTGGGCTTGTAGAAAAGCTCCAGGGAAAGACATCACTGCTCCTCTGGGGCAGTAATGCCCAACAGGCAGCCAAGAAAAACCACCCACACTAAATAGCAATAAATACCCCCCAGCACTTCTCCACTCCGCTCATGTGGCCTGTAGTATTCTGGTACCCAATAAAGGAAAAGCATCATAAGGAATGAAACCTGGGGGCTGAAGAGGTGGCTCAGTAGCTAAGAGGCACTCGCTCCTCTTGAGGAGGATCTGAGTTCATCTCCATCCCCACATCAGGCAGCACATATCCATCTACAGCTCCAGTCCCAAAGAACTTGAAGCCTTCTTCTGGCCTTTGAAGATACTTGTCCAAAGGCACATATAGGGACACATTAAAGAAAAAGAAAATTTAAAAAGCAAGAAAGAAAACTAAAACAGAAAGAGAGAAAACTACAGACTGATATTGTTCACGAATGTGGATGCAAAATACCTTAATTATTAGCAACTTTATTCTAAAATATAAAAAATACATCATGGTATATTCATGTAATAGAAAACTACTCCGCAAGCTGGGAGGTGAGTGGCGCACACTTTTAACCCCAGCACTCGGGAGGCAGAGACAAGCAGACCTCTGAGTTGAGGCCAACTTGGTCTACAGAGTGAGTTCCAGGAGAGTCAAGGCTACAGAGAAACCCTGTCTCAAAAAGAAAGAAGGAAGGAAAGAAGAAAAGAAGGAAAGAAAGAAACAAAGAATCAAAGAAATAAAGAAACAAAGAAAGAAAGCTACTCAGGAATAACAAAAGGACAAACCACCAATATCCATAACAGCATACACAAAACACAAAAAGTATTAATACCATACTGAGCCAAAGGGATGGATTTAAAAATATATGTGCAAAAATACAGGTGAGCAGCCCTGGAGAAGATAAATCAAGAGACAGAAGCAGAGCAGCAGAGCCCGAGATGGAAAGAGGGATGAGGGGGCACAGAGTATGCGCCGACCACGGTGCACACGTACATGCTCGTACTCTTCAAAGCTCACCAAATGGAACTAAGCATGGATGCTACTGATTACAGGTAACCTGATTTAAAATGTATACAAAAACTCTTAAATTAAGGGTCAGGTTTGTAGCATAGTGCTAGGCACATGCCTAGCATATATGTGAGGTCCTGGGCTTGTTTCCTAGGATCGCTAAAAAGAAAGACCTTTCAAACCAAGCTTGTGTCGTCGGACCTGGGATTTTAAAATGTTACAATAGCCAATGCAATTGGCCTGAAAAGGTCTGATCACTAAAGTAAAAAGTTAATTCCAACACCAAGGATTCTCTGATGTGGCCACAGGAGAATCTTTTTTTTGGGGGGGATGGGGGGGTTTCAAGACAGGATTTCTCTGTGTAGCCCTGGCTGTCCTGGAACTCACTCTGTAGACCAGGCTGGCCTCCAACTCAGAAATCTGACTGCCTCTGCCTCCCAAGTGCTGGGATTAAAGGTGTGTGCCACCACTGCCCAGCACCACAGGGGAATCTTAAGAAAGGTATGAACAGCATAAAATAATTAATTAAACTATAAGAATTTTTATATGTCCAATAACTACCAGGAAGGGACATTATATCAAAAATCCACAAAAATGAAACTGGGAAGATATCTTAATGGGTAGAGGGGCCTGTCCTATAGCATGAAGACCTCAGTTCAGATCTCCAGGACCTACATAAAAAAGCAGATACCTTTGTGTGTACCTGTAAGCCAAGGTAGGGTCAGGAGTTGGAAGGGGGACTCAAGGTTCTTTAGGGCTTGCTGGACAACCAGCCTAGCTGACGAATTGGTGAGCTCCAGGTTCAGAGATACACCTTGTATCAGGAAGACAGCTGGTATCAATATCTGGCCTCTATACATATGTACATGCATACATGTACACGAATATCTGTACATACATGAGCACCCAAGTACAACTGTGGGTTGTGGATGCACACACACACACACACACACACACACACACACACACACACACATTCCACAAACATGATGCCCTTTGATGGTCCCTAAAAACTTGGATTTCAAGGTTTACAGGGGTTAAGAGGCCTTTGTCAAGCTGACTAACATTTTCTTTTCTTTTTCTTGGCAAGTCTAGCTCATTGGAAGCTTCTAGAAACCAAGTGAGGTTCTCAGATGACAGCAAAAAAAAAAAAAAAAAAAAAATGGGAACTTCAGTCCTATATCCACTGGGGCCTGGATTTTGCCAGAAACCTCCATGAGGTTGTGAGAGGTTCCTTTCCCCAAGGCTCGAAAAAATGAGTTTGTTTCACCAGGCACCTGAGATGGGTCTGTGAGGCAGATCAGGGCAGCTGCCCATGTGCTTTCAACCAAGAGGACTCCATCCTCGCCAAAGTGGAAAAAGAGATTGATTTTAGTCATTCGGAGATATTGGCATTTTATTCACTTTGTAACCTCATTTGATAGAGATTTGTCGAATAAAAAGGACAAGAGAGTACTTCCTCCCAGTTGGCCCACCAGATCAGTTTAAAATAAACCATTTTGTTGTTAGACTTGCATGGAACACTTATGTTTGCAAGCCAATGGCCTCAAAGAGTTAGTGTGTTTCTTTAATGCTTTGCCTCTTCCCAGACAACGCCTTAGGCAGGGAACAGACAGCAGTGTAAAAAACTGTTAAAAAAAAAAAAAAAAAAAAAAAGAGCTGTGAATGAGCGTAGGCTCCCAGCAGAAGTTTGTGCTAATGTTCTACAACCCAAGGGGAGACCAACTGGGAAGCATGATTTTAAAAAGAAGCTGCCCATCCAAACAGTGAGAAAGAGATACGTTTTCATGTGTTTTCTTTGGAACATTTCTGTTGGCAGCTGTACTCATTTGGTTAATGGAATATTCTTGACTCATTAAACAGGCTCATTTAGGGAAAGGAACCACGGCAATGGGGAAGGAAGCAGAGCCAGCAGCTCTCCCTTGGCATAGACTCCAGAAGTGGTGCCTTTTCAACAGCCCTCACAGATAGCGCGTTGACACCAGAGATGGTTGAATCGTGATGAAAGACGCAAGAAAAGGCAGCCCGAGAGGAAGACTGCCAGCCTCCTGGGAAGGAAGTTGAAAGGTGGAGCCTCTGTTAGGGGCTTTCTTGGCACCTTGGGTTGAGGGGTGAGGGATACAGGTCAATACCAGGCCTTATCTCCAAGCTGATCGTGTTTGCACTCGGCCCTGGCTTTAGCTCTGCGTCTCATCTGCCAAGTCTGCACACTCCAAGACCCGGCCCAGCCCATCTCGCAGGACACGTGGTGGCATGGCTTTACAAGACGGCTCTTCATCTCCGACCTTCACCTTGGAAACGTGAGCTGGGCAATTTTCATTATTCTCCCAAATTATTTTAAACATGAGTTCAATCTTGGATAGGTGTGCACGGAAGTGGAAGCAGCTAGCATCCCAGTGTTAAATGGGGCCAGGCTACAGACCCCAAAGCCTGAACCGGGCAACCACTTATTCTTCCAGCAATCTCTCCAGACAGCGTCTCCAGCTGGAGATCAAGTGTCAAGTACACGAGCCTTTGGGGGACATTTCACCACATTCAAACCCGCTTCCTACCACCACGCACAAAATACGTAAGAAACAGTTTTTGCGTCTTCAGCACCCCCGCCCCGAAGTTCTTTGCAAAGCTGTTTATTCATGGGCAATAAAATCGGTTTCTCAGCTTGGAGTGGAAAAAATAGTTTACTGCAAAATGTTAAGGTGGAAGTTGGGTTTTCCAAAACTAATCAACTTCCAGAAATACAAACAATTCAGTTAGAGAAAACTATCTCCCCGCCCCGACTTCCTACATGTGTTATAAACAGTGGCGAGGCATCCAGGAGAAGGCAGGAAAACTCTACATGGGCTTTGCCATTTCCTCGTTTTTGCTTATTCTACTCCAGAAAGCCGGGCATAAAGTCACATAAACTCCTGCAATCTAGAGGCTAAACCGTATTTTATAAATTGCACTTTATGTTAAATAAACAAACTTTCTAAAGTACTGTGATTTGTTAAGGAAGAATGCACGTCTGGATTTAATGAGCCTCAGATGTCCTTTGCTTTGAGGCTGCCTGAACTTGACCATGAATGGGGAAGTCTAAAGCCCTGGAAGGGATTCACATGTGTAGCTATGGATCTGTCTTCCCAGAGACTTCTTTCTTCATTTAGAGATGAATTCCCTGCCCTGGCCCTTGTAGCGCTACTCAACAGGGACCAAGAGGCCTATCCAGGGAAAGGCTGATGAGGAGAGCTTGCAATAGCCTCTAAACATGAGAAGCAAAAACCCCCTTGCTGACTCCAAACAAGTTTCTCCTAAGAATGCCCATCCTCTGCTCATACCCCTATTCTAACCTCCACTGACAGATTTCATCTGCAAACAGGTTCATGTGAGAGGCTCTTCCTCCCTCAGAAGGGAAGGCACCTTCCCTCTCTAAGCCTCTCATACCATTGCTTATGACATAAGCATGCAGCTAGCACACACACACCACAGAGCTGCAGAGGGAGTTCAACATTTATCGCTGCTGGCTTTGTTAGTATGCAGGGTCAGAAGTCTCTGACATGGAAAGCTCTAGACTATGGAACAAGCACAGATTCTCTACATTCTGGACATTCTAGAGCTTGCAATGCTGGGATCATAAAAAACAAGGCTGGCCTATTCTCAGACCAGAGCAGTCAGGGAGAACTGAAAGGCAAGCTGCTTCCCTGGACTAGATTCTTGGGCCTGTTTCTCAGTTTCTAATATCTTATGACTATGCATGGTAATATAAGATGTTATCCTCCGAGTTTGGATGAAAGGGATACGTAGCCCTTTTATAAGGGACAGAGATGTGGCCCAGATAGTATAGCCCAAGCTTAGCACGCATGATCCTGGATTCAATCCCTAGCACCACATAAACAAGGTGTGGTAGTGCATGCCTGTTATCCTAGCACTCAAGAGGCAGAAGCAAAAGGATCAGAAGTTCTAGGTTTTCCTCAACTACTTAATGAGTTCAAGGCCAGCCTGAGAAACTTAAATCACTGTGTCAAAATCGACAACCACAATTTCCCCCTGTAACATTTTTGCAACTTTTCTTTAATCCTAAAATTATGTAAATATGAAAGCTTTAGAAATGTAACTCTGAATAAACTGGAGCCCAGTGTGGCATCCAGAATAAAACCCAGCAACAGCCCCAGAAGACACTGGGCACCCTGGCGGTTCTTACATGCTACACTCAGAGCCAAGCGCTGGCCCGCCATGAGTACTGAAGTCTCAGGACAAATGTGTTCCCTGACTACCAGTTTCTGCCAGCTTCTCTTGGATGAGGGAACGGGAGCATAGGGAGACAAGACAACTGGCCTGAGGTCACACAGCTGGTAGGGGCCGGAAGGATTCAGGCTTGAAAAGAATACATCCAAACAGTGTTTCTGATCTGCTGTGCAATTAGCACCTGCCTCCTACCCCAAGCCCCTTTTAAAGGCCATTTCTCCCCTTTGCAAGATGGAAAAGGTTTCCTTGAAAAGTAGCCTAAATAAAACGGCATCTGATGAAGGAGTGATGCTGTTAGGACTCTCATTTAGGAGGCAGAGAGATGGGTGCTGTTCTTACATCCTTTTGTGGTTTTAAATGATAAAAGTCATCCTTGAACATGAAGAATGAACATCAAAAGCTGTTGGCACACCCTGGATAAAAACTAGGTGTACCTTGGTGTACTCTAGTTCACTCGGAGGGGAAAAAAATACAGTTTCACTCATCAGATCTTTCATGGGGGAAACTGTGGCTGCCTTTGGGAGTTTGTGAAATGATTCTGGGGGAAAAATGAAAACTGAATGCTGAGCTCCACATAACAAGCACCTGAAGCTTTTCCCAAGAAGGTTAAAAGTACTCAGAATGATTTTAGATAGAGTCTGGGCTCACAATCCCTATAGGCTGTAGAGGCTGGAAAGGTTTCATTGGCTTCCTATTGTCTTTATTTCTTTTATTTTAAATTTGTGTGCGTGCGTGCCTATGTGTGTGTGTGTGTGTGTGTGTGTGTGTGTGTGTGTGTGTGTGTGTGTGTAGGCTAGAGGCATGGAAAAACCCTAGAGCTAGAACTACAGTCATTTGTGATCCACCCTAGGTGGGTGTTAGGAAGCAGAACATGTCCTCTACAGGAGCAGACCGTGCTCTTAAGTGCTAACCCATCCTTACCCAGAGTGTCTTAGGGTTCACAAGAGTCCGGCTGAGTTAGAAGAGTACTCCCCTAGCATGCAACTGCTCTAGGTTTACTCTCCAGCACTATATAAACTGTGCATGGTGGCTCATGCCTGTAATCCCAGTACTCAACAGGTATAATCCATGTCAAAAAAAAAAAAGATTAATAGGAGACAGACCATCCAGGTTCTTTCTGAGAGTCAATAGAGCTCAGTGAAGAAATAATGAAGTTCCATGTGGCTAGAAATGCTCTTAACTGAGAGTAACAACAACAACAAAAAAAAAAAAAACCCACTATAAACACTGTCATAACTACTATGAAAGATGGCATTAAAAATATAAAGATAGGTATCCCCTCCCAGGGGTGTGTGTGTGTGTGTGTGTGTGTGTGTTTTGCTGGATATCTGGTCCAAGGTCTCACACATGCAAGGCAAGTTTTCCACCACTGAGCTACAGCCTCAACCCAAAACATTTATTTTTTTAAAATTCTTTAAAATATTTATCTGTGTGTACACACATGTGTACCATGGCACATGTGTAATATTGAACATGTGTGGAAGTCAGAGGGTAACACATGGAGTCTCCGTCTACCATGTGGGTCTCAGGGATTGAACTCTGGTCACCTTTATTGCTAAGCCATCTCACCAGCCCAAGATATTTAATTTTTATTTCTTTTATGTGTCTGAGTGGTTTCCCTGTATTTATGTCTACAGACCATGTGTGTGCTTGGTATCCCAGGTAGCCAGAAGAAGATATGGGATTCCCCTGGAACCAGAGTTATAGACAGTTGTGAGCAGCCATGTGAATGCTGGGAATTGAACCCAGGTCCTCTGGAAGAGCAGCCAGTGCTCTTAACCACTGAGCCATCTCTCCCACCTCCAAGACAGTATTTTTTGTAAGAAGTCTGAAATCAGAGGGTGTCTGAAATTGTTTAACTGCTCGTTCTTATTTTTGAAGGCTGTGGGTGCAATCAGGCTTGCCATAGAGGCTTCTTCTACTGACACGAATTTACTTCAGATCACGATAACTAGGGCAGCTTGGGCATCAGCCTTCCTGGAGGCCAAAACACAGCCTCAAAGACAAAAGCTCTTTCTTCACAAGCCAGGCTGATCTGAAAGATGTCTGGCTCAGGCCTCAGGGACTAAACCAGGCAGGTGCTCAGCTCTGCTCTAGTCCACTGTTCCTTACGGACTCTTTAAGACTCTAACCTCCAAGACCAGAGAGTGTGACTCTAATTGGTTACAGGGCCCTTAAAAGGTTCAGATGAGGTTGTGAGGATAGGGCCTGTCCTGGTTTGTTTCTCTGTTGCCGTGATAAAACACTGACCAAAACCAGCTTGGGAGGAAAGGGTCTATTTCCTCTTCCAGGTCACATCATCCAAGGAAACTAGGATAGGAGGAGCAGAAGCCATGAGGAGCGCTGCTTACTGGCTCGCTCCCCCTGGCTTGCTTAGCCTGCTTTCTTACACATCCCCAGACCTCCTCTACCCTCGTACACTGATCATTTTAATCTAGGAAATGTCCTACAGATATCCCCACAGCCTAACTGATGGTGGCAGTTCCTTGGTTTGAGGGTCCTTCTTTCTAGGTGACTGTAGTTTGTGTCAAGTTGGCAAAAACTGGCCAGCACAGGCCCTAATCCAATATATCTGTTGTCTTTTTGTATAGAGCAAAATACTAGGGATGCACACACACACGTGCAAACACACACACACACACACACACACACACACACACAATGAATAAGCTATAAGCTAACATTTCCCTATGAAATTGTGTTCTTCAAGGGACAAAATTACAGGTAGCTTTTTCTGTGACTCTAGAGGCTCCCAGATGTAAGATCATGAGCTGATTGAATGAATGAATGAATAAATGAATGAATATGAATATGAATGAAAAGTATGGCCCTGGGATATCTTATGATCCCTTCATTTTATGGTCAAAAACTAGCAACTGACTAGTTCTTTCTGGAACACGAGTCTTAGCATCCTTAAGTCAGTTAAGGATTAGACTGTTTTCTCTCTCTAAAGAGAAAAGGCATCAAATGTTAGTAAAACTATAGTTAGGAACTAATAAGAGTTTTTCTTATATTAAGACATCTTATTTCTAGAAGTACTTAGAATGCATGATAGTTAATGAATACTCTACAAGCTACTGATTAGAAACACAGAACAAGAAGTTTCACTTCCACCCACTGTGTGATTTATTTTTCCTTAAAATTTTTTATTTATTTCCAGGTGTGGTGGTCAATGCCTTTAATCTCAGCACTCAGGAAATGGAGACAGAGGGAGCTCTGTGAGTTCAAGGCTGCTCTAGTCAACATAGCAAGTTCCAGGTCAGTCAGAATTACACAGGGACTCTGGCTCACCGAATAATAATGGTAACAATAATTACAATTACTTATTTAGAACTTTTGAGACTGGGTCTCACTGTACAGCCCAGCCTGGTCTGGAGCTCGCTATGCAGGATGGACTGGCTTCGAATTCATAATCTTCTTGCATGTCCCTCCCAAATGCTGGGGTCACAGATGGGTGCCACCAAGTCCAGACAGATTCAGGATTTAAATGTTTAAAAAAAAAATTTAAATGAATGATTGAAAAAAACTTAGCTTATAGAAGGGATGGTAAGCAAACCTGAATATGGAAAGTGGGGGTCCCAAGTGTGGTGCAGGGGGCAGGGTACAGAGAGCGATCAGCATTCCAGAGGCCCTGAGTTTGCACTGCCAAGCATCAAGAAAAACCAATTAAATTATTTAAATGGAAAGTTTCTATTTGTTTGTTTGTTTTAGTGGTCCTGGGATCAAACCCAGAGCCTTACAGATGTTGGTGAAATACTCTACAACCAAAGCTATATCCTTAGTCTCTGTTTTTAAGTTGTTATGGGAAGAGAAATTCATAAAAGCCAACGACAACGGATTAAGTTCAGAAGCGATGACAGAACCTATGACACAAAGAGATTATTTTTCTTTAAAGAAACAGATTTTTCAAGTCAAGACGATATAGACAAAAATAACAATTTAAAAAATTGCAATGTGCAGGAAATTCTTAGGGAAAAACAGTATTATTTAGGAAGGCTGGACCCCCAAGGCAGCTGGTATTCTAGTTACCACCCAGCCTGCTGCCCCTCTGCCCGCTTTAAGGAAATATTAATTTAATCATTCATGCTGTTGTAAGGCTGGCAGATCCAAAGGTTTGATGGTGCATCCGTTTGTGACGGGGCCAGGCCCCCCTGCACATCACTCCTGGAATTTGACGTGGAAGAACCTTTGAGCCACTATTTATTATCGCTCAAAATTTATCACCATCCAGGTGCTTTAATTTTAGAAAAGAAGCTATCATAAAAATACAGGACTTCCCAGGTGGTGTCCCAGCACTCAGGAGGCAGAGGCAGGTGGATCTCTGTGCTTGGGAGGCCAGCCTGATCTACAGAGCTAGTTCCAGGACAGCCAGAGCTACACAGAGAAACCTTGTCTCAAAAACAACAGGAATGAAAACAAAGAAACAAAACGAGGATTTAAATATAGATTTCAGACACTATGGGTATTATCTGCAATAAAGCAAACATGAAATTTTTATTAATAGGGAGTTGATTTAAATGCATTAGTACATTCACAAAATAAAACACTAAAGACCAATGTTTACATAAATCTAAACTTATCAAAATGGCAACTTCTTGGATGTGCAAGCTGTAGAGAAAGACGCATAGAAGGATGTTCCCATTTGTGTAAAAAAGAAAAACAAAAGTTGGGTCCGGTGGTACAGGTCTTTAGACGGCACTCAGGAAGTAGAGAAAGGTGTATTTCTGTGAACTGGAGGTCAGCCTTGTCTATATATTGAGATCCTTGTCTATATATTAAGAAGAAGATGCTACAGTGGTATGCTAGTCTGCTCACAGGAACTTCCTGGAATAACTGGAATAACACACAAAACGCTGTTACTGTGGTTTCCATCTGGAAACGATCTTGTCTGAAATTTTTACTGTGATTGTGAATTTCTTTAGTAATAAAAAAAAAGTATAGTTAAAGTATAAAAAGCCACACGCTGCTTCCTCGGAAATTCCTCAAATGGGTAAAATTAAACTCAAAACGTTAGAATTTAGCACTTCCTCCTGAGAATGGCTTTTGAAGGAGTGGAGAGAGGGAGATGGGGGGGTGGGGTGGGGAGGGTGAGACAGGGAGACAGGGAGGGAGGGGTAGCAGGGCTCGAACCCAAGTTCCAATCTCTTCCTGGCTTTAGGTGCAACAGAGGCAGGGGAGGGAGGAGGGGGCATCCTGGAAAGGGGAAGGAGGCATCAAACAGATGTTGGGACCTGGGGGTCAGGATGTTGGCAGCCGGAGCCCACCCGGGGCGCTGGAAGCCAATTGCGAGTGATTTAAGAAATCGCCGGCCTGGGGCTGCGGGCAGGAAAGCCGTGATTAAGGGCGAGGAGAAGGGAGGAGCACATTTGGGACGCAGGCCGGAAAGGGGCAGGAAGCTGCGCTCATAAAACAATCTGACAATTACGTGTCAGTGGAGGAGAAGGGCTCTGGAAATTAGGGGCTGCCTCGGGCAGCAATGAGCTGTGAGAGGAAATTCTATTTGGTGCCAGGTGTTTGTCCCTCCACATTTGGGTTCAGCTTGGGACTATGGATTTCATGCCCGCATGCTGCAGGAAGCGATTCCCTGGCGCCTTCATAAACACCCCCTGCAGCCCTGGTCCAGCTGGACCCTGTGGTTGGTGGTGTTATTACCCTAGGCGCCCCCAACCCATCCCCCCACTCTCACACCCCCACCAACCCCAACTAGCATTGCTGACCCAGCCAGGTGCTCCCCTGAAATACTCTGCAGTTTGCCCAGGCCCAGACAGGTGAGTAGCTACAAGTGGCCAAGCAAGAGTTAGAAGCAAGACATGATGTGAGTTTCCAAAGCCTCACACTCCCTGTGCCCTTCTTTTGGATGGGAAAGGCTTTGTAAGCAGCCTGCTATCCCAAATCCCCAGCTCCTGTCCTCTTGTCTGTGAACCCTACAAGTGCCACCCTTACTCCTGAAGATCACTGGGGGATTTATGGTACAGGCTTATGTTCCAGATCCATCTGCAAATCACTCCTGGACTTTGGCTTGACACCTTTTGGGTTTGCCTCAGGCAGACACTCTCCCTCAGGCGTTTAGGGCTAAGAGTGTTGCCAGCCTATACCTTTGACAAAGTCCTAGTGAGATCTTACCCTTCCTCTTGAGCCCACCCTAGCCATGGGGATCTCTTTGAGGCTGGAGAATACCTCTTCAGAGGCCCATAGGAGAATCTGAAGGTCTTGGGGGTTCCTGGAGGACCATGGGGGGGGGGGTGCTCCACTGTCCTGATTCTATCCAGCACCAGCAGTAAGGCCTTTAACAAGTTACTTTACCATTCATTCGGAGGCAACTCTGTAAGGAGGGGCAAATATGAGTTGCTAATGACACTGTGGGCCAGACATTGGTCCCCTGCCTTAGATGGCAGGAGCGTGGGGACACTCAGCCCTGTTTAGCTCTCAGAAGACATTCCTGTTTTCCAGTCCTCTTCCTTAATGGAGTATTCCCAAGTTGCAGAGAACACAGGCTTCCACCCATCACGTCTCTGATGCCTCCGGCTCACTTGGGTCTTCTTTAAGGAACTACACCTGCTAACCTGCTAACAATGCTCTCTGCTAGATTTTTATATGGGTAGGAGATCTCCCTTAGTCACTCAATTACTGCACATTTACTAAATGCCCATGACTAAGACATAAAAGCCATATACACAAGGCCTCTAGAGCCACAATTCCAAGCTCAGACCCTATCTTTGTAATATTGGTGAGTTACCTGACACCTTTGAACCTTAATTTCCTCATCTAGAAAACTTAGAACAACAAAGAGTTTTTGTTGTTGTTGTTGTTCTTGTTCTTGTTGTTTGTTTGTTTTTTAAATTGGTTCAGGCATCTATCAGAATAATGTATAATTACTATTTGTCTGGTTTCAGGTAAAGATCGAGTGGCAGCTGCTATCATTTTTAAACATGGTACTAAAATTCGGACAACCAAAACGGATACAATTATTCACTGACAAATGAGCAAGGACCCACAGTCCTTAGAAGCAGACAGGGCTAGATAAAGCGGGTGTTTGCGTGCCCATTACAGGAAATGTGATTTTGATGAATCAGAAACTGGAGTATTAAGGAGGAGCTACGAGGAGATATTAAGTCTTCCTTTCTGTAAACGTCATTAAGGAACAAACGCCTGGTAGGTGAGAAGAACACGGGGGATGGTTGGAGGTCGGAGGAAATCTGAAAGACTGAACCAGCTAACTGGCTCCATACAAGAACCTTCTAGTACATTCCTTTCCAGAGCCTCCTCAGGGGTACGTACACACTTGTTAGGCAACTCCTTTCCAAAGTCTGCCACAACATAAGACTTCTAGGTAATGAGTCTCTGTGCCCTAGGATCTGTGCCAAATACAGAGATTCCCCACAGTGCCTGCATTAACAATAGCTGTTTAAAACAATATCTCATGTACAGTTTGGTCATTTCTTCTCCATGTTTCCTTCTAGACTGATCATATGATTTTATTATTTTTTTTAATAATTGCGTCTCTGCCCTGTCTTCAACACAGTATTCAAATAAGTGCTTGATTCCATACAGATTTTCCTTAAAGTCTCCTGTGTTGGATTTACCAAAAGTCCAGTGAGGCATTCCAATCAAACATAGAAGGGGCCAGAAGGGGGCAGTGATGGGGCGGGCTTGCTGGAGAAAGACAAATGCAGCTTACTATCCTAGATGGCTTCAGGACACACAGAAAAACTTTTGGATTGAGCCCAGGAGAGGGTGCTACCTACTTCCAAGACAGATGCTCCAGGAGAGCCTGGCAGGGCCTGTCACCTGAGGCCGGAGCCAAGGTTCCCAGACAGCCATTGGCCCACTGCTGACAACAGGCCACTTGCCTGAGCCTCCTCTGATACAAAGGGCTTCTCTTCTAATATAACAGGCAGCAGGCAGGAGTCTAGGGAGCTCGAGAAAGACAGCAGAGCAGATGCAAAGAGGACAACAAAGACAGACTTCAGACACAGATTCTTGTTTCCTTCCACGCACTGGCCCAGCAGCTGCAGGACCTTAGCAATGGTATGGGAAATCTGTCCATCACCTACACTGCTCCCAAGCGTGACCCGCAGCCTTTTTTCCCAAGGATGCAGAGCTAAGAGGTAGAAAGCATAGGTTTTGAGTAAGTCTTTACTTCTTTACTTTATCCAAGTCTGGCACTCTCCCTGGACTCTGTGGCATGTCCAGAATAATGGTCTGTACTCTCTTGTGATATTCCTGATGCTTCGTCCCCCAAAGAGCCTCAACAGCAACACCCTCATTTCCCAAGATAATTTACTCTCCTTCCCATACCTTAGCTGGCAATAACCATGACAGTCTATGCAACAAGAAGACAGAAGTTTTGCCCCAAATTCACAGATAACATAAAGCCACTGAACGGACCACCTACCTCCTTTTCATTTGTCTCTGAAAAGGTGACAGTGTCTTGTTCTTCCTGAACAGACACTCAAATAACCAAAGATATGTGAGCAAAAAAACAAAGGTAATGTCTCACTGTGGTCCACACGGGAAATATGAGTCAAAAGCAGCCTTGGCTGTGCTGCCCGAGGAGCAGAAGGGACTGCTTGCACACTTTGATGCTCATATACTAACGAACACAGCTCTGTGACTGCTTCCTACATGTGCCCTGGCACCTGGCTGGAGTGCACGATGCATCTTTGGTGCAGTTTCTAACAACAAAACTGCAAGCAAAGTCTACTGACAGGAAACTGGTTAAATAAATTTTGGTACATCTATTACACAGTGGAATACTATGCACTCGGGTAACAGTGCAGCCAGCACATTTATACCATTTTAGAAAGATAGTTACAAATATAATTAAAATTAAAAAACAACGGAGTTCCAGCCTGGTCTACAGAGTGAGTTTCAGGACAGCCAGGGCTACACAGGGTTACACAGGGCTACACTGTCTCAAAAAAACAAAACAAAACAAAAAAAAGCAATGGAGTGTGGTATTGTTCACTTGTAATCCCAAAATTAGAGATTGAAAAAGGGTCATTGCAAGTTTAGGGCCCGCCTGGTCTACACAGTGAGTCCCAGGCCTGTAGCAAGACCCTGTCTCAGGGACAATGTAAAATATACCTCTGTGGTGCAAGACAACAAACATGTCTTGTACATGCTAGGCAAATGCTCTACCACTGAGCCACATACAACACAACAAAATATATTATAATATGTAGCATATTCTCATTTATATGACATGAGTGAGATTTTTCTACAGGTGAGAAATGTTGTATGGATGGAATGCATTTTGAAGTAGGGCTCTATACACATGAAGATCTTCCAGCAGACACCCTGAAAGCTGGACTCTGTGCTGTTAGAATCTTCTACCTGTTTTACTTCTGCAAGAGCACAAAGCCTCCATCAGCTGCCACTGAGAGACTGTTGCATCTATTCATCTTTGTCTAGCCTCCAAGAGACAAAAACACAAGTGTGAAAGACAGTGATGTGTGGGGACAGGTCCTTGGGGCAGAGGGAACTTGTGGGTTCAGGTCGCGCTTGCAATTGAAAGACCCTTCACTTGACACGACTACAACAGGCTTCCTTGAAGAAGCTGCAGGATCTTGGGACAACTTAAAATTTCTGGGGCTTGTAAGCAGGTGTGGGCGCAATGCTCCTGGCAGCCAAGAACGACACTGTAGAATACAGAACTATGTACCCTCGAGGGCAAGTTAGCCAGCTGTGTTAGCTAGTATTAGGGTCATCATCCGTGAAGACTTGCAACCCTCAAATGAAGCAGAGTAAATGTCCCTTTCCTTCTGGTATGAAAGGCCCCAGTGACAGTTAGTATGATGACGTTATCAATCTCTGGGTACTCCATCATTCATGAACTCGACTGAAAGGGCGTGTCTATATTTCAGACATCAGAACTGCAGAGGAACAAAGCACACCCCCAAGGTCTCCTCAGAGGAGGCTGCTGCTAGGCAAGCTCACTGCTCACATGGATCAGAAACCAGTCTCAGCCTACCCATGAGCTAGAGAAACTGGAAAGTGTAGTCTTAACGCCAGGTGGCTACAGGACCAGATTAGCATGGGGGCCCTGTTATTATGACAGAATTGAACGACAGATCCCAGGGGAGGGAGGTGTCATGACATGACTAGGTTCTCTATAACACAGACCTTACAGACTCTTTTTCTTCCCCACCAACCAACTTTCTAAAAATTAGCTTGTCTTTCCACCCTCCGCAGAGAGCACAGGTCGGAAGAGCATCCTGCTTTGTCACGGATGTCAAGGAGCCCAGGAATTATTTAAAGAAGTTTTACTAAAACACTGACATTGAAGACAGTACAACATCCTGGAAGTTTCCCCTCTGTTCTTCCCGCACTGACACGGGATCTAGAATCCTGAACATAATAGGTAGGATACACTAACTCTGTAGGACAGGAACCATGCCGTTCCCACAATAGGTCCATGATAAACGTCAATGGGATAGAGTAGAACTGGCCTGTGATGTCATTCACACACTATTTCCTGTGAATGAGATAATATGCACTGGAATAGCATGCTATTTATGCTATGGGAAAGGCCCACGGGGCTTTAAGTTTAGGTCCTTTGCAAACAGAATTTGCCAACTGATTATACTGGGTCCCTAGGGACACCCACAGAAAAGTTTACAGTCGAGAGAGGGAGAAACTGGGAAGGACTGAGACTCTGTTCCCAAGCAGACAGTGGCTGCTTGTCCGGTTCCAGCCTGCAGCTAGCCTTGAGAGCCACCCCACCAGGTGCATATAATGCCTCAGCAAAGAGGACTTGGGCCTGCACTGCCCAGGCTGTGCCTAGCATTTTCTGACAGACTTCCTAGACATTGAAGTTTCTTAGAAAAATGGAGGAGGGGGATCTTTTATGTCTCCTTGCCTACAGGCCCGCCAGTCAGCAGTAAAAAACCAAATATTTAAACTCTGAAGTTAAACCTCTGTGTTGTCGTCTCCTGTCTTGTTTAAAAAAAGAAGAAAAAAAGTGATTTTATAGTTCTTTGATCAATAAATAGCAGAGGGTACAGAAATAAAGAAAAAAGACATTACCAGGAAAGCAACAGATTAAACAAGGGCCCCACTGAAGACTCAGAGGTGGGAATGTCCAAGCCTGCTGGCAGACCTCCCTGAGAATCTCACAGCTAGAGGGTCCATGGTCACTTAAGTCTAGCATCTGTATCACCTGACACTGACCCCACCTGGCCCTATCCTTTTGGGCCTTGGCTAGTGCTGTGGTCATCCTTACCACTGAAGATCACAAGCTGGCCCTTCATCCTCATCTACACACTGGCCTAGGTGGTCTCTTCTCTCCAGCTCTGACACAGTTCCGACATACCACAACACCCACTCTTCTTACCTTCGCCACAAGCCTCTTTCGCCACTCTCTCTACCTCACTCACTAAAGGGCCAGGTGTCTGAAACGCTCCCTCTGAGCCTTCTACCCTCATAGCGCATCCTCCTGGCCCTGACTACACAGCGGTTCTAGAATCTGCCACAAGCTCTGGATTACTACACAGTCTCTTAAAACTGCCCTCAAGGGCTGGAGAGATGGCTCCGCAGCTAAGAGCATTGGCTGCTCTTTCAGAAGACCTGGGTTCAATTCCCAGCACCCATATGACAGCTCACAATTGTTTGTAAGTCCAGTTCCAGGAGGTCTGACACTCTCATACCAATATTTATACAGGCAAAATACCAATGCACATAAAATAAAAATAAATAAAGTATTAAAATGATCCTCACCAAAGGCCTTGGCTCTGAACACCTCAAGGGTCTCCTCGTGTCACAAGGAGCAAAGGTCAAAGCACTTGCCTCACATGCCTCACCTCTCTGACTAGTCCTACTACACCCACCCCCTCCGCTTGCTGGCTTCACCTCTACTTCCATGCCAGGGCCAATTAGGCAGCGTGCTTGGGCTGTGCACTGAGCTATGCCAAGCCTTGCAAGGACAGCCCCCAACTGAAGTTCTCTCCAGACTGCCTTTAGCAGACCCGTCCCTATACCTTTCACCCCGATTTCCTTCCTAGTACTTTACTCCACTTGACAGAGAACACATTTCCTTTTTCCAGTCTGTCCCTCTCCACTGGAATGTAAGATCTGTGGATACAGCATTTTTTCACTTGAGAACTGCGCCTGGTACGAAGCAGACAAATATTTTAAAAATGAATAATGTTGCACATGGCCCAGTTAACGTGCAGCTTCAGTCCGAAGAAGCAGCAACAATGGAAAACCTAGTCACCTACAAAAATATGTGCGCCACCACTGCCCGGCGCAC
Organism: Rhabdomys pumilio; assembly: GCA_030674055.1. Classification (NCBI taxonomy): domain Eukaryota; kingdom Metazoa; phylum Chordata; class Mammalia; order Rodentia; family Muridae; genus Rhabdomys; species Rhabdomys pumilio. The sequence goes on from JANHMN010000013.1 coordinate 47,405,130, forward strand.
GCCTTTAATCCAAGCACTTGGGAGGTAGAGGCAGGCAGATTTCTGAGTTCAAGGTCAACCTGGTCTACAGAGTGAGTTCCAGGATAGCCAGGGCTATACAGAGAAACCCTGTCTCAAAAAACCAATATATATATATATATATATATATATATATATATATATATATATATAGTCTTTTTTCATAAGTGACCTTTGAAAACAGCTGTGGCTGGCGAGGTAGCTCAGAGGGTAGAGGCACTTGCCATCTGAGGTTGATTCCTGGAACCCGCAGGGTGGCCAGAGAGAACAGACCCTGACAGGTTGCTATCTAGTCTCCACCAGTGCATGATGGCAGGCATGCCATATCCCAATCAATCAATCAATCAATCAGTAAAATTTTAAAAGAAAGAAAGTAAAAGAGTGGCAAGTGAGAGGGAGTAGGGTGTGCACAGGAGGGTCAGGAGTTCAAGCCCAGTCTGGCCTACACAGTTGATAAATATTAGCCTAAGCTACACTTAGAGACCTTGTCTCCAAAGGCTAAGGGCTGAAGATATAGCTTAGTGACAGAGAATACTTGCTTAACATGTGCATAGCCCTAGCTCTGATTCCCAGCACTGAGGGCTAGGGAGGAAAGGCAAGAAAGAAAAAAAAAAGGAAAGAGACCAAATCCCTTACATGTTGGATGAATGCAGTGAGGACACCATTAATAGAGCATCTATTACTTCTAGGCATATTCCAGTTCTGGAGATATAGAATCAAGATAAATAATCACCAAGAGGAGGGGGAAGGGAATGCTTAAGGGGGAAACAGGAAGTTCTATAAGTAAGTTCTATAGGTAAATAAATATATGAACAAGATCATTTCAAAGAGTTACCAAGAACATGTATTTTCAAGAACACTTAATGGAAATTACCAATGAAAATCCACCTCTTTTATGCATAGGGACTTCTGAGTCTCTGGCCCTTCTCCATTCCACCTGTTAAATCTTGCATTCCATATAAAGTATATGTACTTACATTTCCACATATTAATACAAGCTGTGTATCTTAGAGCAGCTATCTTATGCCATAGTAAATGATAGGTTACACTTTTTTGTGTGTATATGTATCTACACTGGTAAATGTGTGTCTGTGTATGTGGAGGACAGAATCGATGTCCAGTGCCTTCCTTTACTGTTCTCCACCTTATTCTTTTTTTTTTTTGTTTTGTTTTTGTTTTTGTTTTTGTTTTTTGTTTTTCGAGACAGGGTTTCTCTGTGTAGCCCTGGCTATCCTGGAACTCACTCTGTAGACCAGGCTGGCCTCAAACTCAGAAATCTGCCTGCCTGTGCCTCCCAAGTGCTGGGATTAAAGGCGTGCGCCACCACCGCCCGGCCCACCTTATTCTTTGAGACAGACTCTCTCACTAGACTTGGAATTCACAGACCCTGCTAGACTGGCTGGCCAGCAAGCCCCAGGGACCCACTGAGCCTGCTTCCCCAACACTGGCATTTAAAGGTGCACAGGCATGCCCGACCTTTTACATGGGTGCTGGGGACTAAATACAGATCTCCATGCTTGTGTGGTAAGCACTGTGCCAAGTGAGCCTCATGTCCAGGCCTAAATGATGAGCTATACTTTATCAAAGATGATATCTGGGACTGAGGGCGCAGCTCAATTGTAGAGCCCTTGTTTAACATACGTGAAGCCCTAGGTTTACATCCCAGCATGAGGGGTGGGGATACCAGGGTGGGGAGAGGACTTTGAGGACTGATAGTGTCCTCTGTTGTGTGCTAGGAGGCACCCAATATAAATGAGCTGATGAATTCCCAAAGGGCTTCAAAATCAAATGTCTGCCATTCTTTCTGACCCACCCATGGATCTATTTCAGGATACCACCGACAAGTAGCATGCTCTCTGTTTACTGGAGTCGGTGGATGTTCCATGTGGATTCCTTGGTTCACAAAGCTGAATGAAAACACAGAGCTCCTTAAAATAAAAATAGATGCGCTTGGAAATCACAGGGGACTCGGCTTCTGCTCTCCCTCGTAGTGGGAGCACACACGGTCACTGCATTTTCCTATACACTTGGCAGGACTCTGTGTCCATTTGGAATAGTAATTCCCCAGATTTCAGCTTGGGCAGGAAGGAAGGAGTCACTGAATTCCACCAGAGTGGCTCAGCAGAATCTCAAAAAGCCAGAGCTTGAATGTCCATAATCTCCCAAAGGGAAGAAAGAGTTCCTGATGACTTTACCTGGTTAAGAATCAGCCAGGGAAGGCTCTCCTGTTCACTGGACAGAATTCTGCTTCCTGCATTAGGTGCCCTCCCTGCTCCCTTACACATCAATTTTTTTTTTTTTAAAGTCCAGGCCTTTCAGCCTTAAACTTCCAAGAAGTCCACATCCGTTCTGTCCCTCCTCCGCTTCTGCGTGCTTCCTGATTTAGAACCTGAAGACTGCAAGGCAGGCCACCAGCTTGTCCTCAGAGGCACTAATCTGCTGTTACAGAAGGGTAGGAACAGTAGGTGGGAGGCAGGAGGGTTTGGAAGAGGCATGTCATCAGGGAATGACACAATCCTAGGATGGCTGAAGGCTGACAACGGGGTGAATCTGTGGATTCGACTTCCTTCGCACCCATTTTTGGTCGGAACAAAGAATTGCGTGCACACAGTTACATTCCACAAGTAACTCATTCCCTCTTCCTGTGGGAAAGCTCCAGGAGGAGAGGAAGAGACACACCACAGAAATCCAGGCCTGTGGTGAGACCACTGTCTCCTCCTTCCCTCCCAGGTTTCCCCGGCTCATCTCTGCTTAATGCCAACATTTTACAAGGCCTCATATCCCTTATAAAGACACTCTGCTTTCTCCAACACAATTATAGAAAGATTTTAATTTTAATTGTAACGTGGGGTGCTGAAGATAGGACCCAGGTTCTCACAAATTCTAGGAAGCACTCAACTACTGAGCCAGGAAGAATTTTTAAATTTCCCTTCCAAATTTATTTGGCTCCAAGGAACTAATGTCTAAGAAATCCTTAGGAAATGAGAAAATCTAAGGTACAGATTGTTTTCAAATGCAATAAAGCCTTAATGAACAATAAACCTAAGAACCATTTGAGTAAAAACAATGCTAGCCTTTGTCGACATCTAGACATCCACTAATTTAAACGCTATGGAGTTTATTTTCATACACTAGAAAATATATTAATATTTTACAAATACATTGTATTTACAAATAAACCATCTGTTTGTTTGTTTGTTTGTTTACAAGATGAAGTATGTCCAGACGTGCTTAAAATCAATTGGCTCTGAGCTCTATGCCCGTGGAACCTCACAGAGACAGCAGATTGGGAAGTAACTAGTTCTCTCTAAAGCTAGACCAGTAACCAAAACGTAGCCTTAAAAAGTTACTGTGAACCCCAACTAGTGAATGGAACCTCAGCAGAAAGTCAGTTCCACAGGGCTCCCCATACCAGCCAGAAGGCTCTGAGACCAGCTGGCTGTACCTGCACCCTTCCACACCCCTGCTATAGGAAGCAGTCACCCCCGCACAGTGGGTTGTATTTCAGACCCACTCAGTCCCTGGGGACTCCCCTCCAGGCTGTGTCTTTCCTTAAACCACTTGAATCTCATTTCTTCTGCAGCTGATTTTTTTTTTCCCAAGATGTTAACAATTTCTGTGGAACCATCTGGATGTTATTAAGAAAGTGTCCCGAGTCCTCTGAGGCAGCTGGCTGTGGCCTCTTGCCTTGTTTCCTGTGTCCTGGATGTCTTAAGTTGACTTTCATAAGAAATTTGGAATATTAACTTAAAAAAAGAAACAGTCGGTATTTTTCAGCCCCGAGCTCTTGCGGCTTCATTTCCCCAGTTGGGACTTCTCATTCTGTGTTCCCATCTTTGGCCCCTGCTCTGGGGAGGATGAAGCTCGTCTATTTTAAAAACAGAAGGCACCCGTGGTCAGGGGTGAACCAGAAATCCAATCGTCTCTGCTTTTCCCACTTAGCTTCACAGAACCCATTAAGTTCTCACTGCTTTACCGTCTCCAACACCCACCTATGCTACACGCTGAGACCCCTGAGTCCGTTTGAAAAGTAAACGACAGCTGGTTGAGTCCTAGAAGGCCTTTCTCTGAACATATTAGGGAAAAATCATACCCCCCCAAAAAAAAGAGAAGGAGGGGGAAAGAGGGAGGGAGGGAGGGAGGGAGGGAGCTAAGCAATTGACAAGTTTCAGGAGTGTGGGGTTAATGTGAGGAAGTGGGAGACAGAGAATAGGTCACTTACTTTCTGCCCATTACCAAGAA
>JANHMN010000013.1:47431237-47459853 GCA_030674055.1 Rhabdomys pumilio
AAGAAAGAAAGAAAGAAAGAAAGAAAGAAAGAAAGAAAGGAAGAAAGAAGACTTAGCCATTGTCATGTTGCCTACCCCTGGGTTCTGGATTATATAAGAAAGAAAACACAAAACAAAAACAAGAGGAGGCAGCACTTAGGAGGTAGAGGTAGGTGGATCTCTGTGAGTTCAAGACTGGTCCAGTTTACATAATGGGTTCCAGGACAGCCAGGGTTGTATAAAGAGACCCTGTCTCAAACAGCAACAACTAAAAAGGGGGAGGGGGCAGGATTAGGAGGCTGCGGTGGCTTCCATGGAGGATTCTGAAGTGGTCTTAGGGGCCATGGCTGTGGTCGAGGCCATGGGGTTCATGGAGGAAAAGCTGAGGAAGACAAGGAGTGGATCCCAGTCACCAAGCTGGGCTGCCTGTTTAAGAACATGAAGATCAAGTCCTTGGAGGAGATCTACCTGTTCTCCCTGCCCATTATGGAGTCTGAGATTATTGATTTTTTTCCTGGGTGCATCCCTAAAGGCTGAGGTTCTGAAGATCATGCCAGTGCAGAAGTAGACTCAGGCTGGCCAGCGGACCAGGTTCAAGGCTTCTGTTGCTATTGGGGACAACAGTGGGCACGTTGGTCTTGGTATTAAGTGCTCCAAGAAAGTTGTCACTGCCATCTGAGGGGCCATCATCTTGGCTAAGCTTTCCACTGTCCCTGTGCAGAGAGGCTACTTGGAAAACAAGATTGGCCCCACACTGTTCCATGCAAGATGACAGGCCACTGTGGCTCTGTGCTGGTGTGTCTCATCCCTGCCCCCAGAGGCACTGGCACCGTCTCTGCTCCTGTGCTCAAGAAGCTTCTGATGATGGCCAGTATAGATGACTGCTACACTTCAGCCAGAGGCTACACTGCCACCCTGGGCAACTTTACCAAGGCCACCTTTAATGCCATCTCCAAGACCTACAGCTACCTGACCCCTGCCCTCTGGAAAGAAACTGTGTTCACCAAGTCTCCTTCTCAGGAATTCACTGATAATCTTATGAAAACCCACACCAGAGTCTCTGTTCAGAGGACCCAGGCTCCAGCTGTGGCTACCACAGAAGGGTTTTTAATACAAGAAAAATAAATGAATTAAGTCTGGGGAGAAGAAAGAAAGAAAGAAAGAAAGAAAGAAAGAAAGAAAGAAAGAAAGAAAAGAAGGAAGGGAAGAAGGAAGGAAGGAAAGAAAGAAGAAAAACCATGGGGAACAAGCCAGTAAGCAGCATTCTTCTGTGGCCTCTGCTTGACTTCCCTCACTGATGAACTATGATATGACTGGGTTACATAAGCCAAATAAAGCCTTCCCTCTCCAGGTTGCCTCAGGTCAATGTTTTAGCACAACAACAAAAATCAAAGACAGAAGGAAGTTGGTCCAGGAGCGGTGCTTTGCAGTGACAGACCTGACTATTGTTTGGGGGAGGACCATGGGAGTGTTTAAAGCTTTGAGCTGGAAAAGGCACTGAGTGTTCAAAACTTAATGGAATTACCTGTGAAAGCTTGGAAGATAATGTTGAGAGCAATGTAGATGCTGGAAGCCTGACTTATGAAATTTCAGAGAGAAGCACAAATCTCTTTCAGAGCCATTCATGTGATACCTTGTTTTGGGGGTTTTGTTTTGGGGTCTGTGTGTGTGAGAGTGTGTGTGTGTGTGTGTGTGTGTGTGTGTGTGTGTGTGTGTGTGTGTATGAACCTGTTTTAAGAATCTGTGGTTTCTAGCCAGGCAGTGGTGGCTCACGCCTTTAATCCCAGCACTTGGGAGGCGGAGGCAGGCGGATTTCTGAGTTTGAGGTCAGCCTGGTCTACAGAGTGAGTTCCAGGACAGCCAAGGCTATACAGAGAAACCCTGTCTTGAAAAACAAAAAAACAAAAAAAAGAATCTGTGGTTTCTGCTCAGCTAGAGCTGAAGAATCAGCTGTGATTAACAAGAGAGCAGCATCACCGGGGTGAAATCCTCTGGGAAGTGTTTCCTCAGGGTCAGCATGGAGATGCTGTTATCATGGGGTTTAGGGCTATGATGTCTTAAGTCAACAGCTGAGCCTGGTGAAGTTTAACAGTCTCCCATATGATACTGGTTTTGGGCCCCATGAAAACTGTAGAATTGAAGACGTTATAAGTCCCTGAGAGAAGCCTGGAGAGGTGCAACCCCAGTTGTAGTGGAGACACCAGGATAATGGAGATGACAGGGCTGTAAGGTGGCTGCCAAGGACATCAGGTAAGAAGGAGAGCATACTGGACATCCTCCGTGTGCTGTCAATGGCAGAACCAGAGAAGTGGAACTGCCCAAGACCTTTGGAGGCCAGAAAATCATGAGCCCCAGACTTGAGACACAGATTTTCACACAGTTGGATTTTGATTTTGCTTTGATCTGATTGTAACTGTGCTCTGGGGCTCTTCCTTCTTGGAAGTAGAAAGAATAGAAAGTAGGTAACTTACTTTGGATTTTACAGGAGCCACAGTTGAAAGATTTCAGATATTTTAAAGAGACAGAGCTTTTAAAGTGTTGTTGGAATTTTTCAAGAGTATGGGGCTCTTACAAGTTGGAACATGTTGTGATTTTGAAATTAGCATGAGACCTTGGGAGTAAACAAGGGAGGAGAGGTTGTGATTTAATAGTTATGTGTTTGTGTAGCAAGCTGACAAGAGGTCACCTTCCTTGAAGTTAGGGAGCAAAAGCAGTTAGGTTAACACGAGCATCTTGTTTTCTGGAAATCTTAGGTAAACGCCACCCCTGCACAGAGATCACCAGATTCCATCCAAGTGAGCTACTGGCCAAACCTGCTCTCTGAAGACAATCAGTCAGGGTCAGGAAACTAAAGGAAGCTTACTCCTTAGAGATTTTTACAATCTCCCTTTCCCAAGAAAGCCTACTCATGTAAGCACTCATGTATTCAATGAACAAGGACTAGCTCAGTCCAGGGATGGGGTGAATGCCTATGATCCCACACTTGGGAGTAGGAAGCAGGGAGACTAGAAGTTGGAGATGATCCTTGGATATACTGTGAATTTGAGGCTAGCGTGGAATGTGTAAGATGTTATCTAAAATAAGAAGAGTAGGGCTGGGGATGCAGCTCATTTGATAGAGTGCTTACCTAGTACTGAGGAAACTCTAGGTTCTCCTAGTACCATATGTGCTGGGCATAAAGGCACATATGTACACCCCAAGTACTCCAGAAGCAAAACAAAGACCAAGAGTTCAAGAACAGCTTCAGCTGCATACTGAGCTTAAGGGTAGCCTGGACTATAGGAGGCCCTGCCTCAAAATTAATCAACTTGTTAATTAAATATTAATTTTTATTATTAATAATTAATTAAAATAAATAAGAAGGAAAAAAGACAGACCTAGAGCTCCAGTGAATCTGATGACTTCCAACAGCGGCAAGTGACCCAAAGCAATGAAGCAGACAGCAGGATCTGTGATGAGCAGTGGGATGGACATTCTGGACATCATGGTGACATAGGTCTATCTGAGAAAGGATCCTATGAATGCAAATCAGAGAAACAGTCAGCAGATGAGACCTGGGGACAGAGTTTCTAGAGCAAAGAAAAGGACACTGTGCAGAGAACGAGGGAGGAATGAACAGCAGGGACTTGATCAGAAAGGGCATGCATGCGACTGGAACAGGAGAAAGGTGGGTATCAGCAGATGGGGACAGAGAAGTCAGCAGGTGATGCAGGTCTAGTGTCAATCTAGATGCAAAGGAAAGCCATGGACCTGGTTTTCAGCAAGGGTACCACAGCCATTGGTTCAAGTCAGGAGGCTGACTTTCAGTCTGCCACTGTTTAGACACCAAGATAATGCCTATCCCTTTTGCAGCAGGGAAGAGCTCTAAGTAGATAATCAGAGTGTCTGAAGACATCGAGTGGAAACATCAAAAGGAAGCCACTGCAATGTCTAAACTGTCTACTTAGTCCTATCTCCATGTAAGCCCCGTGGAGGCCCACTCATCTTGGTAAGAGACATGTGTAAACTGACATATTAAACAGTAAGGGGGGAGACACATACACACATACAAAACCCCATTTCTTGGAGTCCATTACCTTGTTCGAGGCCCCACAGCAAGCAGAAAAACTTTCTTTTCAAAAAAGAAAGAAAGAAGTAGGTCAGGGCTCTTCCGTCTGGTAGCTGGGGGCGCACTGGGCAGCCTCCAAAAGCAACTGCCCCACTTGGAGGTCTCTATTGAGCAATTCCAGTGATGTCAGCACTGAGGGCCCCAGGAGCAGCAGACTTTCTGAACCTGCCCTCAGTCACTGGTTTTCCTGGTAACTTTTTCATACTGTTCCTTCCTGTCCTGTGCTTTATTTATTTATCCCACATGTTTGCTTTCTATACAGACTTTTCCCAAGCAGAGCTTTGAGTTTCCAGGTCACCGTGTCCCATCAGGGCATACTCCACAGATATGGGATGCACTCGAAGATAAAAAAGAGCCATCACTGCCGTGGCTGAACACAGGTTTCCACCCACGACAGGGTTCCTCACTCAGCCTCCAGCCATGAAAACTCCTCCATCTGTAGAAGGCAATCTTCCTTCTGTGAAGGTCATGCCATGGGCAGGGCAGGTCCTCCCAACCTTCATCACCAAGATGTCCCTTGCTGACAAACACAACAGGACAAAGGGGTCAATATGATGTCCACAGACTCTGAGAAACTTGGTTCAGTTTCTTGTTTTTCTTCTGAGGGCACCAGCAATTTCCTTTCCACTTAATTCATTCTTGGGTCTCTCAGAACAGTCTGCTGCTGCCATGGTAACAGGGATCAGCACTGCAGCTCTGAGGTTAGTGCTCGCCATGGCCCACTGCCCACAGGGTTCTGGGCCTCAGCCCCAGTAGCTCTGCCTGATCCAGGCCAGCAGCCTGGACACCACCAAAAACACAAGGTCTGACTGAAGTTTCAGGCAAGATTGATGTCCCTCATTCCTCTACTAGATCCCAACAAATTAGAAAAGCAAAAAGCTCCCTAGAAAACCAAACCACAAACCTTTGAACTTGGCTTTTCTAAAACTAAAATTGATCTTTTCTGCTTCTGAAACCACAAGCAAGAAACTTGGTCTCAGCTCTAGGCTGATCTCTGTCGTCTCTCCCATCCTTCAAGGTCATGTTGGGGCATCCCAGTAATCCAAGGCTGGTACCCATAGGACTGGCTACAGTGATGCTGCTCAATACACTGTTAGTAAGATGCTGGAGCATATGCATGGTCAAAGGGAAAGGCTGTTCTGTGCTCTCTCTACCTCTTATTTGTTTTTTAGTATGGATTATTTGTTATACTGCACTTAGGCACACAGTAGTCCTTCCACACTGGTTTGTTAAATTAACCAAATAACTAAATTTCCTGAGCTCTTAGACCAAAGTATCTGGCACACAGTAGGCCCTCCACACTGATTTGCTAAGTTAACCAATAACTGAATTTTCTGAGCTCTAACCGGGTGTGTGCCAGGCACCGTTCAATTTTTGCACATATATCTCAAATTTTATAATGGGGTTTCTGTAACACACAGGAAAACACTTAATTTGCTTTTACTACCTGCAAGGCCTTATCGCTAACTTTTGACTCAAATGAGTCTCACCATAGCCCTACAGCAGGACCTGAAAAGATCTGGGCACAGCCTGACTCCCAGGACCTATGAATGACAGCTTTCTCAGAAAAGGGGTTTTTGCAGATATAATTAAGTTAAGGGTCTTGAGCTGACATTATCACAATCATATCTTAAATCCAATGACAAGAATTTTATAGGAGAGAAGAAGGCTAGGCTGTGTGAACATCAAGATGGAGAACAGAGAGGAGCTTCCATGAACTGATGGCCACCTAGAGCCACATGAAGCAAGAGAATTTTCCCTGGATCCTCCAGAGAGGATATGACTCTGCAGTGCCCTGAGTTTAAAGAGTAAAGTCTACTACGCAAACTGTAGCTGTGTGGCAGCCTAGGAGATTTATAGAAATCCCGTGTCCTCCCAAGATACGAAAGATACCGGATACGAAAGGCGAAGTGACTGGCACACATGCGTAGTAGGTAGCAGATGGGAATTTGAACCCAGCACAAAGTCCTTGCTCTTAACAACTACAGGCATTCCTGGAATATATTTATTTCTGAACACCTTAAATGCTGGGGGTGTGGCCATAAACAAGAGTTTAGGCTTCACATGACGCTTACAGGAGAGCTGATGTCCCAAGTGGGTGGAGTACTTGTCCAAGGTTTCACAGTTGACAGAGCTAGAATTTGAAGTCAAATACCTGCTTCCACGGAACTCACTAAAGCCAAGTGTGAGCCAGAGCCCTTGTGAATCATAACAACAACAACAACAAATGAGAGAGCACAGTAGACACCAGTTATGGTCCTGTGCCAGTCAGTGGGACCCATCTTGTAATGGTATAGGAATCGTACTTGCCAGGGCACCGATTGGCCTGCTATGAAGCAGAGGCGGAGCCCCCCTCCCATGCTGCCTGAAGAGCCCAACATCTGGGAATAGCACCAATGAATGGGTGGACACTCATACTGCCCTTCCAGATGCAGAGCAGGCTCAGACATTTGACCTAACCCTGCCAGCAGCAAGGGCAGGTCTGCTCCTAAGTTTGTCCAAGAATAATCTGTATTCCACCTGGAAAACAAAATGACTTATTAAGTGAAAACAGACGTCACTTTCCAGCTCCGAGGGCTACAATTTTGAGTGGTATATCTGTATTTTCAATGAAGCAGAGATGTTGGGTCCTGGGACTTCCGACACCTAAAGACAAACACATTTGAGAAGAGGAAGGTGCCAGAATGAACCAGAAATATGTGTTTTTAATTTAGTTTGCTTCCGTGGAGAGAAGGGGAAAAAAATAGTTACACGAAAAAAAGAAAAAGAAAGAGAAAAGGGTAGCTTAGCCTTAACAAATGTATAATTTCCTTTTCTGAATTGAATTTTAACTAGGTCAGTTGCAAAAGCAATGGACACGGGTAAAAGAAAGCGGGGAGGCAAAAAAAAAAAAGGAGGCAGACAGAAAGGAGAAAGAAAAACAAGTAGTGATGAGGAAAGATAGCTCGAGATGGAGGGGAAGTGGCAGAAGAAGCTAAAGTCTCCACAGCAGGCAGAGGAATCACTGAAAGGCACATAGTGTTTTTCTGTGTGCGTTTTCCAATGACCCTCCACCTGGGTTCTGGCACCCCGCCCTGTGGCCTCTGCTCAGGGGACTGGCTCTGTCAGTCTGCTGAAGGGGCAGGAGGCTATCAGTTTACAGGAGAGGAAGCAGAGGAAGGGGAAAGAAAGCAGACAAATTACTAAATGAGGAAGCCAATTACCCAGAGCGCTATACTTCAAACTGTCAGCAGGCCACCTTTGGACAGAACAGATCAGAGACTTCAAGACTCTGTTGCCATCTGGACTGTCCAGTGAGACGACCTAGCAAGATACTCCCTGGCACATTCGCGTCAGCTTGCTCCCTAGCATTCTGAGGAGCATTCTACACAGGAGACTAACACCATAGCAGCACCAGGTTCCAACAGCAGAGGGGCCTTCCCAAAAGAACTAACCAAGAGCTACTTGGACTTCTGATTTGAACAACTACAGACTAATCTGCAGCTATGTCTGACTTCTCTAACAGCATGAAATGTCAAAGGCCAAGAACAACAGACATTTGGGCCAGCCAGGAAGCTGAGGAGGGTGCAGACTCCATAAAGGACTGACTGCCAAGGACTAGTACATAGAAGTAATCACACTCAGAATCGTTTTTTTTTTTAATTATTTCTTTTATATATTACATTTCATTTTTACTGTATTATTACTACTTTGATCCATTAATTGACTATGCCTGCGCATACCTATATGCAGGAAACAGATGAAGTCAGAAGAGGGCGTCTGATCCCTGCAACTGGAGTTACAGGTGGTTGTGAGCCACCATGTAGACGCTGAGACTAAACCTGGGTCTTCTGCAAGAGCAGCAAGTGCTCCTAACCACTGAGCCATCCCTCCACCTGAAGCACTTCATATCTTACAGAGAGTTCTTTGCTTCCAGTAGGACTCTGACAGTCACGGATGCAGAAGAAAGTCAATGCCACCTAGTCTAGTCACACCAGCCAACAGGATACAGCCGTACAACAGCAGTTTGACATGGCAGGATGGGATATGGGAAGCCAAGGGCGGACAAAGTCAGGCGAAGAGTCCTGCTAGCCCGTGGCAGGTCCCACTTTGAAAGGAGCATTAGTTAAAGTGAAGACTCAGGAAGAAGGCCCCAGACCGAAATAGGCTTACGTGATGCCCTGTTTTGAATAAGCAGCCAAACTAACACCAGCAATCGAGACCCCAAGAAGTTTACACTTAGGACATGCCATATTTTCCTCTTCTGTGGGAGAAGTTACTCACCGAGCATGGCAAAGAACCTTGAGAAAAGGAAACTGTCAGACTTGCAGTGATAATATTGCCCAAGGATAAAAGATGGAGGACTGCCTGTAGATAACAAAGCTTCCTTGAAAGTGGGAAGGGTCTGTTCCATCTGCTCCAGCTCATCATTCTGTCCAGTTCTAAAACACTCCAGCCCTTTTAGAAGACTTATAGAGAGACACACATCCCCTTCTTACTATGCAAAGTAACTGCTAAGTCAAGGTCACAAGTAACCTCATTTACCAGGGTGGCACCTGGGTCATCTGTATCAGTCACCAGGGGGAGGGGGTATGCTGAGGGTGCTGACTGCCCAACAGAGGTTTTTCAGGAGTGGGTCTTAGGAATTGACTTTCTAAATGCAGTTTTGGTGGGAATTCTCCTACCCTTCGAAGTCTGACAACTACTCTCCTGTATGTGTCATCTATAGAATCTTCCCTCTTTGCCTTTCCAGCTCCACCTGCCATAATCTACAGAGGTGGCACCGTGTTCAATAGCAAAGGTGTGGCTGTCATTATATCTTGGTTTACAGGTGTTTCGTTTCTTTCAGGTGGATTCTTGGGTTCTCACTGTGTTGCCAGTCTGGCTTGACCTCAAGTGAGTCTCCTGCCTCATCCCCGCAAGTAACTGGGACTAGAGGCATGTGTCATTGTACCTCGCTTCATTTAAAGAGAATTCTTTGCTTCATGGTCCTAAAAGTATTCGCACTTGATGAGGTATAGAGAGGTGGCTCAATGGGTTACAGCCCTTGCTGCAGAGGCATGAGGGACTGAATTCAAATCCCCAGCATTTACATACTAATTTACATACTAATATAGACATGCTCATGTGCATCGCTTGTTACCCCAGCACCTCGGGATTGGGGGATGTGGGGGACAAGATCAGATCAGACCTATCCAGCTGGGAGTTCAGTGAGAGACAAGGCAATAAGGCAGAAAGTGATCGATGAACACATCTGACGTCCTCTGGCCTCTGCATGAACATGTGTGGATGTGCACACTCAGCCACAATGTGCCTGTGCACTACAAACACGTACACACAGGCACAGACACGTACACTCGCACAACAGAGTTCACACATGAACTGAGAGAGATGGCTTAGTCTATAAAATTCTCCCCATGAGATCAGATCCCCAGTACATTAGTCAACGCAAGCACTCCTGGGACTTGTGATGAAACGTGGACCAGCAATCGCAAGCAAGACTCAGTCTCTCTGTTAGGCAATCTAGGGGAGGAAGTGTGTGAACATGACACATTTATTATTTTCACCCATCATTCTTTGCTTCATATGTTACCCTTACTGAGTGTGGTGGTCTGGATGGGAATGCCCATAAGCTCATATATGTGAATACGTGGTCCCTAGTTGGTGGAGCTTTTGGAAGGATTAGAGAAGTGTCACTGGGGCAAGTTTTGAAGTTTCAAAAACTCACGCCATTCCTAATCTCTCTCTCTCTCTCTCTCTCTCTCTCTCTCTCTCTCTCTCTCTTGCGCTCTCTCTCTCTGCCTCCTACTCATGGGTAAGATGTGAGCTCTCAGCTACTGCTTCAGCGCCATGCCTGCCTACCTGCTATGCCTCCTACCATGATGGCCATGGACTCTAACCCTCTGGAACTGTAAACAAGCCATCAGTAAGTCCTTTCTGCTATTAGCTGCCTTGGTCATGGTGTCTCTGCACAGCAACAGAACAGTAGCTACGACAGAGTTATGTGATCCATGACTAACTTCACTCCACGTGAGAAACTAGTCAACCTGAATCTGTGTCCAGGGTGTAAGTACCTGACTGCTGTGAGTTTACTACTGGCGAGACAGACCTGCCATGCAGGCTAGTGGCTTCTCATACCTGGACAGGGGTTCCTCTTGAGCTGGCCACAATTCATTCAGAAGGACCAGGATGACTGGGGCATGGCTGTGACACAGCTTGTTCACTGTCTTTTTACATTATACCAACACAGTCCATTAGGAGAACACACAGTAGTTCTGGACTTACCAACCCTAGTATCTCACTGCAGGCAAGGCAGACTCAAAGATCCGCCATGCTTTGTGTAGAACTCATGGACTGAGGGGCAGCTTCCTTCTCTCATTCCAAAAGTATCCCAGTTGACTTCTGCTTTCCCATGGCACCCCAGGAAGCCTCTAGTCACCTCCTTCCTCTTCTCCTTCAGCTCTTCATGACTTCTAGACTGCCTCACTGCTCTTTCCTAATAACCCGTGTTCCATCACACAGCAGTGCCTGGAACTATATCACTCTCCTCCCCACAGCTATTCAAGGATCAAAAGCTTTCCAGTAAGAATGACGCCAACTCCCTTGTTCAAGCTTTGCACATATTTTAGCTCCACAGCTGAATGTGGGGAATAACTGGAATCAAACCACATCAATCCTCGAACATCCTTCTCTTGAGGAATTCTAGTTTCTTCCTAGACAACAGCAAGGCAAACACAAAGGCACCACTATAATACAGTTCCTGCTCTGTGGGCCCAACTTAACCAAGAATGGAACGGCCAGGAGGAAATCCTGTCTGATAGCTATTAACAGATTCAACTGTGCATTAAGAAACAACTGACTTCCTAGAAGGTAGAAGTCTGTGTGCAGCATCCGTCGTGTTATATGGCAAGCCAGCTGTGGGAAAGCATCATAGACAGATGTTGGAAAGCCCAATAGACAGATATTGTTATATTTTTCATTTGAGTATGGGGTAAAGCTACTCGTTATACTGGCTCCCATTTACCTGCTGGTTTTCACCTGTGCTCTACATTCCTCTTCAACATGTGCCTGTCCTAATAATACCTCCAGACCCTCGCTATAGATTGGGGTTTCCAATCATGAAAAATAAGTGTCACTGGGTGTGGTCTGTGGTGCACATCTATCCAGCACTTGAGAGACTGAGGCACTAGAAATTGACATGAGTTTGAGAACAGCTTGAACTATAGAATGATATCACGTCTCAGAAAAAGAGAGCTTCCCTCTCTGACTTGGGAAATGACTCAGGTCATGCAAGCATAAAGGGCAGAGTTTGGATTTCAAGCATCCACAAATCTGGACAAGGCAGCACATGCCTTAATCCCAGACTCTAAAGGGTAAGGCAGGATGCTGAAGACTGGAAAGTCAGCCTGGACTTATGGACAGGCTCTCCTTATGTTTTCATTTTGAGATTAAAAACCCTCGCTAAGTTGCTCAGGCTGGCTTTGAACTCACAATCCTTCTGCCTCAGTCTCACAATACCTGGAATTACAGGCCTGAGCCACACAGTCCTCTTTCGTTTCTACTCTGACTCTGTCTTTTAAGTAAAAGGAAAAGAAAGACAGTGAGATTGGGTGGGTCTACAGGTAAAGGATGTGCATGGTGGAAGGAGAAAACCAACTCCTCAAAGTTGTTCTCTGACTTCCTCACATGAGCTGCATAGTGTGTGCCCACTACATGCTGAAATAAATAATAAAAATAACTAAATAAATGTGTTTTTTAAGGAAAGGAAACAGAAATACAAGGGGGAGGAGAGACAAACAAACAACAAAAGCCACCAAAAATGTCACAACCACTACAACAGCCATCATAGTTTTCTGGGTTTGCAAATACTTAGATGGAGGAAGAATGAAAAAGGAAAGAGAGGAAATCACTCAGCCTGGCTGTGGCTCACTGTGGACCACAGCAAGTTGGCGTGAAATCTCCTGACAGCTAATGTGGTCTCTGGGAGTCATCAGTACTAGGGCCAGGGTAAGCTGGGCTGGAGAATCACCTTTGCGGGGAAACATTTTCAACCTCTCTCTGTTCTCTTGATTTATAGAACACTATTTCTTAGAATAGCTACAGCAGCTGATACCAACAGGAAGAAAACCCTCCAAAGACTGAGAGCCTTGTCATCCACTCAGGCAGCATCAGAGACTTCGCAGGTCTTAAGTCCTGTGACTATTTTTAACCACCTCCTCCGCTGGTCATCTCTGTCACTTGTTTTGTCATCGACAGCAGGCTTTCTCACTTCAGTGGAAGAATAATGAATACATAGATTCTTCTGTCTGTTCTATTGAAATGGAAGACCCAGGGACTTCCCATACAAATACAATACAGGGGTGGGATGGGGGTTCTGCTTGTAA
Source organism: Rhabdomys pumilio (assembly GCA_030674055.1). Classification (NCBI taxonomy): domain Eukaryota; kingdom Metazoa; phylum Chordata; class Mammalia; order Rodentia; family Muridae; genus Rhabdomys; species Rhabdomys pumilio. The sequence continues at coordinate 47,443,688 of JANHMN010000013.1, forward strand.
TAGATGAAGCCAGGTTTAAAGTCAACATCTTTAACTCTGGAGTCTGAACACTTAATCAGCAGAGGGAGAGCCCTGAGCCCTGTTTACCAAAGATCAAAGAAAAGTGCAGGAAGATGTGAAAATCTGACCTCCACAGAAAGCAAAGGCAAACCAAACCTAATGGTATGAAGATGTACATAAATGTCGAATAAATATGGCACCAGGTGCTGTGTTATAGGTGTGGTCTCAGTGTGTGTGGTGGGTGCCTATGCTTTACAAGCTTGGTCCCCGCCATAGAACTCTCGGTGTTAGAACTTTAAGAAGCAGTCTGAGCTGGGGCTGTAGAAGGCTTGCATGTCATGAACGAGGCCCTGAGTTCCATTCCCGGCACTGTGCGCTCCAGGTGTGGTGATGGACGTCTATAATTCTAGCACTAAAGAGGCAGACGCAAGAGGACCATGAGTTCAAGGACATCTTTGTCTACACAGTCAAGTTGAGAAAAGACTGGGCTATGTGACACCATACTTCAAAAAACTAAAATAAATAATAAAAAAGAGATGCCGGGGATCAGGAGGGTACCGCTTTCATTCAGAAGGGACAGACAATTCACCTTGTCATTTCACAGTAAGCTACTTTAGAGGAAAACATTGCTATAAAGTCATAGACAGAGCAGATTGCAGTCCTTTGTTCATCCTCGCTCGATGCCTGGCTTGATGTCTTATGCCTAGGACTCATAAAAATGAAATGAAATGAGATGAAATCAAATCAAATCCAGGCAGCACGGTGCAGGAGAAGGAAGACTGACATGGCTGTAGACCGCCAGGCCACCTACAGACCTGCCCTCCAGCTCATGGCACAGTTGGGCCACGGTTATCCCCTTGCTCGTACATCATGCAGCATGGTCAGGGCAGCCGCTGGGGACCACACGGATGTCCAGGTGCTGTGCATAGCCAGCCCTGCCCCTCACTGGATTCAGTGCTTAAGAGAGCTGATTCCATCCCTCACCAGGGGCAGCACTCCAGAGAGCTGGCCCTGTGCCTTGTCCAGGCAGCACACTAAGAGCTGATCCTGGTGTGGCAGGGGTAAGAGTGTCAGGGTATAGGTGAACCAGCCCCAAGGGTGTAAGTGCGTAAGGACACACACACACACACACACACACACACACACACACACACACACACTGTGGTTGCAGGGGTAATGCTTTCCCCCTCCCTTGCTACCTGCAGGAGAGCCCTAGAGTCTTGAGCATGGGAGAGTTAGCCCTGCCCCAATCCTGGCTGTAGCACTCAGGAGAAAGGACCCTGAACCCTGGGTAATACAGTGGAGCTAGCCCTGATGTTGAAGGCTAGGGTGAGCCAGCCTGGAGGGTATGAGAGCAAGAGAGCTGGCCCAGCCCCTCAGAGAGTGCAGCACCTGGGAGAGTGGGCCCAGAACCTTGACTGGGCAGCATAATGGAGCTCACTCTTGAGGCTTAGGTTCAGGTGAGCCAGCCCCGAGGGCATGAAAGCAAGAGAGCTGAGCCTGCTGCTTGCACCCTGCATTGGGTGGCCTTCCAGAGCAGTGCTAGAGCGCTCACCCTGGTGGTGCAGATAAAGGAGAGCTGGCAGGCTGACCAGCTCAGCTACCACCTAGGCCCAGACCTGGGGCTCTGAGTTGGTCTACTCTGGAATCTGTATAATCTGTGAACAGTTGGGCTGTGTGAAAGGGCCAGTCCTGCTATTCTAAAGCTCCAGCATCTCCATGACAAGGGGAACAACAGGATAATTCAGAGGAGTCCCAGTGAAGATCCAGTATTGATGATGTCACAGAAGCAGAGACCTTGAACCAATCCAACAACTCACTGCAATGAAGATGTGTGGACAGAGGGATACACTGTGAGACACAGTGACACACTACAGCTCACCAATGAGATAGTTTCTATGCTTTGGGATTTTTTTGTTTTGGTTTTGCTGTTGTTGTTTGCTTGTGCTTTATTTTGAGGGGAGTTCGCAAGGATAGCGCTTGGGGATGAGGGGACAGGGAGATGAGGGGGACTGGGCTACAAGGTGTCAAACTCACAAGGAATCAATAAAAAGTGTTTTTTTTTTTTTAAAGTCAGCTAGTCAACCACAGGTGTTTTGTTACAGCAACAGAAGCAAAGGTCCTGAAAGGTTCCCCTGAAACTTAAAAGATTGTTACTGTAAACTTAGCTGCCTAAGAGAAGTCCACCAAAGACTACCAAAGATGGGAGAACTGGTTAGCATGTCCTTTGATGCCATGTTTGAGAACCTGTAAACAAAGTGGTGGTGCACACCTTTAATCCCACCACTCAGGAGACAGAAGCAGGGGAAAGAGAGAGGGAGGGAGGGAGGCAGAAGGGGAGGAGAGAAGGAGGAAGGAAGAAAGGGAGGGAGAGAGATAAGGAGGGAGGGAGGGAGGCTCTATAAATGGTGTGGCTAGAAATGATCCCTAGAAGAATCATCACCAACAATAGAATAATTGAATCTATTTCTCCTTGTCTTTTCTAAGACTCTGTCATTGCCAATGGCCTCTCAGCCTTCAGCACCAAGCTCACTGCCTCAGGGCAGCAGGTCCACCATATATCCATTTACCATACATCCACAAGGATAACATGTATTCCGGAATGTTGTGAAGAAGGTGAAGATGGTTGAGATGGAATTAGCAACTGGGGCAGCAAACGATCTGCTGCTCTATCACTGGGCAGCACAGAGGCTAAGGCAGTTTGGAGGATAACGTGAGAAACAGCATACTCTGGCTTGACCAGAGATCAGCAAAGAGTCTTTCTAGGTCTGAAAACAGAACCACACACAAGTCTTTATTCAATAGTGTGAGAGTGGGTTGGATCGCACTGAGGACAGCTCCCGCTAGAATGGAAGACCAAACCCTCAGCATGCAGAGGAGTCGAATGCCTTCAGAAACATTCTCCAAAGTGCACAGAGTGAGGACAGACAAGTAGATTTTGGTTTTCAGGATGAGACAGTATCTTACTCTGTTTGTGTCGCTGCAACAAAACACCACAGAGAGGCTCATTTATAAACGACAGACATTTGTTTCTCATAGTTCCGGGAAGCAGGGCATTCATGATGAAGGTGACAGCAGGCTGGGTGTCTGGCAAGTTTCCAAGGTTTGGTGTCTCTGTTTCCAAGGTGATGGTGATGTCCTGTTACTAAAAGGGCAGGCTACATCCTCATTGGGCAGAGGGGTGGAAGGGGTAAACACATTCAGGTAAGCCTTCTCTTAAAGGCCCTCAAATACTTCTGCCCTGAGGAGGTAATTTCAACATGTGAATTCAAGGGAACATGGTTCAGGCCACAGGCCACACCCGCACACACATGCATGTACATACTTACACACACACATGCATGCAAGCATGCACGCACTGCCCCTGCCACATATAGACACACATAAGCACACACCACCCTCCTCAGCACAACATATATCAGTCAGAGTTCACCCTCAGGGCTAGAGGGAAGCCAACCAGAATGGAAGCAGGAACAAGAATATGGCCTGCTAATGTGGACAGCCTTTTGTGGCCTGCTCCCAGTGAACCATGCTGCCAACCTGTCAAGTGTATGGTAAAAGACACATGCTGTCCAAGCTCTGTGCCATCAGCAAACGCTACCATGGGTAAGTCATTTTCCTCCAAAGATCTGAGCCTTGAAGGAGCTACTCTTTTTCTTCTAAGGTACCTATTTTGCTCCATCCTTGTACAATTGCCGAAGTATAAAGCTATTGTGCTAAGGAGGTCCAAACATCTCAGGATGCCAGCCTGGCTCCAGATGGGTAATTAATGGAATTAAGCTCACATGCTTCCCCAGGAGGCACATACAGGGGTATTCTTCACAGCACTGGGAACAATCTAAATGCCAATCATACAGAGATGATTCAGCAAACAGTGGACCAGTAAATCTACACACACTGTGCAGCAGTTAGAGAGAATAAGGTATGTTTGGACAGAACAACAGAGAGGTCTCCGGGTCACTTTTCTGAGTGACATAAACAACTGGCGGAATAAAACCATGCCATTTAAATATCAACATTCCTTACCAATAATCAAAAAGATGCTTCATGTGTCTAAATGCTCTTGTACATCAGAGCTTGTCAGTTGACACACCAGACAACGAAGCTGAGATCTGAGCACAAAGAAGCATTCTGGAATTCAGGGTAGTTATGGAATACTTGGGTCTTGCTTGAAGTGTTCTGCTATTGCTTATAAGAGAAATGTGTGGAACTGGAGAGAATGCTTAGTGGTTAACAGTACTGGGGACCAAAGTTCTTATCCCTAATACCCATGATTAAAACAAACAAACAAACAAAAAGGCTGGGCATATTGGCACATGCCTGTAAACCCAGCATTCAGGGTGGAAACAGGCAAATCCTGGGCTCTTGCTGGCCAGCCAGCCTAGCTGGATCAGCGAGATTCCCATTCCCTGGGAGATCCTGTTTTAAGGCAATACTGGAGACAGTGATGGAGAAAGAAAGCTGCTGTCTCTGCTATCTTCCTTTGGCCTCTGTGAGCACATGTATGGGCATTTGTACCCACATACTCACATGTATACAAAACATACAAACAAAGTATGCAAATATAGCTTATAAAATTAGAATAATTTTAAAGTGTTAAGACATTTAAAGAAATAGGGCTGCTGCTCTGTCCACAAAATGGATTGCACCACTCCAGCATACACAAAAGTAACACAAAAACAAAAAACAAACTAACAATAAACCCTCACTAGCCTCAGGAGATCTCAACTTCTCTGCTAACAAAAATTTTCTGTTTATCTCATTTTATCTCATTCATTCATTCATTCATTCATTCAACAAATATTTCCCAAGGGTCTACTATGTACCAGCCCTGCTCTACAGACTCTGGACTGAACTACCTGGTAGTTTCTTTGTTCTCTGAGCCTCCCCACAGCCCATCTCTTAACCCCAGATTCTCTTCCATCAGGGTCCTTTAAACTCATGAACTCAGGTTTCCATGCCTGTGGAGCCACAGCCCTCTCAGGTGTCATCCTTCCAAGGATGCTGTTCTTCAACCACCACAGCCTCGAGCCTCTGTAGCACTTCCCAGCGGTGCTCTTATGGTACCCATGGTCTGATGAAAGCATATCAAGGCCTCGAGGCCTAGAAATGGGGAGGAATATTCCCCCCCACCACCACCACCAGGGTCCCACTGTAGAAACATACACAGTAAAATAAAAGTTGTCATGTGAAAAACACCCCCATGCCTGTCAGGCACAGAAACAGGATTAGGTGTTGAGATCAGAGCTGTCAACTGCCCCCAACCCACCCCTACCCTCGCGTCTGCTCTGGCTACAGGTAGGGAGGTTGTAATAGTCTGGGTCCTACCTCTGCTTTACATTGCTCTCCTGGACCAGGCTCCAATGCACACTTGTTTTTCTTTTCATAAAGGTCTACAGACCTTGTACTGAATTCATTTTCTTTTTTTGTCTTTCTATTTTCTTTCTAAACAAGGCCTCATGTAACCTAAGCTGGCCTTGAACTGAGGATGATCTTGAACTTCTGGTCTTCCCAAGTGCTAGGATTCCAGGCATGAGCCACTGGGGCAGCTGTACGCTTATGTGGTACTGGGGATTAAACCCAGGGCTTCCTGAAGGCTAGATAAGTACTATACCAACTAATATACACCCCCTGCTCCTGGGAAGCTCAGCTTCTGTTAACTTCTTTCTACAGTTGTCTCACAATTAAAAAATACTGAGCAAAAGCAAAACCCCAAACTGCCCAGGGGTGGTTTGGCATGCTGCTATTTCCTCCCAGGGAGAGGAAGAATATCAGGGGAAAGGGTTAACTATTAACACACTTCCCTGGAAGGTCCTTTCCAGCTTGTTAATGGAGCCCAAGCCAAACCTTGGCAAGGATCAAACATTAGCTCATGACAGGTGTAGGCTTCACGCTGGCTACTGCTGCATTGCAAGCAAAAAAAGTCCGGGATGTGGGGACCACTCCATGACACAGCAGGCTGGAATGGATTGCTTTGCAGAGAGCTCTTCCGGCTGAAAGAATTCTCTGTAACAACTTCCTTGACGTGCTGTCAGATGGCCTGTTTCCAAGGTGATGGCCGATGCCTGGGGACATAATAGACATCATCTGTGGTCTTCCGGAGACACGGTCCCCAGATCGAGCCTGCTGCATTCTTCTGGCACTCATCAAGCCGTCTCTATGGAACCGGGGCTCCGTGAGTGGCTTCCCAGCAAGCTCTAGCTGTATTCTCACCAGAATACTGCACACTTTGCCTGCAGTATTGGATCGCAAGCTCAAATGTCTTTGAGAGCCAGCCAGACAAAATAAATGACTGAAGGACTCTAAGCGACAACTGGAGCACACCTGCTTGTCCAGGGAGAGGCCACTCGTGGCTGTGATTCATGGTTTCAACTTCAGGATGTTCTAGAACAGAGTTGCTTTGCAGATCTCTTCTGGCTGAAATAACTCCAGAAACAATGTCCTGAGGAGCTGTCAGGATGCTTTGTGTACTGGGTCCAATCCTATTCCCCAGGAACCTTGGAATACGACCTTATTGGGGGAAAGAGTCATTACAGATGTAATGAGTTTAATCAAGATGAGGTCATCCTAGTCTGGGGTGGGCTCTAATCCAGTGACTAGGGGACAGGCAGGAGGTAGGAACACAGAGAGAGAAAGCAGCTACATGAAGACAGAGGCGGTAACTGGAGTTTTATTACCTACAAGCCAAGGAATGCCAAGGACTGTCGGCAACTGTCGGAAGCTACGAGGAACAAAATCTTTCATGAATGAGAACAAAAGGAAGCATGGTTAGAAGCTTTGTATGGCAAGATCTTTCATTGGTATAGTCAAAAGCACCCCGAATCTACTACACTGGACTCTTGCAAATCACTATAGCCAGAGGGTTATTTTGAAAATTCAAATGCGGTCATAATGAAACTCATTGCCCTAAACTTTCTTATGCCCCACTACTTTTTAAATAAAGACATTATCAACACAGCATACCGGGCCCTCCAGACTCTGGCTCTAGATCTAGGCCTTACTCTTACTCGATTCCTCTGCAACTTCCTGTGTTCTCTTCACCCTCAGGACCTTTGTATATACTGGTCTCTAGTCATCAAATATTTGCATTCTTCTCAACAACAAATATGCTTGTACACATATGCACATGGGAACACACACACACTTCCTCAAAAACACTTATCCTGATTCCTCCTGCAAAGTTAGCCAATTCCCTTTTAGATTCTTCCATGGTACCATTTCCCATTGAGCACCCCCTGCCAAAAATGTATGACCATTTGATTCATCCCCATTGGACTGTAGTTGCCTTCCCCTTGGGCTCTGCACAATGCCTACTGTATATCAGGTCCCACAGAGGCAGTGTGACATTGTCTCCCTTGCAAGTGTGCCATGTTCTCAGCACCCTCCACTCTAAGGCATTGGTACATTTCTCGTGATGCCATTTCACTTCTTGTGACACTCGTTGATGCTCACATCTGTTAAGTCCACAAGGGAGGCAAGAACCATAGAGCTCGCCTCTGCATCATCCAACTGCTGGTTTGGGGCCTTTCCATACTTGATAAGCATCTAGTGAGAGCTTAAAGACACACTAAGCTCCTCTTTTTAAAAATGGTAATAAGACAAAATTTTATTCATTGTAGGGATGAAGCATAGCACATCAGAGAGAGATCCTGGAATCATGGTTAAGTCCAGCTTGTGGCAGGCATGAGTCAGGAGCAGGCAGCTTTGGACAAGGGGGTCTCTCTCTCTGCAATGATAGTCCTTCAGTTTCTTAAGCCTTCACTACAGACACCATATTCCCATCACATGGAGTTCCATCTCTGGCTAAAAACCTTCCTCAGATGAGTCTTAATTCAAAATTATTTCAGTTGTCCTCAGACAGGACCAATTTCCCAGCCTACCTTCCCAAGATATTTGGCAGTATTTGGGGACAGATTTTACTATTTGCACCTGAGATTTGGTGGCAGGTATGGACAGCTAATAACTAGGACCAAGAATGTTAAGAAATGTCCTACAGTACATTGATGACACAGCCTCTTTCCCCAGTAATCAATTATCCAACTCACTGTAGTAGCACGCTAGGAAGCTCCCACACACAGATGATATGCCATGGGCTTTGGTCAACTCCATTTCCAAGGCATTCCAGTTTGCTTTCCTTTCCCAAGAAGAACCTATACCATAATTAGTGTGCTTTTAAACTTAGTAGGACCACAAAACAGTTTGCTCTGTTTCCAACTATCTCTTCTGTGTAAACCCTAAAATTCTCTGTCCTGACCATTGTCCTTAAGAAGGAACTGCATGGCCTCAAGGAACTTCCAAAACCCAAAGAATGAAGGAAACGAAACATGTGGTTAATCACTTTGACCCGCTTCAACAGCAACTCTCTGAGGCCTGTTTATTGTTCCACCGGTCGGCTACCCCGGAGTTATCCAAGACCAAAGTCTTACATTTATTTGTAGAGTAGAAGAAGGTATATTTTTACTCTCACGTCCCTTCCAAGTCCCTGAATTAAATTAGTGTGAACTTTCCAGAATAAATTCACCTTTGAGCAGAAACGAAGCATGGAAAGTTCCAGCCCAAAGGACACCTTATTGGAAAGTCAGAAGGATGGCAGCCACTCCTAACTTCAGCACTTCCGGTGCAAAGCAAAGGGCACTTGCTAATACAAAAGAGCCTCTAAGAGGGTAAATGTTGGCAACCCAGGACTGGCTTCCAGATTCCGCTTCTGCAGACTGCACACACACACACACACACACACACACACACACACACACATACACACACTCAAATGGAAAGGAAGAGAGCGGAAAGAGTAACACATGTGGATCTAATCTGCACCATGTCACTGCTTAAGACACAAGGGAAGAATGTTTATCAGAATGGATATGAGAAGCGGCTAATAATACAAGGAAGACCTCAGGGTCTTTTCCTGCATAGATATTTTGATGGACCACGACTGTGGTTGAGTAGCGTGTGTCACCAATTCAAACTTCACATGTTCTGTAGATGGCCTCCTTGGGTTTTCCTACAGAGAACTTCTGAGAACTGGCTTGGCGATTTGTAGTGTAAGAAGAGAGGGCACTTGGAGTGTGTTCCCTCCCTCAATATTCAACATGGAAAAATATTTTCCAATCACTTCCAACCCCTGTGAGGTTCCAAATCTGGGCAATTTTGAGACATGTGCCTTTTCACAAAAATCCACCCATCACTTTAACTGTGCTTTGCCTGCCTAAGCCTTAAATACTGTTAATTAAGACAGTATTAAAACTAGTATGGGCTGGGCATATCTGGGATACACTGGTCAAGTGTGTGCCAGAGCCTGGGTTCCATCCAGTACATCCAGTTGGAGGATACATTTAAAACTATTGCAGCACAAATAAACAAACAAAAATGCTTATAGAACATTTTGTTATTAAGTAACAAACATTTCTCCTCAAGTTAGGTATGGTAATTCACACCCTTTATCCCAATACCTGAGCGACTACTGTGTGAGAGCTATCCTGAGCTACACAGTGAAGGCTATCCTGAGCTACATAGTAAAGAAATGTCTGAAAATAGCAGAGAAGAGGTTGGCATGGTGGTGCATGGCTCTAATCTCAGCACTTGGAAGGCAGAAAAAAGGATTCTCACAAATTTGAGGCCAGCCTGATCTATAGAGCAAGTTCCAAGCCAGAGATACACAGTGAGACCCTGTCTCAAGGGAACACCCTGCTCAAACATGAACTTTTCCTCTAAGCTGTAATTGTCAAAGGTTTTAGCAGCAGAAGGGTGCTTTCCTCTTCCTGGCATACACAGGGTCTTAGGCAGAAAGGCAGAGACAAGACTGCTCCAGTATTACTGAGTCCCAGAAACCATCTTGTTCTCTTCCATTCTACCCTGTTCCTAACATCCTTCTATGTCTCCCATGAGTGTCTGAAGAAACTGGTTTCAGAATAAGTATCTTCATCTCTCCACGGACACAGCATTTTTGTGAGCATGTCATCATTGTACCAGACCGTGTAAGTACTCCTATACTAACTGTAGTAACTCACAAATAATAATTGCCAGGGTCAAATGTGGGCCAAATGTGCTCAGATGACTTTCTCTTTGACTTAACTTGATTCTGTATTATTCTCTAAAAGGTTTTACACACACACATATATAATATATATAATATTATAGTATATATAATATAATATTATAACATATATATGTATGTATATATGTATATGTGTGTATGTGCATATATATGTACGTGTGTATATACATATACAGTCTTTTAAAAACTACTCCAGCTTCTTTTTTTCTTCACTTGAATTTGATGTGACAACACAGGAGTGTGGAGCTAGTCTGACTAATACACGCTTGATGCTATTGACTTGGCCTCATTCATAGTCTACTGGTTTTCACTGATGTCCTCTCCAAGAATGGAAGAAGCTGACCTGTAATGACTGTCACCCATTGAGAGTCCATGCTTGGCCCTTTCTGAGAATGGCTAGGCAGACATCCTACCTCCCACCATGTGCCTAGACATGTAGCTACCATGTCATATCAACAAAACCCACAGGAAGTTCTGCAGAGGGCAAAACATGGGCTAATAAAATCCTAGCATCCTAACCTAAAGGCTGCGAGTGCATTGGGTAATTTAAACTTGTTTATAAAGCATTTAGTTACATTCACAGAGTCTTTCATTTAATGTATACTTGTGATAGGAAGGCATCTTTAAATGGGTGTTTTCATCAGAGAATGGTCTCCCGAACAGTATAATCACCAAAGCCATGACCACCAATTTTAATCTGTTACCGTGACAAGGAAGCCTATGTGACAGGAGGCATTTGATAGCAAGGCTTCTGGAAGCCTGTATTCCCTAAAATATCCTTAGTATTCACTTTTAAAAGCACAAGAGCAATTGAAGCAGTTGAAAATGTGGCTTTTTCCTGGCAAGCACTGAAAAATAATATTCCAGAGGCCATGCATCTTATCTCCCGGTGCACATTTCCAGCACAACAAATACAGAAAGCACATTTGGATTGGCACATAGGTTGAACTATTTTACTTTAGAGAAAGAAAAATTGAGCAATCTTGGAAGAACTCCATATTCTTCTTTGAAAAAAGGAAATTTTTTTTTTGAAGTTCCTCTTGAAAACTAGTTAGGACTTCGAGCAGGAAGGAAGGGTTTAGAACAGCTGTCCCTGAGCGAGTTGGGAGAATGTTAATCACTGTCCGTCCTTGAGACTAGCCCTCATCCCAGGCCCCAGCAAAAGGAAACTGTACAGAGTGTCTTTTGAGACAGGAGTAACCTATCAGCCAGATCCAAAACACACTCCAGCTCAGAAACTTACCCCAAGACCTCAAGAACCCAGAGAGAGGGTCTGCAATGGGCTGATGAGACATTTGAGAAAGTCATTTGGTTTTTTACTAAGGCTTCCCTGGAAAAGGACAACATAACAAAACAGAGCAAAATGAAAATTCCATATACACAGGCATCTGCAACTTTAGCCAAGCATAGTCTTTAGCAAAGTGGAGATACACATACTGTGTTGGGTTTAACATAAATGAAATACAATGACTTCTGAACCATAGCCAAGTAAGAAGAACAAGATATGGAGGAACAGACAATTTGCATATCTATTTTAATATGAAAACAATGATTCCCTGTGATGGTTGTTCTTGGTTGGCAACATGACTACATATAGAATTGACTAAAACCCAAGAGCTCTTTGCCTGTGCGTGCGTGCGCTCTCTCTCTCTGGCAAGTCCATTCCTTCACTGGCATTAGAGCCTACTTCTTCAGGATTCTATCATATACCTGAAGACCAGCTGAGACATTCAGCCTTGTGAATTGGACAGCTACTGGATTCTTGAACCTTCTGTGGATAGACAGTCATTGTTAGACTAGCTAGACCACAGCCTGTAAGTCGTTCTAATCCCTTTCTAAATATATATAAATTCAGTCTATCAGTTCTAGAAAACCCTGACTAATACAGATTTTTGTACCAGAACTGATTCTAGAGCAACAGAAGTATATGGATGAATTTTTAAGCATCTGTAAAAGCCTTTGCATTTGCCCACACCTACAATTACTGAAGCCTCTCCAATAACTGAAGCCTCTATAGAATCTCAGCGAGTAATGAAAGCCCATGGTATTAACTAGTTTACAAACTTAAGGAAACTGTTGGGCCCCATTTCAGCCCTGGTTTGGGCCTTGTGGACAAACCTGAGCCTGGCTCGAGTTTCCGTAGCCTTGTAGGAGAGCCTAAGCCTGGCTCCAGTTTTGAGACCTATCTCAGTCACTTCTGTATTGGGGTGACTCAGCAAGACCTGCTTGGCCCTGCATCTGCCCCACTGCCATTGCTAATGTAGACCTTTGCCATTGTCCCTGTCAGTCACCCCATACCCTCTGTTACCCTTCCCAGCCTCCTACATCATCTCACCCCACCAAAAATCCCCCTCCTATGCTCCGATTTTATATAAGTGAGAGGCTGCTGCAATAAAGTTGAGTTCCTGCTTCAACAAGACTCCCTACACAGTGTGTTTCTTTTGACACTCGCGATCCCACTCAGCCCCAGAGAGACCCAGTGGGACCACGATCTCTCTCCTCTCACTTGGACCTGCCAGCAAGGAGCTAACAGAAGACAAATATATTTGATTAACCTGATTCACCAGTTGTGATAGACAATGGATTTAGTGACTCTGGATATAAAACTTTTGACAGTTTATGGAAAATTAAGAAAATGTTGCTGGCAAGATGCTCCTAGCAATTCAGAATATACTGACAAAGGAAGAAAATGAGCTCCATGATAAAATTAACCAACTTCTATCATAACACGATACAGGGAAGGACAATGAAGTCAGTGATAAAACTGCCTGGCTCCCAGTGCACATAAAACAGTGGTTATCACCCTTCCTAATGCTGTGACCGTTTAATACAGTTCCTCCTGTTGTGGTAGCTGCCAATCATAAAATTATTTTACTTTATAACTTTGCTACTGTTATGAAATGTAATGTAAATATATGTGCTTTCTGGTGGTCTACAGGGAACTCTTTTGAAAGGATCACTACGCCCCTCAAATGAGTTGCGACCTGCAGGTTGAGAACCACTGATCTATAGGTTGCTAAGTGTGCCCTGGAACAGAATCTTCTCTCCTGCACTCACAGAGCTCAAGTTGTAGAAAATCAGACCAAAGCCCTTATTGCAAGGTTGGCTGAATTACCTTGAAAATTCAAGTTCCAGCTTCAGAGGGTAAAGTAAGGGCATTAATCGGTACAGAATGGGACCCTGTAACTTGGGAAGGAGATTCGTGGGAGAAACTTATGAAGCTGAAAACTGAACCCTCAGACTCTCAGGAGTTTAGCTCACCTGAGAAAGTAGTCTCACCACTCTCATCAGAAGATATATTCCTACCATCCCCTTTCTGAAATATTTCCTCTTCCTCCTTTGACTGAGGAAATGAATCCTTCATTCTCTGCAGTTGTCAAAAGATGGCCGACTGAAACTAAATCAGTAGATGACTGATATCTCTGAGACCCCTTGGCTTAGTGTTGATGAAGGGATTTCAAGGCTCAGGGAAATCATAATGCTAGCGCAGGTATGCTGTGTAAAACCTAATTCTCCACAATGGAATGGCCCAGAAGACATGTCCTCGCTAATCCTTTTAGGTGCAAAATGGTGAGAGGGGCACCAGCACATTCAAAGAGTTTTGTTGTTGCCCTTTCCTTGTGCCAGACCATACGGTCGGAGATGCTGCTGCTCAGTCAGATGAACTAAATGTAATGGGTTTAACTGGGCATAGAGGTAGCAGGGGCCAGGTGGCAGCACTGAATCACCAAAGGCAAAGTGATTATACTTATTGGAATAGGCAGCATAGACAAAGCAATGTCTATAATGGTCTGACCTATGATAGGCTGCACAGGCAGAGTGATTTTTATAATGGGATGACTCATGACTCATAAAGATTGTTGGTACTGGTTAATCAATCATGGTGTTTTCAGGCATAAAACAGACATAAGGCCTACTGAATTTTTGTTTGATCCGTATAAGCAGAAAAACCTCTCAAACAAATGAAAGAAAGGTTATGTTGGACAGTGGCAAAAGGGAATCTCAGTCCATGAGTCACCATGAGTCAATTTCCAGACTTGAGCCAGTTTGCAAACCCAGAATCCCTTGATAAAGGGACAGACAGGTTCCCCTGAGAAAGAACCATGATAAAATACCTAAGAGTTTCCCTGTTAGCCTTTCTCCTGGCCTTCCCCAGAGGAACCTATGGCCTTTTTCAAGGTAACCTTACACTGGGGAAAAGAAACAATCAGACTCTCCAGGGGTCTATTAGATAATGGCTCTGAATTTATGCTAATTCTAGAAGACTCCAAAAAATATTGTGGCCTTCCAGTTAATGTAAGGGCTGTGATTAATGAAGTTTTGGCTGATGTCCAATTCACAGTAGGTCCACTGGGTCTCTAAGTCCTAGGAATTATAGAAACTAGTGCCATCAAAGACTTGAAAGATGCAGGGAGGGTGGTACTGTAACTTTCCTATCTGATCAGTAGGGGAGAGAGATGGGTTGTGGAGAATGACAGCTGACTATCAAAAACTCAAGTAGGCAGTGACTCCAATTGCAGCTGTTGAGCCAGATGTAATGTCCTTTCATGAGCAGATGAACACACCTCCTGATACATGGTATACATCTACTGATCTAGCAAATGCCTTTTCCTTGGCACCTGTCCATAAGAACTGCCAGAAACAATTTGCTTTCAGTTGGCAATGCCAGAAGTCTGCCTTTACAGTTTTATACCAAGGATATATTAACTCTCCAGCCCTGGGTCATAACTTAGTTCAAAGGGCTCTTGATTCTTTCTCTCCCACAAAATATCACATCGCTTCGTTATATTAATAACATTACACTGATGAGACCAAATGAGCAGAAGGTAGCAACCACACTGAACTTATGGTAACAAATAGGTGCATCAGAGAATGGGAAATAAATTCAACCACAATTCAACCTCAATGAAATTCTTAGAAGTCCAGTGATGTGGAGCGTATACTTATTTCCTCTAAGGTGAAGGATAAGCAATTGCACCTGGCCCCTCTCATGGTACAATGTTTAGTAGGTGTTTTGTGGATTTTAAAGATAGAACATTCCTCACTCCAGTGTGTTACTCTGTCCCATACATCAAGTGACTTTGAAAGCTTTGTGTGATACCTGGCACAGGAGAAGGCTCTTCAACAGGCTGTGAGGGCTACTTTACCACTTAGACCATATGATCCAGCAGACTTGATGGCACTTGAGGTGTCAGTGTCCGACAGAGATGCCATTTGGAGTATTTGACAGGCCCCTATAGGTGAATCACACAGGAGGCCTTTGAGATTTTGGAGCAAGGCTCTACCATCAACTACAGCCAGCTATTTTCCCTTTGACAGCTCTTGGCTTACTATTGGGCCTTACTGGAAACTGAACATTTGACAATGAGTCACCAAGTCACCATGTGTTACCTGAGCTGTCCAGTATATACTGGGTGTTATCTGACCCATCAAATCATAAACGACTGTGTACACAGTAGCAATCCATTAACAAACGGAAATGGTACATACGTGATTGGGCCCAACCAGGTCCTGAGGGCACAAGCGAGGTTCATGAAGAAATTGCCCAAACACCTATGGTCTCTACTCCCATTGCAATGCTGTCTGCTGCCAAGCAGGTACATGTAGCCTCATGGGTATGTTCTGTAATTTGTTAACTGAGGAAGAGAAGAGTAGAGCCTGGTTCACTGATGGTTCTGCATGTTATGCAGGCACCACCCAGAAGTAGACAGCTACAGGATTATAACTTCCTTCAGGGACAACCTGAAAAACACCAGTGAAGGGCAGAAAAAACACCATCTTCATAATGGGCAGAATTTCAGGCAGTATACATCAGTGTACATTCTGTTTGGAAGAAATGGCCAGATGTGGGATTGTTCATCGATTTGTGGGCTGTAGCCAATGGACTGGCTGGATGGTCAGGGACTTAAAAAGAACGTGACTGGAAAACTGGTGAGTAAGACATCTGGGGAAGAAGTACACGGACAGATCTCTCCAAATGGACAAAGGAGGTGAAGATACTTGTGTTCCATGTATATGCTCACCAAGAGGTGACTTTGGCAGAGTAATAAGCCAGATAGGCTGAGCTATTCCTAGGCAGAGTAATAAGCCAGATAGGCTGAGCTATTCC
>JANHMN010000013.1:47459863-47475593 GCA_030674055.1 Rhabdomys pumilio
GAGCTATTCCTAGGCAGAGTAATAAGCCAGATAGGCTGAGCTATTCCGTGGCCCTTCGGCCTCATTCTCAAGCCATCCATCACTGCCCAGTGGGCCCATAAACAAAGTGACCATGGTGGCAGAGATGAAGGTTATACATGGGCTCTGCAACATGGACCACCTAATGCATCTCAGTTCTATCCCTCTAGAGAATCCTGACTAAAACATCCCCTGACTCAAGGTTAAGTTTTCCATATTACTGTTTGGGCATGGTGCAAGGTGTAGAAGAATATACTGTGAGTTACTACTATTTATAACAGGGAAGAGGTCAAAAGAAGTAGGAGAGAGGGGCTGGAGAGATGGCTCAGCGGTTAAGAACACCAACTGCTCTTCCAGAGGTCCTGAGTTCAATTCCCAGCAAACCACATGGTGGCTCACAACCATCTGTAATGGGGTCTGGTGCCCTCTTCTGGTGTGTCTGAAGAGAGCAATGGTGGTATACTCATATGCATAAAATAAAAAATAAAAATTAAAAAAAAAAAGAAGAAGTAGGAGAGGGGGGCAGTTAGATAAGAGGTATAGACATACACTGTGGAAAATTAAGAATAAAACTTTTTTTTAAGAACACATTTTAAGTCAGGCAGAGGTGACACATGCCTTTAATCACAGCTCTTGGGAGGCAGAGGCAGGCCTCTGTGAGTTCAAGTCCAACCTGGTCTACAGAATAAGTTTCAGGACAGCCAATGTTACATAGAAAAAAACCTTTCTCAAAAAACAAAACAACAACAAAAAAGTGTTTTATGTTTAAATACATGTATAGATGTGATATTTGTGTGGCAGTGTGTGGGTATCTGTACACCCAAGCAGGTGCCTTCCTAGAATAAAGGTATCCAGATCCCTTAGAGCTAGAGTTAGAGGTGGTTATGATCTGCCTGGCATGGGTGCTGGGAACCAGGCTCAGGTCCTTTGCAAGAGTAGTATGTACTCTTAACCTCAGAGCCACCTCTCCAGCCCGTCTACCTGTTTTACCTGTTCTATCACAAAGTTGCAAAAACTGACCGTCTGGGTAATCACAAGTGAGCAAATGACTTGCCTTGGGGATGAAACTCTATAATTTTTGTCAAAGCAACCGCCATAAGGTATCTTAGAAATGTGGGGTATGATAGACTTCCTCTCTCTGCCTGTCATCAGCATCCTCAAATACTCTTGAGATATGGAACAGCAAAACGGGGATGAGGTCTATTTATCAAGCAGGTTGGGACACTGTGGATGGGCAGTGTGCTGTGGGATCGGAATGCACCACATCGGGCCCAGAAAACTTCAGCCATGCATACAGACAGGATAAGAACGGGAACCATTTCCCTGGGAGATGGACTTCCTCGGGCATCTGATTGTCTGAAGCCTGTAACCTCAAACTCCACAGACTACCACCCCAGAGCTGCAGGGCATCAAAGCAAAGGGCTCAAATCTGAATTGACCAGGTGCCCTCCACTCAACAATACAGCAGTGAGATGCATTCTTTAAATGGTGGGTAGGAAACTGATCAGAAAAAAAATAATAATAATAAAAAGGGAAAAAAAAGAAAAGAACATTAGGAAATAAAATATTAAAAAATGTAAATGTGACAGAAATTGTAAACAGCCTAAAGCTCCTCTCCCTCCGGGAACAGCTGTGTCTGCTAATCCCTCGAGAAGTCCTCGCTGCGATCTCCCTTCCTTCCTTCCTTCCTCCGTCTCTCTCTAATAGCTCCCTTGTTCCTGCCGGACAAAACTAGCCCTTTGTGGCTGCTCTCGGAACAACATTAAAAACAGGAATAGGGAAATTGTAAACAGGAGGCTTCTGGCCTACAGGCGAAGACACACACAGGCCTCTGAGGCCTACTTCATGCTAAGCAAAGAAACAGATCTTTGTTGCTAAAGGGATTAGGACCCTGGGCCTCTGGAAGCACCGCTGAGGCATTCAGCTGGCCTGAAGCAGGGGCTTTGTAAAGAGACACCTCCATCCGAGGTCTGGGAGGCAGCGGAAATAATTCGAGCTCTTTACACAATCTGGGTAATGTGAGAGTGTCAGAGTGCTGAACGCCTCTGTTGAGGCGGGTCCTATCTCCTTGAATGGTAAATTCTTTAGCAGCTAAATAGAGGGTGGTATAATTACCTTCACTGGCTGCTTTTCTTTTTTTTTGGGGGGGGGGGTGTCTTTCTACCTTTAACCCTTGCTGGGAAGAATATTCAACAATCATGGAACACCAACTCCAAGATAAGCTTTGTCTTGACGGAGCTGGCATAACGATACCCAAAATGTTATATTCTCTGGGCTTCTTAATGACCCACTCGACCTCCATACGCTCCAGGATAATGCACATTTCTGTAGTCACCTCTTCTATGCCTCTGGTTTAGCAGGTCTTGCCAGGTTGCCTACCTGGTTTCTATCTCTCCTAAATTTAAGTTCATCTTCAAGAGGGACAGAGTCTTCTCTTGAAGTCTTCAACTTCCTACTTCTCTCTTGCTGCTGCCCTCTGGCCTATGTGTCTGCCTGCCTTCAGGAGTGGCTGGAAGGTAAGAATTATTTATTTTGTATCCACATTGTATGGCCCTTCACAGGAGCCCAGGGTGGTCTGTGCCTAACAGGAGAGGAAAATAGTTAGGGGGGATTAGTCTGAGGATCAGCCTTATGGTGGCTAAGAAACTATACTCACATTGTGGTTTGATAACTTTTAAGAATTTTTTTAAAGTTCATCAGTAAATCCTCCCAGACTGGCTTATAGGCAAGTCTTGATCAATGAGGGAAGGCCCAGCTCACTGTGGGCAGTACCATCCCTGGGCTGGTAGGTCTGGGTTCTATAAGGAGCAGGCTGAACAAGCCATGGGGAGCAAGCCAGTAAACAGGATTCCTCCTTGACCTCTGCTTCAGTTCCTGCCTCCAGGTTTCTGCCCTGACTTCCCTCAACAATGGTCTGTAAAACGGAAGTATAAGCTAAATAAATCCTTCCTTAGCTGAGTTCCTCTTGGTCATTGTCTTAGTCACTGTTCTATTACTGTGAAGAGACACTGTGACTAAGGCAACTCTTAAAAGAGGAAGCATTTAACTTGGGGCTTGCTTACAGTTTCAGAGACTTGGTCCATTTTCATCATGGTGGGGAGCATAGCTGCATTCAGGCAGGTGCTGGAACAGTATCCGAGAGCTACATTCTAATTGGTAGGCAGAGAGAGAGACAGAGAGACAGACTCAGCCTGGCATTCACTTTTGAAACCTCAAATCCCACCCCAGTTTCATACTTCTGCTAATAAGATTACACCCACTCCAAGAAAGCCACACCTCCTAATCCTTTTCAAACAGTGCCACTCTCTGATGCTAAGCACTCAAATATGTAAGCTTAAAGGGGATATTCTTATTCAAAAAAATCATAGTCATAATGTTTTATGATAGCAATATAAGCAAAACTAGGACTTAAATAAATAAATAAATAAATAATAAAGCTAAGGGGTACAATTCTACATTAGGAAAAAAAAGAAAAGAAAGGTATGTGTTGGTCAGGTAAGGACTAAGGGAAATGTGCTGCAGAGAGAATGGAGGGCTGGTATAGGGAGTTTGCAGGTAGTAGCTGAAGAATTCCATGAAAATGGGTATCTTTCTATAACCTGTATGTTAGACTGCTCCTGGCACACAGGAAGGGGTTACATACTCCATATGTATCCTTTATATAGAGAACAGAAGCCAATCATACCATAAGGGCCATAATGTTTGCATTAAGGAGCAAGAATCAATTCAGGTGTCAACATATGAGACTTGGCCAGAAAGAGTGTTATTCTGCCAAGACCCTGGGGTTTTATCTTGTGGGAACTGGAAGTACCAAGCAAGAGACAATGCAGGCAGGTTAGTGTCAAGAGGGCCTATTGAATCAGGCCTGGAGGCAAGAGGTAAAGTGACCAGTCAGGGCACTTCTAGGTCTGTCTTTCTTTCTTTCTCTCTTTCTTTCTTTCTTTCTTTCTTTCTCATCTACTTTCTTTCTTCCTTTTATTTCATTTTATTTTTGTTTTTTGTTCTTTGTTTGTTTGCTTGCTTGGTTGGTTGGTTTTGTTTTGTTTTGTTTTGTTTTGGTTTGGTTTGGTTTTTTAAGACAGGGTTTCTTTATATAGCCTTGGCTATCCTGGAACTCACTCTACAGACCAGGTTAGCCTTGAACTCAAGAGATTTGCCTGTCTGTGCTCCCAGGTGCTGGGATTAAGGGTATATTCCACCATCACCACCCAGCAGTTCTGGGTTTCTTACACACAAAACACTGGCTTCCATTGACTGAATTTATCAGGACATAGGCATGTCTGCATAGGCATCTGGAGACTGGGTCCCTGCGATGAGAATCCCCATCTAAGTGTAGGTGGCACCACGCCATGGTGTCAGGTCCTGCATTGGACAACAAGAAGAAAACAAGCAGAGCATCAATGTTCATCTATCTCTTCTTCCTGACTGTGACATGTGACATGTGTCACAATACCAGTTGCCTCATGCTTCTGCCACTAGGTCTTGTCATCATGATGGGCTGTGACCCACTCCAACTGTAAGCTAAAATCAGCTCTTCTTCCTTTAAGTTGCTTCTCAGGTGTCTGAACACAGCAACAAGGAGAAGGAACAAAGTGTCACAGAGGAGGAAAGAGAAGTGAGGAGGGACACCATCTTACTCATTTCTGGCTTGGAAGATTGGATAGCAGGGGACACTAATTGATACAGCATACACAGGAGGGGGGTAGATTTGGGGGAAGCTCACTGGGGCAAGCTCAGTTAAAGGGGCCTACATTAGGATAAGGACATCAGGCAGTCAACAAGCATCTATCTACATGAGTCAACCCATCATCCTAGAGAGCTGCGTCACAGTCAGGCTCTACAAGAGTCTCAGGCTCTACAAGAGTCTGGCGCTCTTGTAGAAACATTTGTTAATCCTTAAGAGACTCAAAACTGGAAAATTTAGCAACATTGTTTCTGAATTCCTATCTGCAACAATTGGCTGGAGCCCAACAATGACCTGTCAAACCTTCTCCCAGCTTCTCCTGAGGCATTTTCATCTGACACTCCAACTCAGAATCTTGGGGAAGAGGTAGGAGATGGAGATATACCCATTGAAGACTCACCAGTATCTACCAGGTGGCCCAAAGTCCCATGTGGAGCCATCCCTAGGGAGAAAATGCGATAATAGGACACGATGGAATTAGGGAGGTGTCAGAGAGGTGTTTCCGCCCCCCCCCCCCCCCCCCCCCCCCCCCCCCCCCCCCCCCCCCCCCCCGTGGGGAGGAAAATTCTTTCTGGTAGCAGAAAGAAACATAACAGGTGGGGTGGAGAGAGAGCTTGAAATTTCAAGTGCTCTCCCCAGGTCTAACTCAGCAGAAGTCAGAGAAGCAACTGGGGAGTTGGGTGTCCTGTTTCACGGTATAGTTAAGAAAGGAGCCAGAGGGCAACAGGTTGAGTACAGTTTGACAGGTTATGAATACAGCATGCACAGACCACCTGGGTCAGGGAGAAAATAAAAGGTACCATAGAAGCTGGAGAGAATGTGAAGTCATGGGATAGTGACATCACCCTATCCTGGAAAAGGAAGCTGGCAGTGGAAGGGGCCTGGAGAGAGAAGGAGTCCAAGAGAAGATGGAAAGAGGAGGCACAGATGGGTGGATACACTGTGTATACAGGCAAGAAGTATCCAGGTCTATAAGGCTGTCAGACGGGAAGAGACAAGAGCCTTGAGCAGAGAAGCATGTTTAGGGATCTGCTGGCTATCAATGGACCTGTGGCTGTGGGGGATGGGTGGAGACAAAGAGGGTAACTCAGGGTTCTTTTCCTTTTCCTTAGGATACCAAGACTGAAGTGAGAGAGGGGGTGTGGGCAGGTTAGCACAGGTTCCAGCCTATAAGAAGCAAGGGTGTTGGGCAAAGCAAGCCCTGGAGGCCAACAGTGGGGCAGAATGAGCTGCAATTCTGAGCTCAGCCCTGGTCCCTGCCCCACCCCAGCACTGTTGTGAGCAGAAAGGGGAAGTGGGTACTGAGTCTCCTAAAAGCTGGAGTCAGACACCTGGCCCTCGGCCTTCTCCAAAGCACATGCAAGTTCGAATGCTTATCCAGACAGATCTGCCATAACCAAGGTAGCCATCAGCACAATGCTATCTTACAGGGCAACTCGCCAATGCAAGCTTTCACATAGAGGATGCCCGGGAGTGTTACTGTGGCACCTATCCCTGAAGACAGAATGAGTGGGCTCTGCTATTCGTCCTGACCATAGCTGCTACAGCGCCTCCTCTAGCCAAGGCCTCAGGCTTCCTTTGGGGACAAGCTTAGCAAAGCAATTTGTTAAATCCCGTTTGTTTGTTTGTTTGTTTGTTTAGTGTACATTTGAGTGTGTGGCCTTCCCCATTTCTCGTTGATATCTTAATGAACTTTTTTTCATTTTCAACACTTTGTATTTGCTAATACTTTTCAGCATAGCATCTTCCTGTCTAATTCCTTTTTTCTCTAACTATTTTTTATTGGATATTTTATTTGTTTACAATAAAGATGTCATCCCCTTTCCCCATTTCCCCTCCCTAGAACCCGCTATCCCACCCCCCTCCTCCTTTATGCTTTTATAGCATTTTGATTACGTGCAAGTATTAAGGTCAGTTCTAGGTTGAAGAACTAGCAACACAATAGATGCAGATAGTCAAAAAAAAAAAAAAAAAAAAAAAGCAAGGCATTAAACTCAATTACATGAACACTCCCATGATTAATGAATTTTCTGACCCAATAGTTACCTGATTCTCTCTCTCTTCTGTGTCTTATTTATTTTATGGTAAAGTTAACTATGAGGCAAAGGAAACAGAAAAGGAAATTTTAACATGGTACAACTGTACTCTCTCAACATGAAGTGCTGATGCAATAAAAAAAATTTTCATGTCTCAAAAGTTCCTCCAGATCTTGAAAATAAATAAATAAATAAATACAATAAAATTGAAAAATAAAAAAAATCTGGGTATATAGTCCTTGCACTGAAAAAAAAAATTTAATATGCTCTAATTTCTTCCAAAACCTGGGGACAGCAGAGGTAGGCAGGCTGGCGTTCTTTCACCTGTTTTGAATTACATGCTTCAGTCCAGCAGACATCTCCCCAGAGGGGATGTGGGATCTTCTTTAGAGAAAATGCTAAACATCCATCTGTCAGAAACAATTTTGGGGTACTGAGGTGTAGAGATGGAAAACGGAACAGACCCTCCCTTGAGGCTGCTGCCTGCAAGGAACGGTCCTGTCTCTGCAAGCTGCATGTACTCATTACCCTTGATCAAGGGCACCCTGCACAGCAGGCAAAGCCGCCCACACAGGGGACACAGCAGTCCATGTCCTCATGAAGCTCATGCTCTCCTGGCAGAGCTGGTCTTGAGGGTAAGCGGTGGGGGAGGGGGGTGTAAACAGGCTGCAGCAGGGGCACAGGACTATGAAGCTCCAGTTTATGGAACAAACCTTTCAGTGTCCCCGCCTCGCATCTGTTCTCTTATCCTGCCTCGCTGCCCTTCAGACACATTTCACGATTTGAAATCACATCTGTGAGTTTGTCTATGCATTGTTCACATCTGTTGCTAGACCATGAGCTCTCTGAAGACAAAGATGGACTGTCCTAGTCATGACTGATCCTCAGCATCTAGAAAATGCCTGGTACATGAAGAAAATGTCCTTCGTGGTCACTTAAAAGTGTCATACATGGTCGGTACTTCCATGTTTTATCTAGGTAAGCATGTACCATGTTCAACCACTGAGCTTAGAGTAACACATTATTTCTTCCATGCCTCACAAAAACTCTTGGTGGGTAGTGTGACGGTTAATTTGTATTGTCAGTTTGAAAAACAAAGAAACACTTGGGTCAAATAAGGCATTTTGTACACTGTATAAAAGCAAGTATTCATTCAGGAATGAGAATAAAAATCAGGGGCGGAGCAAATAAAAAGAAACACTTAGGTCTTCAAAAACGCAGTATAATTCCATAAAAGAAACATGTATGCTATATTGAGATGGTGACAATAAAGGCCACAGTGGGAAAGAAAGAAACAAATAAGCATTTATGCTGGGGCTGTAGCTTGGTTGGCAGAGTGCTTGCCTACTGAGTTTGTATCCCAGGGTTCCATCCCAACACTGCATACACTAAACATGAAGACAGCACAGTGCCATCCTAGCACTTGGGAGGTGGAGGCAGGTGACTCAGAAGTTCAAGCTCATCCTTGAGAAGAAAGGGGGAGGGAAAGAGAGAGAAGGGGAAGGGAGAAGAAGGGGACAGGAGGGAAATAGAGAAGGGGAAGGGAGAGAAGGAAGAGGGGAGGGAGAGGAGAAGGGAGATGAAGGAAAGGGTTGAGGAAGAGAAGGGAATGGGAGGGAAGAAGGAAGAAAGATAGAAGGAGAGAGAGTGGGGGCGGGCAGGAGGGAGAAGAACAGGGAGGAAAGGTGAGAGCAGAAGGAAGGAAGACCTAGCGGATTGGGGAAGTACACATCTAGCTGTATCTGTGACAGTATTACTGGGGCAATTAGATCACCACAGCTCTGATCTACTCACTGGATTAACTTCCTTGATGAATTTAAATACATACTACTGGGAAGTGGTAAAAGGTGTCAGCTAGCTGGAGGAAGCAGACTACTGTGGTATGGATCTAAGGGATAGTTTTCAGCTCCTTCTGCTCTTCTCGGGGAATTAAGGATGTAGTGTTTCATCCAGAGCCCACATTTCCCAGACTCCTTTGGAGTGAAGTTGCCCAAACATGGGAACAAATAATGCATAAAAATTATCACGTGCTTCAAAAGAAATCACTTTCCAAGATGGCCTCTTTTCTTATTCCCATCTTTGTGAGTGACCAAGAAGGTATGACATGTGCCAGCTTGCTCTGACCACAAAGACGAGCACAAAACCCGAGGGAAAGCGGACAACGGGATAGATGGAAGCTCCAGTTGCAGGATGATTCTGCAGAACAGAGGTGTCTCTCAACCCCGGGGTCACTCTAGCTGCCATGGTGAAGAGAGAATAAGGAACAACTAGGTTAGCAGCAGAGAGACAATTGGGTCATCTCTCATGGAAACCCATAAGGACAGCTTTAACAAAGGTGGCAGTCTCCAAAACATGAGGTGTGATCAGATTCTAGATGTAGTTTCAAGATATAATTCAATGAACTTCTTGATAAATTCTACTTAGGGTATAAGGGAAAAAAAAAAAAGATTCCAAAGATACCACAATCATTTTTAGCCTGAGTACCTAAAAGAATGGAGTGGCCATGAACTGAGATAAAGTGAAACCTTGAGGCTGAGTCTGTCTTTGGAGAAAGATCAGAAGTCAAATTCTGGAGACGAAGCCAGACATGGTAGCCCATCCTGTAATCCTAGCACTTTGGGAGGCAGAGACAAGAGAATCATCAGGAGTTGTAAATCGCCGGACAGTGGTGGTGCATGCCTTTAATCCCAGCACTTGGGAGGCAGAGGCAGGCAGATTTCTCAGTTCTGAGTTCGAGGCCAGCCTGGTCTACAGAGTGAGTTCCAGGACAGCCAGGACTACACAGAGAAACCCTGTCTCGAAAAACAAGAACAAACAAACATAAAAAAGGAGTTGTAAATCATCTTGGTTTGGGTAGCAAGGTCTAGAACATCGAGGTCTCCACAGTGAGATTATCTCAACAAGCACAAAACAGGGCTGGGAGATGGCCCGGTTTAAGCACGGTGACCTGAGTTCCATCCTTATGAGTTCTCATGTTAAAAAGGCCAAGCATGGTGGCTTGCATCTGGAATCCCATTACTGGAGGAGGCAGACACAGGCAGGTGCCTAGGGCTTGCTGAACACCCAGCCTAGCCAACTTGGCAGAGTTCTAAACCAGAACAAGACCCTGTGTCACTAAGTGCTGTACACCCAAGCCTTCGTATGTACATAAGCAGCCATGCGTGCACATACACACATTTACCTGTATGTGCACGCATGCAAATACAAGCACACACACAAACATCCAACGAACAAATACAGAGGTTAAGGTTAAGTCTCTCTAGGTTTGGATTGTTGGTTGGTTGGTTGGTTGGTTGGTTGGTTGGTTGGTTGGTTGGTTGGTTGGTTTTGAGACAGTCTCACTATATAGCTCCAGCTGGACTGGTCTCACTGTTGAGCCCTGCACTGTATACATTAGGTTGCCCTACAATCTGTAGCAATCTTCCTATATCTGCTTCCCACATGATGGGATTATGGGCATTTAGCACCCCACTGAGCAATTCAATCTAGATCTGAATCCTGACCCTTCTACTCCACTCCCCCAAGACTCGGCCCAAATGACTTGGATCTCCAGTGAGTTGCTGTTCTCATCTATAAAGCTAGGACTAACTCATGGAGTAGACGATCAGAAGACGCACGTGAGAGCCAGACTCTCACGCTGTTTAATTTTTCAAAAAGGCTCAGCACATTTAAGACCAGGAAGAAATCTTGCTCCATCATCGTATCTGTTAATTCCCCTCTCCAAACACTCTGGACCAAGATTTTCAAAGCAGAGACATGGTTGTCAGCTGCAGCCTTAGCTCTTTGGGCAACCAGACATTCGATGGGGGGTGGGGGGGGGGGACAATGCTCAGAGTTCACAATAACTTGCACACTTCACATTACTATATAATTAAGGGGGAAATTAAGAACTGTAAGAAACAGGCCCCAAGTCTTTCTCCTCTGCCACGTTTGGTATCAATACCGTAGGCAGACTATAATGGCTAGTGTTGGTTGTCAACTTGACTGTATCTGGAATGAGCTACTATCCAGAAATGAAAGGCAAAACTGTGATCTGGATCTTGCAGCAGGAAGATAATATACATTTGATCTTGAGGCTAGAAGACACAGGCTTTTGATCTAGATCTTGAGGAAGGTTGACACAAGCCTTTAATCCAGAGCTTGAGCCTGGAAGGCACACCTTTAATCTGGGTCATGCCTTCTGCTGAAAGCCTATATAAGGACAATGGAAGAAGGGTTTGTTCATTCTTTGCCTGCTTGCCCACACCTTGCCAGCACAACCATTGGGGCCTACTTCCTTGGGATTCCTCCAAACCAATGCATTCAGTTCCTAGATTCTAAACTATTCCTTCAGTCTTAAAGACTGACAAATACAAGAAAGGTAAACTGACAATATTCAGACTCATAACATAGGAACTAAAGTGCATGCAACAGTCCTAGCTTTCAAGGGGGGGAGGGGGGCACTTAAGGAAAAAAAACAAAAAAGAATGGTGCCAAGCAATGTTTTGGGTGTCATTTATTTAAGCCATGTGTCAACATCCTTTCCGGCTTCAGCTTGTCTCTTTTAAGAAGTGGATATAAGCCACAGAGAAAAGCGAGTCAATGAGACAGGAAAGATGAAAGGGACATATGTGGGAAGAAATCAAACTTCTATTTGCAGACACTGTGCTCTATTCTTAAAAGATCCAGGAAGATACCATTGAAATGACTTGGGTCTGCGGGGCAGCAGTGGCGCATGCCTTTAAACCCAGCCTTTGTACAAATAAGGAAGTTACCAAGAACAAATTAAGGTGGATGGGGTGAGATTCCCATTCACGATAGCTTCATAAAGATAAAATACTTAGGAATATAACTAACCAAGGAGGCCAAAGACCTCTGCAGTGAGACCTTTAAGACATTACTGAAAGAAATTAAAGGCAACACTGGAAAATAGAAAGACCTCCCATGCTCATGAAGTGGCAAAATTAATGCTGTAAAAAAATGCCATTTTTACAGTATTAATTTTGCTCAAGTGACCTTCAGCTTCAAATGTAATCCCTATCTAAAGCTCAATGACATTCTTCACAGAAGTGAAAAAAAAAAAACCCCAAAACTATAGTCCATACGGAGGCACAAAGTGATGACAAATGGAAAGATCTGTAAAAGGCATCATCCCAGGGCCTGATCTCAGATGACAGACAGCACAGAGCTACAGGAGCTGAAACTGCGTGGGGCTGACACAGAGAGACTGCAGAACAATGGGGCGAAATGGAGGAAGATCCAGAAATGAACGAACAGGGTTCCAGCTGCCTAATTTTTGACAACACACACACACACACACACACACACACACACATACCATACACTAGAAAAGAAACGACCTCTTCAGTGAATAATCCATATTCATATATGGAATGAAACTAGATCCACAGTTCTCATCCAGGGTCAACTTTTGTTTTTCTTTTTAAGTTTATGTAGCTGGGTATGGTAGGACACAGCTTTAATCTCAGCATTTGGGAGACAGAGGCAGGAAGAGGTCAATGAGTTCAAGAACAACCTGATCTACAAAGTGAGTTCCAAGACTGAGAGGAATATATAAAGTCTCAGCTTGACTGTCTCTCTGTCTCTCTCTGCCTCTCTCTGTCTCTCTCTGTCTCTGTTTCTGTCTCTCTCTCTCTCTCTCTCTCTCTCTGTCTCTCTCTCTTTCTCTCTGTATTTCTGTGAGCCTGCAAAATTTTTTGCACATCATGTACCTACATGAGCCTCAGAAGCCAGCAGGGGGTGTTGGATCCCCTGAGACCAGAGTTACAGGGATTTGAGCCACCATGTGCAGCTGGGAACCAAACCCCGGTCCTGCAGAGGTGCAAGAGCAGCTCGTGGTCTTTACTCTGGAGCCATCTCTCCAGCATCAGGTCAAAGATCTTAATAACAGACCAGAAACTTTGAAAGTGCTTGGGGGCATTTTAAGAAATAATGCAGGAACAGAACTTTCTAAAAAAAAGGACCCCCAAGGGCACAGGAAACCATGCTGGGAACTGACAATGGGATTCCAAGAGATTAAAAAGCTTTTGCACAAAGGAAATAATCAGCGAAGAAAAAGACTGCCTGCAGCATGGAGGAAGGTTCTCCATCAGATAGACTGACACAAATGACTCTCACCTCAAAAGGAAGAAGGGATGGTTTATTCTAGAGCCGAATCTGAGCAGCCACAGCCAAGGAACACTGATTCGGGTTACACTGATGCCATGTTCCAATCTGGTAATGGTTTCACCGAGTTTTTATAGGAACAAAACAAAGAAGGTCACAAACCAAGGCACTTCTCAGATTCATTGGTAGAAGCACAGGGAGATAAGCAATAATACAATAAAGACGCCTCTGTTCCAGGTCTCAGATACTGTCTGATGACACTCTTAGCCTTCGGATTACTGGATGCTAAGGCTGTATTTGTACATCCCAAAGGGATTTACCTCACAGTCACAAGGATGCTGAGTCACATGCAGAGGTGTGCAGTAAATGGCAATTTAGGGGGCTAAAGATAGCCCAAGATAATTTGGCTTCCAACGTGTAACTCTGAAATCACCAAAGGTTTCAGTCTATCAATAGCCTTGTAGAGTTTGGCACCAGCTTTTCTCCCCTCTGGGAGCTTTGGCTCCCAACAGGTAATTCACATCTAGAATATATCAAGAGCTGAAAAAAAAACAAAAAACAAAAAACAAACAAACAAACAAAAAAAACCCAAACAGAAATGGTCTGATATAGATAGTTCTCAGAAGAAACACAAATGGCCAACAGATATTTAAAAAGTGTTTTCACCAACTTTAGCCATCAGGGTCACGCCAATTGAAACTACTCTGAGATTCCCTCGTACCCTTGTTATAGTGGCTATTATCAGGCCCACAAAGGAAAGACAGCTGCTGAAAGCAGTCAGTCAGGCGCCTAATCTCTGGAGGCAGAGGCAGAAGGATCACAGAAGAGGCAGCCTGAGCTATGTAGGGATTTTTAGGTCAATCACGGCTGCATAGAGAGACACTGTCACAAAAACCACATTATCAGGACAACAAGTTTTGATGAGGAATGAGGAGCTCTTATACAGGAATGGACAGGCAGGACTGGTCAGGATGTGAACTGGTCCAGCCACAACAGAATTCAGTATGGAGGACACACACACACACACACACCCCACCAGTAACAGCAGCAGCAGCAGCAGCAGCAGCACCACAAAACCAACTGAACAAATCACAACATTATCTGACCTACACCAATCCTCAAAAGAATCTTAGCCAGCACATCCGCTCATACTAATGCATGACCCAATTCACAATAGCTAAGAAATGAACCCAGCCTACACATTTGTCGGTAGATAAATGGATAGAGAAAACTCGGTATACAGACACAGTGGGATTTCGTTCAGTTGTAAAGAAAAAAATGAAATCACGACATTTGAAGGGAAACGGAGAATGAGATGAACCAGACTCAGAAACACAAGTAAAACATCACTTGTTTCCTCTCATTCGCTAAATCTAGATCTGTGCATACGCGTGTGTGCGTTTGCGTGTGTTAAAAGGAGAAAGGGGACCAGGGAAAAGGGAGGACTTAAGAAACAGAAAGGGAAAAAGCAAGAGTGACAGACAGATGTGACATGAAAACAGATTACGGGGGTGGGGAGGAGAGGGGCAGGCAGGGAACGATCAGGAAGGGGCAGGAGAGAGGGAAAAGGCAATACCAGGTGTGTGTGAACATGTGTGTAATGAATATAATTAAATGTAATGATATGTGTGTGTATGTGTGTGTGTGTGTGTGTGTGTGTGTGTACAAAAATGCCATAATGAAACTCGTATTACCTTGTATGCTTTCAAAATTAATTAAAAGGGGAAAGAAAAGGTGCTAGGGCTAATTAAACTATAGCTTTATGTAGCCATATACAGCTGGGAAACTCAAATCAAAATCCTAAACTCCTATAAAACCTTATAAGACATTTTGCTTTTTTTTTTTTAAACCTGAGTGCACATTTCTCAAGTTATGAAGCTTGTAGGAGGCAATGCTGTTATGTTGTAATGTCAAAGGATCGGACACACCTACATTCAGAGGTTGGTGGAGACTTGTGGACACTCATTCTAACCTCGTCCACTTCGTCCTGGGCCCATGACAGGACTACATTTCCCAGCTTCCCTATAATCATCTATGGCCGGTGGCTGATGTGTGAGTATCACTGCAAGGCCTGGGCTACGCAACTCCTCAAGCAGTGAGCACTGAGCTCTTCTTCATATCCGGCCTCGGAAGCCACATCTTGACAGCGCCAGAACCACAGTATGGAAGGGACCTAGGAGTGGGAATCACTGCTCAGGAGAGACGTGTGTGCTCACATAAGTAAGGCACAATCCTCAAAAGCCAGCGTAGATTGAGCCACTGGACCGTTAGTGTTTGCCATAGACAACACAGCTCAAATCTTATCTCTTCCAGACAGCCTCACTTTGGCTTTCACTAAGCCAAACACTAAGTTTTCACAAGTACAAGGCTGTAAGTCACTGATCAGAGTCATCACCGTCAACAGATTATACCCAGGTTAGTCCTCCACGCATCACCCTCATGACTGACATAACTAAAATGTGTCACTCTGGGTAGAAATATATCATTTCATAAAGCAGACTCCACAAAGAATATGCTGGCATCTTCTGAAAAGGGCAGATTTTATCTACCAAGACAAAAGTACCTAAGGAAGTCCGTCCAAAATTAAATAATCCAATAGCCTGACAAAATAGCACCAAGAGAAGAGAAATATCCTTTTTTCAGCCACAGGGCTTTTGCACGTGCTGGCTCCTTTGGTGAAATGCCAAGGCCCTACTTAGTCACGGTCTCCTGTAACAGTGCATGACCCGTGGACTGTCCTCAACTAATGGCTGAATGAATCAAGTGTATCAGGCTTAGAGGTTCTCATTTATTTAGCTGTTTATCCAGCCAGACCAACCACGGCATTGACTTTACTCACAGTGTGTGTGTGTGTGTGTGTGTGTGTGTGTGTGTGTGTGTGTGTGTG
>JANHMN010000013.1:47475603-47494157 GCA_030674055.1 Rhabdomys pumilio
CTGCTATTTTTTTTTTTTCTTTCCTCATGGAACCCAGCAATTTCCTTGCCAGAAGTACAGGAATCCTAATTCACCTCAATGCTGTTTTATAAACCGGGTTTTTACATACCCATTTCCAAGAGAGCAAACTGAGGTTTACCAGAACTGCACAGTCTGAATTCTATGTTCTCATTTCCCTGACTCCAGGTTCAAGGCCACCTATTCCAGCTTCTCACTGGGAAAGGATTGCTAATGCAGACTTTGCTCCAAGACTGAGTAACTCTCTACCACTTTCCAAGATCATCCCCCACCCCTACCCCCGACTCCCCCTCTGTTCTCAGTGTGGTGGACACACACTACAGTTTAAACCAACTCAGGGTTTAACCTGTAATCTTGGTGTCAGTTGGTGGCTAATAGCTGCTATATAATCCTAAAAGGTGCACCAGACCTCTGGTAGGTGTAGTAGACAAGCCACAAAGAAACACATTCTGCGTCTTGGTATTCCGGGACAGTCCATCCCTCGATCATACGCCAAACTGCATGCAGAATGCCCCAGAGGCTTCTTAAGACCACTCTTTGTTTCAGAGGCTACAGCTGGGAAGAGTCTATAAATGGCTCACGGCAGCTACTCGCTCGTTTGGTTGGCTTCTTCTAGCCCAGATCCGTTCATATAGCATTTCGACCAACGCCTAAAATACTGTTATTTTGCAAGAAGAGCATTCTAGAAACAAGGAATTACGTGTCAGACAAATAACACTCCAGATTCCGGCCTCCATCCCCTTTAATTTATGTTAAACATGGTATTTTTAAGCCGTCACTACTTTTAACTTCCACTAGAAGCCGGATTCTCTGACCTTCCTTTCTTGTCAGTTCCTACAGCTCTCTCCTCCTCCCCTTCCTGGTTTGCTGGGTAATTTCTATGCATGCTTTTGCCTACATCTCTCTTTCTTTCCTGCTCAGTACAACGACCAGGAGAGTGCAATTTTCCTATGTCCTCCAATGGAGACTCCAGGCCTATTCCCTTTGCATAGCCTGCCCATCTCCCACAAAGCAGCAAGCCAGAGAAGAGTTGCCTGGCACTGACCAGGGACTAGTGGGACAGGGAAAAAACTCAAGTTCTGCTGTATTTCAGCTGCCCCTCTCCAGGAGATCCCTAAAAGAAAGTACAGCAATGCAGAGGCTCAACTTCGAGCAGAACTCTAACACCAGCGTTGGGCTGGGACTCCCCCATGGGGGTCTGCAAGCTACTGTACCCCAAGTCTCCCCAAAGGTCCACTCCCAGGTCCAATTGGAGCCTCCATCAAGGGCCAGCCACCATCACAAAACATCAGGAGGGAGTAAGCAAGAGAAAATGAAATGACAAGAGCCCCAGAGCACCTCCCCAGACCACCTCCAACCAAGGACAGGAAGAGGGCCACTTGAATGAATGAATGAATGAATGAATGACTCTCAAATAAATGCAGTCAGTCAAGCATTCACTTACTACACCTAGGTCTAAGCTCAAATGACTCCACCTTTTGCTCTGACACAGCAAGAATGACCACT
Source organism: Rhabdomys pumilio (assembly GCA_030674055.1). NCBI lineage: Eukaryota > Metazoa > Chordata > Mammalia > Rodentia > Muridae > Rhabdomys > Rhabdomys pumilio. The sequence goes on from JANHMN010000013.1 coordinate 47,477,128, forward strand.
TCATTTCACTCTTAGGACCAAAGACTTTGGAAAGAACAGGAGAGAGAGGTGTCCCCCACCCCACCCCGAGGCAACAGGGATCCTGGTCTGGCCCCATAATAGGAGACTGAGAGAGACCCATGCAAGGCTGTGAGGACCTCACCTTGGCTTGAAATCTGCACCTGTCTCCTCTCATCATTCCACACACAGCATATCCTCATACCCCCTCAGGGTGACAGCCTGGGGGTGTCAGGCTAACAGGGTTACAGGGAAGCCACACTCCTTACTTCCATCCCTTAGAAGGGCCCAAGGGGAAGGCAAAGGAGCTGAGCCATCCCAACTCAACCCTTAGCCAGCATACACACACACACACACCATGTCTCTAAGCCTTATACTGTTCTGTTCTGCTTATTCTTTTAAAGCCTTATTGGGATTTGACTAGAAAGCATAATGTGCATATGTACAGAGACCAAAGTGAGGATTTGATGTATGTATACACTGTGAAATGTGGACCACGCTAAACACACCCATCCCTGCGCAGGCTTTGTTCTCGGGCTACGAGTGCCTATGGTCTATTTACTCAGTCAACCTCATCATAAGGATTCTGTTGACTGCAGTCACACCACACTGCACTACACATGCGAACTTACTCACCCAGAGCTCAGTACACACACTTTGACCAACATCTCCCCATCTCTCACCCCCACTCTGTAGCCCCAACAAGCACACTCTCCTGTTTCCAGGTTCATTTTTTTTTCTCCTTTGATGAGGTCTCACATAGTCCAGGCTGGCCTCAAACTTGATATACAGCCAAGAATTATCTTGAACTCCTAATCCTCCTGTCTCTGCCTTCCTACAACCTAGACGGCAGGCTTAGGCCACCACGCCTATGTGCTGCTGGGAATAGAACTGAGTTACATCCACAGCCCTTAGAATTTTTCTAAGTTTCTAAGTTTTGAGTCCAGCTTTACCCAAAGGGCTGATAGGACAAAGAGAACCCGAAGAGACTCAGCCTTCCTCTGCCTTGCTCCTTCCAAGATATTTCAGTCAAATAAAACCAGGTGGCTCAGTGCTGCAATCTGCCTTAGATCCTGAGAGCCACTGTGGGTCCCCCTCCCTGTTTCCCCCACAGCTGCTACCCCTTGTCTATCAAAATAAATTCCAAATCCTTTGTCACATCAAGACAAGACTCCCAGAACAGCATCACATGCCAAGTGAGGCTGGAGGACAGACAGCAAGGGCACAGCCATCTCAAAGGCAACAGACTACTGAGGTAACCAGGGGCTGTTTTCATGGAAGGACATGACGGCAGAGTCCCTGACATGTCACTCAAACCCGACCTCCATGTCACCTCCCTTCTTCCCTGCCCACCCCACTACACTCTATGCTCTTTCCCCTCAGGGATACAAGCATCTCCTAAGCTACCTTCTACTTTACTTCTTCACGTTCCTACCTCCAAAGAACACTATGCTAGTTGCTACAGCATTTGAAGAAATATTACATACAATTTACCAAAAAAAAAAAAAAGAAAGAAAGAAAGGTAGCCAAACAGAAATGTATACCTTGAACAAATCTTTCCAACAGATGGGACTTAAGGCATTTATTATCCTTCTCTGGTCTGGGACTTTTCAGGCATGCTGCTAGCAGTGGGCCAAGCTGGAGCTGTTTGATGGTACCTCTCTGACCAATTACATACTAATTAAAAGACCACGGTGCGCTGGAGGTAGCAGCTTTGCATATGGACTTTAATTACTGGGTCCTAGTTTTGCCAAGAAAACACAAAAGGCTTTTTCTGGCTGGATGCTGAGGTGTAGAGGGAACACATGGCTTGCACGGGAGGGGTGGGGAGGGCAGGAGAGTAATCCAGAGCAGGAAGCCCAGCAGACACCCTCCTCCATCCCCCAGCTCCCTGCCCCAACCCCGGAGACCTCCTGCAAGGCCTGAAGACCAGCCTTATCCTAAGTCCTACATTCAGTGCCTCTGGGACAAAAGGCATTCTCGGTAGACTTGGCGCAGCTATCCTGGACTCTGCATGTCCCTGGGACTTCTCTGGATTGGCCATATTTTTCAGTCCTGTGGCTTTCTCTTGATTTGGGCCCCAAACCTTTGCCACTCTCTTACATATAGGTCCCATAGAGCCTGGAGTGAGGGTGGGGTTCCAGAATTAGTTTTTGGCTACCCAGAACCCATTCCTCTGTCTCTCTCCTAGTTAAGCCAGAATGTAAAGCTGAGGCAGGACTGTACCTTCAAAGCAGGAGCACGTGACCTGGGCACGACTGCCGTGCACACACAACACCTTCTGCCCTGCTGTTTCAAGGATGGGTACGTGACCCAAGGCACTATCCACTGCACACTTGGGGAGACGTGTTATCTATTCAAGTCAGGGTGAGAAGTACTGTACACAGTTGTCCTAAGGAAGAGTAGCTCTGAAAGCAGCCTCCCAGGAGACAGAACTGAGAAAAGAAAGAAGGAAGCTACAGCTGGCCAGTTGCCATGATGGATCAAGCCATTCCTAAAGGAATCGACTTAGAACTTTTTCAAGAGCTGTACGTTAATAACTTATTTTTGTATTTGCACTGTCTCCAGTGGGCTTTCTATGTACAAAATCATCCTGTCTCGCAAGAATAAGACCCGAGGCAAGAAGCTAAAATGTGCACCCCTACAAGGAACGCACTGAGCTAGCCTCTGAGGGGCCCTAGAGATCTTGGCCATAGTCGAAGAGTCCAGAGCTGGAGGAGCTGTTGGAGATGAAGACCCAGGTCAGCTGTCTCTGCCAATTGTCTCTTCACAGGTATACACATGAAGATCAGTTAAGGGAAAAGGTCCCACAGCAGCCAGGTGACAAACTCTTCCCATCGCTCTCTCAGAGTCTCACGTGCAGCCCAGGTTCCCTAAAGCCAGAACTGAACACTGCAGAGCTCCCTCTTGAATGGTCTGCTAACAAAAGCTTCTTCCCTTCTTCTTTTTATACAGCAGACTCCTTTTCCAATCCCTTCCTGCATGGACAACCTCGACATCCTACGTCACTCTCCCATTGTCTTTGACAGCAGCCGCATCCTGGTTCCTCCTGCTCCTGAGTCTGCCCTTTCAGTTGCTCAAAACCCTTTCTTCTTAAGTCTAAGCCACCTACAGACACTGATAAACATTACACTACTCACCTCTGCATCCTGTAAATTCCTTTAAGTCCATGCCCAGCCTTTTCCATCCTTTCTCTATTCTCACAAGGAATTATAAAGTGCATCAAAGACAGCTACAGTGTTTTTGCACTCTGCTCACAGACACACACACACACACACCCCTCTGAAATTCATTTTTCATAACATAGCAATCTTTATCTGGTTAAAGATATGTGTTTCTTCCTATGGTTAGACCTCAGTTGCCTGAAAGATCTTTACATACTTTTCAGAGACAGGATCTTGGGCTGGCTTCCAACTCCTAGGTATAAGCAATCTTGCTTTGGCCTCCCCAATGGCTGGGATGTACCACCAAACCTAAGGTACCTGACAGATTTTCAAAAGGCTTGGGGTGGTCGTAGAAAGTGTGTCTAATTCTCTATTTCCTGCAGACTCCTTAAATGACACGATCAGTTATTTTTGGTTCCTGTGACTACATTCCCCTATTTCTCTGACAGATTCATGCCACTTGCCAGCATTTAGTGTTAGCCAAGATCTGGCAATGCACAGATGGAAAGCTTCATGCAAACATAAAATAAGGGTACTACTCTCTGGAACCCAGCATGCAGTTGGAAGCCCTCAAGAAGGGCAATTATTATTTTTATATTCTGTCAGGGCGTCTTGTGAATTTGCAGTTGTCAGAGAAAGAACCGTGAAGAGTCCAGATGAGATTCATAAGCTCATTTGTTTTCTGGTCCAGGTGAGAGCGTTTTATTAGGATGTTGGGCTGGGAAGTGGGCGTGGGGAGATAATTCCAATACAAACGTGTGATACCTTCATCACCTGACGCCCTTTTGCAGAAATTTGCAACTTCTCATGGATGTCATCTGATTGGCAGTGTCTCCTATCACCAGAAGTTTTTCTGGGGTGAAAAACAGGAATTCAAAAAAAAAAAAAAAAAAAAAAAAACTGATAGATATTTATGATAGGTACAAATTCTAGATCTCTTCTCTTAGCATCATGATCAACATAACTAATTAGGTTGTTTTTTCTATATGTCTTTCTTCTGAATATTCAGCTTCAGAATGACAATTCACTATGGACCAAGCAATGCACCTTTCCTAGCCTGGCTTCCCTACCCTACTGGGAAACAACTTGTATACCCTTTCATGCTTCTCCACCTCATCCTTTTTCTCTCTGGCCAGCATTGCGCCTGCTCTGATGACCCTTTCCTTTCAAGGATCTGTGATCTGCCGTCCAGAGAGTATCTGTGACCCAACCCTGGAGAGTGTGGCTGGTCGCTCCCAGGGTGAATATATTACTGCTGTAAAACAGGTGTAAGGAAAGAGAAGAGGGAAGCCCGGATTCTTACTGCCTTTTCTGTCTGACTAAGCTCTTCCTGAACATGCCTGGAGCCACATATCAGAAGATTGTGTGACCTTCATGGCTCATTCAGAAATGGTATCAGCCTGTCAAGCCCGTGTGTTCCACTGTATGATTCTATCTGTCACTCAGCCCACTTTGCAATTCCATCTTTCAAACAATAATTGTCATAGCTTTGACCTCTGGCCCCGCTTTCTGAATGCCCAAAACTAAGAAGTAGGTTTTCTCTAGCATAAAACATTTCAATCTGTTATCTGTGGGACACTTGTAGCAGATTTTCTGGGGTGCCCATTAGAAAGGAAAGGTCCTAGACCCACCCCAGAGAGACAGAGGCAATGACTGGAGTCTGCAATGTCATCTCAGTAGCTGTTAAAGACACAAAACATATGGGACACTGATCCAAATTTTGTCTGTGTGCCCCAAGTCTAGAAAGGGCAGTGACGGGGTGTGTGTGTCTTCCTCTTTCTGCCTCATCTATGATGTGACAATCCCAGTGCCCCCAAAGGGCCTTTTTTCTTTTACCTCTGAGTTTCCCAGACAGCTTCCCCTTTTGCCTTTTTCCTGAAATAAGACTAGATTTCCTAAAATAAGACTAGGAAGCCAGATGCCTGGTTAGAGGTGGTGCAATACAATACACAAAGAACACACTCAAATTCCACCAGAGATCAGATCCAGTGAGTCCTCAAGGGGACAGAACCAGGCTGTGCCTGGATTCTGAGCCCTCTCGTTTTTTCCGCTTAATTCTTATACTAAGGCTACAACCACATAAGACAACATGCCCAGTAAACTCCACAAGAACAGAGCTGGATGCTACCTCCGTGCAAACCCATGCTTAACGAGACATGGTGGCAGGGATGTACAATTTACTCCCATCCATTTTCTCCTTTTCAGCCACCCCACACCTGAGCTGCTCAACCTAATCCCCTGACTTGATAAACACTCCTAGTATTTGAGAACTTTCTATTCTTTCTTCTGTGACTTTCGCCAACATCCATTTGATTACACTTGGATTACTTTCTCTTTTGTGTCTTTGTTCTTCCTGACTAAAGAAGCAGAAAATGTTCTCCCTGATGGCAAGAGCACAGTTTGTTTCACTGAGACATGGTAGTCAGAACTGAACTTACAAGCATTTGTCGAGAACTAATGTATCTCTTTCCCGATGATTTCCCCCATTCAGTCTCCTTTGCTGTGGTGGTGGTAGTAGTGGTGGTTGATTTTATTTATTTATTTTTTATACAGATGAGTGTTTAGTCTTGCATGTATGTCTGTGCTTCACGGCCATGCCAGTATCTGTGGAGTTCGGGAAAAAAGTGTCAGACCCCTGACACTGGAGTTACAGAAAGCTGTGAGCTCCTCTGAAAGAGGAGCCAGTACTCTTAACCACTGAGCCGTCTCTCCAGCCTCTTATTCAGTCCCCTTGAAGGGGATTGGTCCTAGGAACCTGTAAGGATATCATAGCCCTCAGGAGATCATGTTCCCGGTATAAAATGATGTGGTGTTTGCATGTGACCTGCATCCTCTTGTGCCCTCAATTTCTCACAATACCCAATATGAGGTAAACACTATTAAATTACTATTAAATTATATATTAAATTAAATTATTAATTATTCTGTCTTGTTTAAGGAATGACAAGCAAAAAGTTGGTGTATTTTCAGTCTAGATTTTTTTTTCTGAATATTTTCCATCCACAGTTGGCTGAATCTGTGATTATGGGAGCCATGGATACAGAGGACTGACTATTTTTATCACCTACGGAAGTGCTGCCTAATCACAAAGTCTAGAATCAAACCTCTAGTACTGGTACCCCTTCTCTACTGCTGATGGTGATTTTCCCTATGGTGGCTATCTGGTACCACAAAAGTAGCTGTCCCTACGTCCATACTCACAGATGATCTGAGTCAACCCACAAGGAGAGTGGATGGTCAGTTCACCACCCTAGACTCTTGTTCCCTCTACCAACTCTCTGCCTGCTGCAGGCTTAGCTCGGTGGGCCCTCTGCCACACAGTTCTCCATATATAGCCAGCACTTCATTTCAGGATAATGCATGCCGTCTTCGTGTCTAGCTTTCTTACGAGCATTCCCGCCACATCAAGCTCCGAGCTCATTTCCCCCAATATTGCCTCCACAAACGTCATCCGCACCATCTACCCTAAAGCCCTGCTTCACACTCTTTCATCCTGGCATCTGAAACGTGTCTGGGAGCATCCCGGGAGACTCACAGTCCCCACCACAGAATCTCCATGTGGGCCTTTCACAGTTGCTCCTTTGAAGCCTTCAAATCCCCCAATGAACAGTTGTCTCTTCTTTGTAAGTCTGTGTGGACTCTGTTTCCTTCGGTCTTTGTCCTGTGCTTTTCAAGATCTGAGCCAAGGGACGAAGTTCCTTAATTGGCTTTGGCAGGCCACTTGTTTCATGCTGACATGCGTCAAGCTCCCCATTTTATCAGGCTTCAGGCATCCTGTCATGGTTCTCTCCCCAGCCTAGATCCTTAGGTGCTGGTAACTGGTCCCCACCCTAAGCTTAGCGCAGCTTTTAATGTTAAGTTGGCTTTCCAGCTATCTTACTCTCCAGGCCTGCACATCTGGAACCATTCACAACGTGGTGGTTGAAATTTCCACTAATTCAAATGGAATGCTAGGGATGGAGGCCATTGGGAGGCCCTCAGCTTCCCTCAGTCCAGGCAAGTCATTCCTCCGTAAGAAATCCATGTGTCAACAAACATCCTAGAAAGGACTCACTGGGGCAGGACCCTAAACTCAGGATACGGGAGAAGTCCAGCTCTGGATGTGGTAGCCCTGAGGTAAGGCTGTAGGCAAGGCTATGAAATAAATGGTGTCCTTTCAAACTTTCCCTTTTGAGAAGAGGACTGCGTAGCTGGAGAGGTAGCTCTGCAGTTTAGAGTACTTGCTCTTCTAGAGAATCAGAATTTGGTCCACATAATGTATGTTAGACAACCCACAACTGCCTTTAACTCCAGCTCTTGGGGATCTGATGCTTCCAGTTCCACGAGCATTTGCACTCACATGCATGTACTCACATGTAAACACACACACACAGATGCACACACAGAGATGCGCACACACACACACACACACACACACACACACAACCCTATACATAATTTTTTTTTTTTTTTTTTTTTTTTTGGTTTTTTCGAGACAGGGTTTCTCTGTGTAGCCCTGGCTGTCCTGGAACTCACTTGGTAGACCAGGCTGGCCTTGAACTCAGAAATCCGCCTGCCTCTGCCTCCCAAGTGCTAGGATTAAAGGCGTGCGCCACCACTGCCCAGCTCCCTACACATAATTAAACATAATGAAAAGAATTACATTTTTTAATGCTAGAAAGTATTTCCTCCTTCCCTCTTCACTCCCCTACATATTTTTTTAAATGCTAGAAGGTATTTCCCCCTTCTTTCTTCACTACCCCCCCCCCCCCCACCTCCTATCCCTGTATTATGAAGGTACCATGAGAAGGTAGCTGCTGTCTGCTAGCTGGGAAGAAGATCTGGACCAAAACCTAACCATGTCAGCATCACGACCTTGGTTACCTCAGTCCCCAGCGGTGAGAACCAAAAGCTCTGCAGTTGACACGCAGCCCATGTTCTTTTGTCACAGAGCCAAGCTTATAACAAGCTCCAACATCCTTGCCTAGTTTACCTAGTTCACAGATCCAAACTGGAATCCAGGTGCAAGACCCGTTTTGGTCAGCCATTGTGCCTAGGAAGGGTGCAAATATCAGAGAAGCAGCAAGAAAAACGAGGAAGAATCACATAGAAACACTCCATCCTCTCCACCTCCAACCCACTGGAAAACACCGAAGGACTACATTATATAAGCATAAGTATCTTCCACGGAACATATTTACCTGCATGTAAATGCACGGACTAAAATCCTGTAAAGGTACACACTGAACGGGCAGCCATGCTAATCTCTAGAGTAGACTGGGCAGGAGGAGGGGGGAAAGAGACAAAGGATGTTGATGAAGGGGGACTTTGGCTGACGTCAATGATTTCAATGTGTTTGTCTATAAAAGGAAAACCACACAGTCTTCTGTTTATCTGCTGAACAAAGAAAGGACAGAGGCAGTGTGTGGGGCATGGTGGGCCTGGCTTCCCTGTTCCATGTGGCATCCTCCTCTCTGGGCCTTTTCTCTGGGACAGAAGAATGGAAAGTTTGAAGGTTCATGTCTGTTTGTCCCACGGATATCTTATCTCTAGTAGTTGGCGTCACACTCATCCCATGGTAAGTGTGACTTAGACACACATGTCCTGGTTAGGTTTTGGGTGTTTGTTTTTATTTATTTATCTTATTAATTTATTGGGTCAACTTAAGATAAGCTAGAGTCATTTAAGAAGGGACCTCCTCCTCAACTTCAAAACCCCACACATGCCGGAGAGGCTTGTGGGAAAGCCTGTGGTGTACTTCAGTGATTGATGCAGGAGAGCACAGCTCACTAGGGCAGGCCCAACCCTGGACACGTGGTCCCAATTGTACGGAGACAGAGCCAGGAAGCAGCATCCGTTGCTTCAGTTCCTGCCTCCAGGTTCCTGCATTGAGTTCTTTTTGCCCTTTTGGTCATGATGTTGTATCTATCATGACAACAGAAAACAAACCAAGACAGTGAATTTTACTTTATTCATGAGTAAAAGAAATGAGGGAGAGCAGAGCTCATCAAGATGATTCTGTGAGAACCTGGCCAAGAGATACAGCAAAGCCTCAGGACAGAAACCTGGAGACTGGATATGCACAGGGGTGGCACGAGTGAGAAGGATGTCGGTTTGGCTCCAAATATAGATGGCTCAGAGCATTCTTTTGTTATTATTAAATTTATTTATTTATTCCCTTTACAACCTAATATTAGCTCTACCTTTCCTCCCAGTCCCCCTTCATGTAAGTTCTCCCCCTACCACATCCCCCCATTCCATTTTTCCCCTTCTCTTTAAGGTGAAGCCCTCCACCCCGTGGGTATCAAACTCCACCCCCTCCCTAACTCTATCCCCTGCGCACATCAAGTCACTGCAGAACTAGGCACATCCCCTCCCACTGAGACCAGACAATGTGGTCCATTTAGAGCCTCAGGGTCCACAGGCAGATAGGTAGGCAACAGGCTCAGGGATAGCCCCTGCCCCAGTTGTTTGGGGGACCTACATGAAGACCAAGCTGCTTACCTGCTACCTATGTTCAGGGGGCCTAGGTTCAGTCCCTGCTTGCTCTTTGGTTGGTGATTCAATTTCTGAGAGCTCCCAAGGGTCCAGGTTAGTTGACTCTGTGGGTCTCTGTAGAGTCCCTGTCCTCGTCCGGTTCCTCAATCTTTCTCCCAACTCTTCTATAAAACTCCATGAGTTTCATTTAATGTTTAGGTGTGAATCCCTGCATCTCTTTCCATTGGCTGCTGGGTGGAGCCTCTCAGAGGACAATTATGCCAGGTTCCTGTCTGCAAACATAACGGAGCATCATTAATAGTGTCAGGGATTGGTTCTTGCCCACGGGATGGGTCTCAATTTGAGGCAGTCAGTGGTTGGCCATTCCCTCAGTCTCTGTTCTATCTTTGTCCCTGCATATCTTGTAGGCAGGACTCTTGATGGCACATGAAAAGCACACTGGAGGCAGAAACTATGGTTCCAGCACTGAGAAAGGTCATATCCCCTACAGCACGTAGCCCTGCGTTTTCTGACCAACCAAAGCCCATGAGAGCCCCATGGAGACTCTGTCCTTCTACAACATGCAGGAGCGGCGTTTAAGCGCCACACTGAACCTAGACTGCTCCCATCACTTGGTAGAAGAACTCACTTTCTGATCCAATCTCTCCACCTCTCCACCTGTAAAGTAAAGATGGCCCCATGATCCTCCACTCAGCATCCTGAGGAAAGGGTTAAACAAAACCCACCTGCATAGGAAGAGAGCCAGGGACAGTCATGGGACCTCACCCACACAGAAGGTTATCATTCTAACTAATTAGTTGACTTTAGCTAAACAGGTTATCCTTAGTGGATTCAACTCAATTAGGCAGAGATTTTCCTGGCAAGCAAGCAAGGAAGGAGGGAGGGAGGGAAGGGAAGGAATACAGACCACAGATGGACCCACAGACAGACTGACAAACTCCATCAGCTAGTGGATCCCCACTGGATTTTCCCTTCCTTTCCTGTGCATCCCCTTTCAGACAGCTGGGCACAGCCAACTGGGAGCAGAGTTTTGGGAACATCTCAACCATTTCCCTTCAGATTTCAGCCTCACTTACCCATCCAGTCCCACAGTCACCCAAGCCTCTGTGCAAGACAGCTCTTCACATATGCACTCTCCCACGGCTTCGCCTCTCTAGCTGAGTCCTAACTGAGATACACTTCCCACCAGGGTTAACTTGGGAGCAAAATAAAGCTACTTCCTCTTTTCCACATTAAACGCTGTTCAGGATCTAAGAGCTGATGCAAACAAAATAGAGCTGTTTGTCACTATTTGTAATAGTTCTAACCTACAAAGTCACTGTAAACCCTGAATTACTGACTCCAGCATCACTACTTCTGGGGAAGACTGTATTCATTCATTCATTCATGCATTCATGCATTCATTCATTCATTCATTCATGCATTCATTCATTCATTTATGCATGCACTCACAGTAGGCAAATACTCCAGCACTGACCTACACCCCAGTAGGCCACTTCCAGGAGAAACATGAGCTAGGTCCTGCTTACCCTTGGATGGAATAAGCCTCTGGAATGATGGATGGGCCCTGCCTCATAAGGTAGAGGTGATAGTCCAGTACTAGGTAGCCATAAAAGTAATTAATATTTGTAGTAATAGAATCAGAAGGCTTGGAATAGGGTCAAAGAGCTTCCCACTCCGAAGCACGTACAGTGTGTCAGGCACAATCACAAATACTCTGGGTGCTTTACCATCTTTATTCCAAATCCATGACAAGCCTCGGGAAGCAAGCCAAAGGAAATGGCAATCTCCTAGGGTGCCAACAGCCTCAGTCTGCCCAACACGGATGACTTTCCCAGTCAACCTGATATACAGTGTTAAAATCGGGACATCTGTAGGGAACCAGAGTAGCCGGTTGGTCATCTCAGGCTGGTCACACCAACTTAGGCCCAAATTCTAGTTTGTCCATCCAGGAAGAGTGACAGTGTCTTTGAACTTTAGTTTCCCCATTTAAAAACATGTTTAACAGCAGCAGAACCCTCCTCCAAGAGTATGGTAGGGGATCAGAGACATAAAGCCCTTGACACAACCTAGCTGTGCATCAAGATATCAAAAAATGCCAGAAAACTTGAGTACCCCCACATCATAGCAAATGGTGTAATGGAGATTTTGGATCAGAACTGGGTAGCTCTAGACTAATGTGAAGTCCTTAAGCGTTCACTCTGTGTCCACCCAGAGGGAGGCTGCAGCTGTGGAATGACAGACAAGAAGCAACACAACAAAGAGTTCAGTAAACTGGGCAAGCCTCCTGGGAGGTGGAGACAGAAGGATCGGGAGTTCAAAGCCAGCCTCAGCTAAATGATGACAGTAAAGTCAGCCTGGGCTGCATGGCACTCTGTCTCAAACAACAACAAAAGATATAGCAGCCTCGGGCCACAAAAGACAACACAAAATTTATAAAACAAATGGTTTTGGACATAGGTAAGTTTTTAGACAAAGTACAAGACAAAGGATTCCCTGAGGGTAAAAATAAGGTGAGCTCAGGACCCCCCAAGAACCTGTCTAGAGAGAGGGTCTAGGACCACTGCAGGGAAGAATGAGCAAGCAGGTCAATCCAGAAGCTTGCTGGGAAAGGAATGGTGCATATTCCACCCAACCAGATTAGCATGACTTTCTAACACAGGCAGCTTCGGGTACAGTCCTGCAGAGCAGGCCTTTCCCTACTGAGCCCAAATTAGCTCAGGCGAGATATTGGCAAACTGCTCCTTTAATACTAAGTATTTCCGGCTGTGGGTCACAGGGTCACTGCTGCAATGCCCCAGAGCTCTATTGCCAGAGCATTAAAGCAGCCACAGACAAGATGTCAACAGACTGCCATAGTGTGTCCCAATAAAACTTTATTTCCCAATACAGGCAGCTGGACTGTGGGGCATAGTGCAGCAACCTCTGGTTTAGATAAACACTATTCTAGACTCACTCTAGCTGTGCTGAAAAGCAGACTAACAGGGATCAAGCTAGTTCCAAGGAACTCTGCATCCCAGACCAACCAAGTTCAAACAGTAACTAGAGAGATGTGAGAACCCAGCATGCTACAATACAGAGTTCATAACATCCAAATGCAGAGTTGTCAAATCTGCAAAGAAGCAGGAAAATACAGCCCATTATGAGGGGAAAAAGCAGTCAAAAGGAGCAGACTCAGAAAGGCCACAGATGATAGACTGGGTGCACAGACACCAAAGAGGAATTATAACGGTGTACTCCACAGAGAAAAAGGAGAGCAAAGCATCATGGGGAGAGAATGTGGAGTGGGAAAGGTCACATAGGCAAAGAAAAGTAAAACAAATGGGGTAAGCCTCAGAGCCAATTTAAAAAAAAAAGGGGGGGGGGGGTTCCGAGAATTTAAAAATCACAGATGAGGAATTAGCAAGATGGCTTAGCAGGTAAAGGCACTTGCTGCCAAGTCCAACGGCCTGAGTTCAATCCCTAGGACCCACATGAACAAAGAGGAGAACTGACTCTCCTGCAAGTTGTCTTCTGGCTTACACACACACACACACACACACACACACACACACACACACACATATATACACACACAGAGGCACACACACAGAGGAAGGCACACACATGAACACACGAATAATAAATACATGCAATAGAAACCATCAATGATGAAATATTTATGGCAGGGAATACTGCAAAAGGAAGCAGAGCATCATCAGTAAGTGGGGACACCCATACGTCATCAGTAAGTGGGGACACCCATACGTCATCAGTAAGTGGGGACACCCATACGTCATCAGTAAGTGGGGACACCCATACGTCATCAGTAAGTAGGGACACCCATACACAAGCAGACGGACTTCTAACAAGAACTTGGGGGAAAGGAAGACAGGAAGTGGTGGAAGAAAATGTATAGAAAGAGACAACAGCCAAAATTTTCCAAATTTGGTAGAAAGGGAAGCCTATAGAGGCAATAGGCTAGATAAATCTCAAGCAGAAGAAATGTAAAGAAGGGCCGGGAAGATGGCTCAAGGGAAAAGGGACTTGCTGCCAAGCCTGACAACCTGAATTCAATCCTGGAAACCCATATGATGGAAGAAAAAAAATTTTTCTGAAAGTTATCCTTTGATCTACACACACATAAACACACAGAGTTTTTTTGCATTTTGTTTTTGGATTTTTAGAGACAGGATTTTTCATGTAGCCCTGGCTTTCCTGTCCTGGAACTCACTATGTAGACCAGGCTGTTCTTTTTCTCTTTTTCTTTTTCAAAGACAAGGCTGAAGAAATGGCTCACTGATTACTCTTACAGAGGACTCAGGTTCAACTCCCAACACTGGCATGGCAGCTCCCAGCTGTCTCTGACCCCTCTTCTGCCTTCCACCTGGACACATACACATGGTGCACACTCATATAGGCAAACACCCATACGCACAAACAAAACAAAAAAAACCTCAGGGTTCAGGCTTTGTCCCAAAAAATCCAGCAATAGTACTGTGAGGACTAATATTATGTTTTAAGTTTAGATTACTGTGCTTTAGCAGATCTATAAAACAAAAATCCCTCTAACCTGGAAGCCCTACTTGCCTGAGGACAGGTGACTTCCTGGAATGGTGGGGGCTGCTCATGTAAGGTAACAAGGCATGTGTTTTCAAACGTCTGCCAACAAGCTTGGCTGGCTCAACTGCACAAGATGTGCCTGATTACACATAGGGAGGAGCCACATCAGGAGGTATGCTTGCCCCACTGGATGAAGGCAGAAGTACGCAGCCTTGTGAGTTTTGCCTTTATAAATCTCTGACTAAGGTCAGGCGGTGGTGGTGCACACCTTTAATCCCAGCACTTGGGAGGCAGAGACAGGCGGATTTCTGAGTTCGAGGCCAGCCTGGTCTACAGAGTGAGTTCCAGGACAACCAGGACTACACAGAGAAACCCTGTCTCGAAAAAAACCAAAATAAATAAATAAATAAATAAATAAATCTCTGACTAATATAAGTTACTTCCATACTCTGGGGATCCAGGTATGGACCTGGTCAGAGTCCACTGTGCTGGCCAGAATTTAATAAAGTTTGCTTTAAATTTGGCTCAAAAATTGTGGTAGTAGTCTTATTCTCTCCTGGTGGGATTAACAGTACTACCATATCTGGATGAGGAGAAAGAAACAGTTGAAGGCATGTCTTTGATAAGAGATATGTCTACACTGTATACATGTTAGAACAGTGAATGGAGATCCCACTGTCTGGTACAGCATGGATGAAGCTGGAGGCCATTATGTCAAATGAAGTAAAAGCAGATGCACAGCGGTGAATAATGCATTGACCTTACCTATATGTAAAAATCTAGGCGACTAAGAAGCCAGCCATCATAGGCAGTAGTCAAGGGGGGCGGGGGAGTTAGGGGGGAAGATGAAGGTTAGAAAAAGCCAAGTGCCAAGCACGTGGTATGAACAGGGCTGGGGATCTAAAGTGTATTCTGAGATTACAAATAACAAGACTGTACTACATTTAGGAATTCTGCTGAGTAGATTACAGTTTATCTTAACTTTAAAACAGAGTTGGATAACTAGATGCATGAGCATCTTGGTTTTCAGCTATTTTATCTACTGTACTAGTTAGTGTCTTATTCTTGTCTTAAGATAATATTATCATAGTATCTTTCTATGTAAATCAGGTTGACTCTGAACTCACAGAGTTCTGCCTGCCTCTGGGCCTGGAGTGCTGGGATCAAAGGTGTGGACTGCCACGCCCAGATAAATGTCAGGTTGCTATGACCTAAAAAGAAAACCTCCATTTGGGAATTTCCCAGATCAGATGGAGATGTGGGATTGTGCTGATCATTAATTGATAGAGGGTCTCGTCTACTGTGATCCTAACCTGTGTCAGACAGCTACAGGAAGACAGGCATACTGTAAGACAGCTAACAAGTGTCCTCCTCTATGGTTCCTGATGCCCTTAATGCTTTATGTATGAAGTGAGTTCCTTAGTTGGAGGCCATGCTGGGTATAGTGATAGGGCTACCTTCAAGTTCCTGACTGACTTCCCTCAATGAAGGACTATAATAACCTGGAATTAGAAGATTAAATAAACCCTTTCTTTCCCTGAATTGCTTTTGGTCATGGTGTTTTATCACAGCACCAAAAATAAAACTAGGGCCACGTGGTAGTGGTGCATTCCTTTAATCCCAGCACTCAGGAGACAGAGAGAGGTGGATCTCTGTGAGGTCCAGGCCAGCCTGGTTTACATAGTGAGTTCCAGGGCAGCCAGAGTTACATAGTAAGACCCTGTCTCAGAAAATTTACAACAAACAAACAAAAACCACCAAAATTTAAAAAGGTATATGCAAAATAATAACTCTTAGAATTAAACTATGAAAGAAATTGAAGACATAAGGTGGATAAAAGAAATGTCTCATCTGCCGGCCATGGTGGTGCACACTGTTTGTTCCAGCACTCAGGACTCAGTTGTAGAGTCTGCAACTCTGAGTTCAAGACTCCCTAGTCTACAGAGGAGTACCCAGGATAGCCAGAGGACTACACAGAAAAACCCTGTCTCAGAAAAACATAAAAAGAAAGAAAAGAAGGAAGGAAGAAAGGAAGGGAGAGAGAGGGAGGGAGGGAAAGAAAGAAAGAAAGGAGGGTGGTATCTAAAAGCAGCTACAGTGCTGTAGAAATGGCTGAGTGGTTCAGAGAACCAGAGTTCAAGTCCTAGCACTTAAGTCTAGCATCTCATAACCACTTGTTAACTCCAGCTCCAAGGGGATCTGATACTCTCTTCTGGGCTCCATGAACAATGACACATGCATGCACACATACTTAGATAAATAATAAGATTTCTAAAGATCATTTTTATTTTATGTGTATGAGAGTTTTTTTCATGCATGTATGTCTTTGTACCATGTACATGCCCAGTAACACACAGAATGTAGAAATGGTGTTAGATCTTCTGGAGCTGGAATTACAGACAAGTTGTGAGCTATCATGTGGGTACTGGGAACCAAACCTGGCCCTCAGCAGGGGCGAGAAGTACTCTAAACCCCAAATCATCTCTCCAATACCAATAATAAATCTTTCTTCTTTTTTTCTTTTTTTCTTTTTTTTCTTTCTTTCCTTTTCTCTTTCTTTCTTTTTTTTTTTTTTTTTTTTTTTTTTGAGACAGGTTTCTCTGTGTAGCCTTGACTGTCCTAGAACTCACTCTGTAGATCAGGCTGGCCACAGAAATCCTCCTGCCTCTGCCTCCCCAGTGCTGAGAGTAAAGGGATATGTCACCACTGCTAATAAATCTTTTTTATAGAAGAGAAGGAGGAGGGGGAGGGGGAGAAGAAGGAAAAGGAAGAGGGAGGAGGAAGAGGAAGAGGAAGAGGAAGAGGAAGAAGAAGAAGAAGAAGAAGAAGAAGAAGAAGAAGAAGAAGAAG
>JANHMN010000013.1:47503297-47541037 GCA_030674055.1 Rhabdomys pumilio
TCTCTCTCTCTCTCTCTCTCTCTCTCTCTCTCTCTCTCTCTCTCTCACTTCTTTCTCCCTCGCACACAGGTTTTCTTTTTTACCCATAGAGTGAAAACCAGACCAGGCAAGGAAAGGGATGACCAAGGGTTTTCCCATCTAAGCTGTCTCTATTCTTTCCTAACCCATATAAAAGTTAGCATATACAGACTCCATGTACAACCCCTGAGATGGCCTTAGCACACTACCAGAAGCACATGGATTTTGCTGGAACCACCACAAACTAAAAACAATCATGGCAGCAATCACGGTTTCGTTGAGTATACAGTCCACACCAGGCCTGGGATGAGTGCCTCTCTGGGGCCTTCACATAATCTCTATTACAACAAGATGAAGGTACTTATCATGGCTGCTTTTTCACTGACAGGGAAACTTGGAGCTCAGAGAGGGCAAGCCCAGCCCTGCCTGGCTCATAACAGGGGAGACAAATCTATGCTTGCCAAGGACATCTGCTCCCACCACATACCGCTTCCCTGAAGCTGTAGTGGGGGCATAAAGCTTTCCCTCATTAATGCTGGGATGCTAGGTTGTCATCTGAAGAAAGGAAGACACTCAATACAACTTTGTTTGCTATAAGACAATTTCAAAATGATTTATTTATTTTTATTTTATGTGCATTGGTGTTTTGTCTGTATGTATGTCTGTGTGAGGGTGTCGAATCCCCTGGAGCTAGAGTTACAGAAAGTTGTGAGCTATCGTGTGGGTGCTGGGAATTGAACCTGGGTCCTTTGGAAGAGCAGCCAGTGCTCTTAACCACTGAATCATCTCTCCAGGCCCAGCATACGACAATTTTTAAGCAAGAATTTGGTGCTGACATTTAAAACACTAAAGAGTTTCCAGGAGAGGATATAATCCAATGACAGAGTACTTGCCTAGCTTAATTAAGCAAGACCCTGGGTAGCACTAGACAAAGAGAACATAGCCATGATTTAATATACATAGCCAGACACCTGATTTCTCTTTTTAAAAGTATTACAGGAGTCAATGAGATGGTTCAGTGGGTGAGAACAATTGCTGTCAAACTGATGGCCTGAGTTGAATCCCCAGGACTCACTGGGAGAAGGAGAGAACTGACTCCTGCCAGCTGCCCTCTGACTTTTACTCATGCACACCCCCGTGCCCCTGAAACCAACGAACAAATAAATAAATAAATAAATAAATAAATAAATAAATAAAACGTTAAATATCCTCGATTATTGGGCTGAGGATGTATGTAGCTCAGTTGGTAAAATGCTTGCCCAGCATGCACAAAGACTTGGATTCAATCCCTAGCAATGCATAAAATCAGGATTGGTGGTATACACTCTTCTAATCCTAGAACTCAAGACAGAAGTTGCAGTTCAGGTCATCCTCAGTCACATAGCTAGTTCAAAGCCACAGGAGCTATATGAACCACATCTCACAAAAAGAAAGGAGGGGGGGGGAGGTGATTATCCTAGCTGTGATTCCTATATGCCCAGCCATTCAAGGAAGCTAAGGCTAGAAAAACTCATGAGCCTGGGCACCATAGAAAGACTTAGTCTCAAAATATATATATGTGTGGGAGGGGTTAGGGGAGCGGAGAGTAGGGAGGGAAAAAGTTCGGGAGAAGAGGGGGAAAGAGATTTCAGAGGTGGGTTTACTGATAAAGACACTTGCCACCAAGCCTGATGAGGTCAATCCCTAGATCCACCTGTTAGAAGCTGACTACTGTACCTTGTTCTTACTTTAATATGTGTACATGTGTGTGAGCACACACATACATTCACAATCTTAGTTACTGTTCTATTGCTCTGAAGAGACATCGTGACCAAGGAAACTGTTATAAAAGAAAGCATTTAATTGGGGGCTTGCTTATACTTTCAGAGGATTCTTAGCCATCACAGTAGGAAGCAGACAGGCATGGCGCTAGAACAGTAGCTGAGGGCTTTAAATCCTGATCCGTAGGCAGCAGGCAGAGAAAAAGACCAGACCTGTCATGGGCTTTTGAAACCTCAAAGTCTACCCCCCCCCAGTGACATACTGCCTTTAAGAAGGTCACACCTCCTAATCCTTCCCAAACAGTTCCACTCACTGAGGACCCAGCATCCAAACATACGAGTCTATGAAAGCCATTCTCATACAAACCACCACACATGGACACTGAATGAATAAATGTAACTAAACCATCAACGCCTCAGGAGCAAGGGAGAAGGCAAGGACAACCCGAGGCTGTCCCCAGACCTCCACAGGCATGTCACAGCATTCTCACATCCTCACACACAAACATGAGTACACATCATCCACACACAAACTCCGTCACACTGATGTTAATACCTGCTTGTCTGTCCATCACTGAGACATACCCTCTGTGAGGGCAGGAACTGGGTGGTCAGGGCTGAGCCCACTCCCAGATCATAAAGGACGAAGCTAATCAGCTACACTGGCTTTGACATTTTTTGCACTAGCCAGCCTAAGCAATCTCACTTCTATCCAGTGCCCCTCACACACTCTGGTACTCTGTGGATCTGTGCAATAAGCCCTCTACCCCAAGGCCCAAATCTTGAATAACTGACTCCTAGGGGATAGGCATCTCCAATGTAAAAAAAAAAAAAGTGTCTCCAGTAAAACTTTTCTTCTGCCTTTGAGAGAGGAAGTGCCTGTGGCAGCTGTCCCATCTTGTTCTGGTATCAAAGGCTTGACCAATGAGTCCCTGAGCAAATATCAGGGACCCCAGACCTGGCTACCACCACCTGCTCAAACACTGCTTGGCCTTGCTGCCAAGAAAGACACAGCATACTCTTTATAAAACAGTAACAGGACACACACTGGGCACCCCACCTAGCCTGCAGTTCAGGGGCCAGCGTTAGAGTCTCACCAGGGTTGGGCAAGAACAAGGAGCTTCAGAAGCAGGAGGAGGAGATTTTTCAGGCTCCAAATTCCTTGGATAGAAGATCTGATTGTGCAGTTTGTTTCCCCTCCAGTACTGGGGGTTGAACCCAGGACTTCGCACATGCTCCAAAAGGAGATTTTGCCAATGTCCCAGCCCTTCCTAAGAAATAAATATTGACTATTGGTAGCCAGGCTGGAAATGGCAGTTTCACATGGTAAGGGGAAAAAAAATGTGATTTTTCAGTCAGAAAATACAGAATGGACTCCCAGCTCCTTCCCTACAGCAGCCAGCTGAGGCATTTTTAACTTCTGAGAACCACCATGCCATCTGGCATGGATGATGGACCTTCATTATTCACAAAGGATAGTGCCCAAGACTCTCAGTGGATGCCTGAAACCATGGATGAGCTCTAATTACACACACACGCACACACACACACACACACACACACACACACACACACACACACACGATGGCTTCCCCCATCCATACATCTATGATAATGATTTATAAACTAGACAAAATAACAGATAAACAGTAATAATAAAAGTAGAACTGTAACAATGCCCTAAAATAAAAGTAACTGAAAACATAGTTTGTTCATTTCTAGAATTTTCCATCTATGACTTTTGACTAAACTGAAGCTCAGAGCAGTTTACTAAATACTGGAAAGCAGATCATGAACGGAGGGACACACTGTACTTTCTGACTTGAATCATCAGGCACATCACAAATGACACTCATTACACAAATGCCGGTTCCAATTTCAGGCATGAAGTGCTGTGGCACAGTAATGGGCAGCAGAGAGACCACGCCCACAGAATGAGGGAGGAGCAGGAAGGGCCTCGGATCCTGAGGAACACACTTGCCCCGGGACTGTAGACTCCACTGATGAGCTAGCACACAGACACACGCTGTGGTTATAAACACACCTAGTAGAGAATATTAAGCTTCATAGGGAACAGTATACCCAGTGTAGGGTCAGATGCTGCATATCTTTTGTTTGTCACACATGGGTCCCAGATTTTCCAGAGTCAAATTATCGATGTGGTGATATTCTTCCCCCGAGTCCTGCAGACAGCGGAGTGTTTGTTTCTGTGTCGCAACCCAGAACTCAGCCCCAGACTCCGTCATTTCTTTCCAGACCGATTTATTTTATATTATTTTATTTTGTGTGTGAGTGGTTTGCTCACATGTATGTTTGTGCACCGTGTATGCCTGATGCCTGTGGAGGTCAGAAGGAGATGCTGAATTCCCAAAACTGCAGTTACTGACAGTTTGTGAGGCACTATATAGGTGCTAGGAATTGAATCTGGGTCCTTTGCAAGAACAAATGCTCTTAACCACTGAGCCATCTCTTCAGCCCCCAAATCCCATCTGTTTTTAGTCAGGGTCTCACACTGTAACTCAGACTAGCCACAAATAGTCTATGTAGCCTAGGCTGACCTCCAAATCATAGCAATCCTCCTGTCTCAGTCTCTCAAAGCCTGGGAATACAGTCATGAGCCAACACACCTGGTGTCTAATTAGGGTTTCAACTGCTGTGATGAAACACCAAGACCAAAAAGCAAGTTGGGCTGAAAAGCAGTTACTTAAGTTTATGCCTCCCCATCACATCAAAGGAAGTCAAGACAGTAACTCAAAAACAGGGCAGGAACCTGGAGGCAGGAACTGATGCAGAGGCCATGAAGGAGTGCTGCTTACTGGCTTGCTTCCCGTGGCTTGCTCATCCCGTTTTCTTATAGAACCCAGTACTACCAGCCTAGGGATGGCACCATGCACAGTGGGCTGTGCCCTCCCCCATCAATCACTAATTAATAAAATGCCTTACAGCTAGATGTTATACAGGCATTTTCCTGAGGCTGCCTCTTCTCAGATGACTTTAGCTTGTGTGAAGTTAACATAAAACTATCCAGCATGCCTGCTTCCATACATTTTGTTGAAGGAAGTGTGTGCTAAGTTCACTCTGTCAAGGAATGTGTACATTTAGTGACGCTGTGCAGGGAACTCACAGACCAGCTTCCTCCAGTGTCCTGGCTCCTTCTTATACTCTACTACTGATCCCAAATGTCACCGTCTCAGGCTGACCCTGACTAAGGACCCACTGGAGGCCTCTCCTTGCTTCCACATTGTGGCAACACCATCATCTGGCACAGAGGGTTTCACTTCTGAATTCTCTATATCTCTCTGTGTGTCTATGTGTGCCTCTCTCTGTCTTTGTATCCCTTTCTGTCTCTGTGTTTCTGTGTCTCTATCTCTCTGTGTCTCTGTATCTCTGTGTTTCTGTTATTTTTAAAGATTTATCTATTTTATGTATGAGTGCTCTCTTTTCAGACACACTAGAAGAGGACAACAGATCACATAACAGATGGTTGTGAGCCACTGTGTGGATGCTGGAGATTGAACTCAGAACCTTGGCAAGAGCAGCCAGTGCTCTTAACCATCTCTCCAGCCCCCATGAAGTCCCTGTCTCTTCACCATCAACACCACAAGGCACAGGTCTCACCTGTTGTGTGTATCTGGCACCCAGAAATGACAAGCTCAACAAACACTTAGGACTTGAGCAACAACACATGCGTGAATGAATGACCTGACAGACAGACTGAAGCCTGGGAGGAAATCACACCTAAGGCCTCTAATCTCTAGGAGACATATATTCATCAAGAGAGCAGTGTTCTGGTGGGAAAATTTGAGACTAGTCTTTGCAATTATAGATCCAAGCTTTTAACCAGTTTAGAAAAAGTGACAGCGGATTCTAACCAACTCATGTGTTCTGGTGCTTCGTACAAACTTGACCTTTGTCTTCCAGAGAGACAGTCTTCAGAGGGTATCTTGGGACTGATC
The DNA here is from genome assembly GCA_030674055.1 of Rhabdomys pumilio. Taxonomy (NCBI): domain Eukaryota; kingdom Metazoa; phylum Chordata; class Mammalia; order Rodentia; family Muridae; genus Rhabdomys; species Rhabdomys pumilio. The sequence goes on from JANHMN010000013.1 coordinate 47,509,032, forward strand.
GGGCCTCTAGGATGGGCCCTATGTGGCCCCAGGCTAGTGTCCCCATTGCCCTTGAAAACCTTTAGCCTAACTCTAACAGAGAAAGAGGGGCCACTCCCCAGGGAAAGAGGTCACTGTATTACTGTGCCCAGCTCCCGGAGCCAAAGCTCTGAGTACACACCATCTAACCTCAGGACTCCCAGCCACTTCGAAGAATGGCAGCCATAGGCCAGGAACTGGGATGTGTGGCCTTTGTGGGGCAGAGAAATTAGGTCTTAAGCATAGCTACACTTTGTGAGATTTAACAAACTCAGCCTGAAGAAAAGGTCCACAGAGAGAATCATGGGAAGGAGGGGCATTGTGGAATAAGAGCCAGAGCCATAAGACTAGAAACCTCTCCACTCTCACCCCTGCAGGGCATTGGTATAGATAGGCTTTAACATCCAGACTGAAGAAATCCAGAGGGAGCAAAGCTGTTCTGTGGGGAGTCACCTCACTGCAGGGTGTTGTCTCTCTGTTTGAGAAAACCCTTTTTTTCTTGTGCATGTTGTTGTTTTCCCCTTTGACAACTGTTTGGGTCTCCTCAGCGTCTCTCTTGTGGTCTCTTATGGGCCTCCCACACCTTCTGGCTTCCATGAGTACCCTGAGGGTATCTGCCAGGAGAAGCCAAACGGGGAGGGAACTGACACAATCCCTCGATGACATAAGCCTGCTGACAAGCTGCCAGCTCAGCCTATTGAACATGGGACTGAAAAGCCAGCATTTCATTCAAAGTAGGTCACCTCCAAGCCTCGTAGATGTCAGCTGGCAGGTCACCACAGACCTAGAATGCAGAGCCAAGTGGTTAGTGGTTTTCCTTGGGGACAAGTTGAGGTCACACAAAAAAAGATGAAAACTAAGAAGGGAGCTTGTAGAAATGGGTAAAATGGAATGGAGTAGGCAGGGGACACTCACGCAAGCTAGGATGGTGTGCCTGTGGAGCTCTGTGCAGCTGGTGGGTGCACATCCGGTGCCATTCCTGAGACATTTGACACTCGAATCCCTCACATTTGCTTCTTGTGGTTCATAGCAGTAGAGTCTCCACTGAGGTCATGTGCTCCCTCAAAGAGCAAGCCGTCTATTCTGCAGATGCCCTCATTTTAACCAAGCACTATGTCAGAGCCAAAGGTGACATAGAAAAAAAAATGTCTAGCTGGGGCGGTGGTGGCGCATGCCTTTAATCCCAGCACTTGGGAGGCAGAGGCAGGTGGATTTCTGAGTTCGAGGCCAGCCTGGTCTACAGAGTGAGTTCCAGGACAGCCAGGGCTATACAGAGAAACCCTGTCTCGAAAAACAAAACAAAACAAAAAAACAGAAACAGCAACAACAAAAAAAACAAACAAACAAAAAAATGCCTGAAACCTGCACAGGTGTGGGAAAAAAATCTTAACAGCAAATGTGTTGAGTGCATGGCTCTGAGGTGGGACACATATGAGCTGGACACTTGGTTCTATTTCCTGTTTGTTGTGCTTCTAAAAAAAAAAACAAAAAAACCTTTTCTAAGTTCTGCATGCTGAACTTCTTTAAGATTGGTATTGTCCAGCCTCAGGGTACGAGAGAGATAGCACAATATACCACATGTGAGGAATCTGGCACCACGCTCAATAACCGGGCTATTACATCACTCTGATTCCTACTGCTACCGTGGGCAGCCAGAGGCCAGCAATAGCAGTCTTCTCCCAGCCGTAAGGTTTCCTAGAAGTTTAAAAATATACCTGAATTTTGTTCATAACATAATATCTGAAAAATACAAGGGCACCCACAAGTCATGGACTGACTTAAGAATTTCCCTTCCAAATGAGGGACAGACTGGCAAAACACACTGTTTTTTACCAAGGTGTTTGCATCATCTGTCATTTTCCCCTTCTGGACAGCAAGAGAGGAATATGAGCCACAGAATAATAGCACTCCATAGGCTGTAATGAGCTCAACCTCCATACAAGCTCATCTCAAATTCTGCTTTCTAGAATACCAATCTACAGATTGTATTCACTATTGCTGAGTGGTATGTGGTGGGGAAGGAGAGAACACTCCTCCTGGTCAAATGTGTTCTGAAAACTACGCCTGGCCTTGTCTTTTCTCTGACTTTTCATATGCACCGATAATCATCATGGTGAGTCTTGGAGAAGGGGTGGCGGTATTGAACGTTCTCTCTGCGTACTTGATCTTGGCTCTACTCCTGAGGAGCACCCTAAGGATGCTACCAGAGCACAAGCTTTGAGACATGCTCATCCCGGTTCAAAGGAGTTGCAGCATCCGTCGTCTCTAGGGGCGCGCTGTTGGTTTTGTCCTTGACCCTGAATGTTCGGTATCGGTATTTTGTTGTCATGCTGATCAGACATGAAGATGACGCTAAGCTGCATGGGGAAGCGGAGAGAGGAAGTGGTGCCGTCGGGGCTGTGGTCTAATTATAGGAATACTGTATGAGAACAAAGCACGAGCCCTGCACAAGCTACCTCTACCTGAAAAGCAACAGAGAGCGCTCGGGATGGAAGAAAAGGAGGCAAAGCTAACACCTGGGAAAACAATGTCAGGCCTGTAATCTCAGCAGCAGAAGTTCAAGGCCCGCCTGGGCTACAAAGTGAATGTTAGACAAGCTGGAACAGCTTAGGAAGACCCGGTCTCAAAATAAACCTATGCTCGAAGGACGAGCAGTGCAGATTAGTTGTAGAGAATGCACGAGGCCCTGTGCTCCATTCCTTAGCGTCACACAAAAAAATAAGTTTTTAAAAAAGAAAAAGAAAATAAAAGACAGTACCATGGATAGCAACTTGTGCCTGTAATCCTAGCATTGCACGAATTCTTGAGTGCCAGAGCTACACGGTGCTAACCTATCTAATAAAACAAAATCAAACCACTACCAACAAACCTGGGACCGCTAGTGCTCACAAAAGGAGAAGAAAAAACTGGGTCCGTGATCATAGTACCGAAACCTTTGGATTATGGCTTGATCAAAGCTGGTGCTGGCCTCCTGCCCCCCAGTCCAGTAAATATATAGTGAATAGTAGTCCTCTAAGGTCAACTTGCTAAGGGTTTGATCCCCAGGGGAAGAACTACTGAAAGATGCTATGAACCTAAAGGGAAAGGGCTTCTGGAAGGTTGTTGGGTCACTGCCCCTCCCTGGATCTTTTGTTGTTTGCTTGCTTGCTTCTTGGCCAGGAGGTGCAGTTCCACTGGCTGCTTCCTCCCATCATTGTGAACTAACACTGTCCCAGAGGCTGAAAACAAATGGGCACACTCAACCACAGATAGGAACCTGAGTCAAGCCAATCATATGGATACATACTTACAGCCCCAGCAAGTGGGAGGCTGAGGCAGGAGGATCATGTGCTGGAGGCCACTCTGACTGTGTAACGAATTTAAGCCCAGCCTAAGCTACATAGCTAGAGTCTGACTCAGAGAAGGTTCGAGGGAAGTACAAAGTACCAAAATATGGGTTTTCTTTGAAGGTCCAATTTTCAATTATTTTTTTATAGTGACAGTAAGCTGATACAGAAAGCAACAGAATTTGTGCACTTCTTAAAACACACACACACACACACTTCTTCTTTAGTGCACATTGGTGGCTGGCACCTACAATACCAACACCTAAGAAGATGAGGTAAGAGAATCACAGTTGAAGGCCAGCCTTGACTACACAGCAAGACCTATCTTAAGAGAAAAATCAAGTGGGGAAGGAGAGGGAGCTCAGTGGGTGAAGGTGCTTTGCTGCCAAGCCCAATGCCTGAGTTCAATCCTCAGACCCACATGATGGGAAAAGAGAACAACTCTTACGGGTTGTTTCCTGACATCTACACACATGCTGTGCTGTACAACACCTACCCAACCCGGACACGGAATGAATGAATTCACACCTAACCCAACCCGGTCACGGAATGAATGAGTTCAATAAGAAAATTAATCTACAGCACTAATATTCCAAACTGGTAACATTATCAAGTAGACAAAGGTTTCTAAAGATATCGCACCTTTAAGAAGAGAAGAGAAGAGAAGAGAAGAGAAGAGAAGAGAAGAGAAGAGAAGAGAAGAGAAGAGAAGCCACAGATAAATTCAGAAGAGATTTGTCACCTTTCCTGCTGGGAGATGACCCCTGAGGGAAACCTGTACATGACCTAGGGTACCCAGCTTAGAGGTACCCAGATAACTAAGAAAAAAAAAAAACTGTTAAGATGATAAAGCATATTCCACAGAGATTACAAAAGAGAAAGAAATAGATGAGATGTGCAGACATCTGGGAGAGTCTAGTCTTCTGTTGGCACAACTCCTTTCCTGAGAGAGACATAAACGACCTCCTAAGGTCCCAATGACAAAGCAGAGTACCATCCCACCAACGTCCACTCTGGAAAACCAATGAGGTTATTAACATTACTTACAGAGCAAAGAAGTGAGCGAGTATAGGCAGAAACACAGATGGCTTGAAAGCAGCCACCCGGGAAGGTCTGCACCCAACAGAGACGAAATCCCCAGGATGGTTATGGCGGACTCTTCCCCAGCAGTGTAAGCTAGCCCCTTCCCAAACCCCAAGGCCTCATACAATGAGAGCAGAACTGCATACAATTAGTTGAGAGGAGTACCTGGATACTCCAGTGCCAGGTTCCATGACCCTCCCCAATGCTCCTTCTATGATGGAAGCCCAGCTGTAATTTTTTGCAGGTGGGCACAGCTGTTCTAATGAAGATTGTGGCAGTTTGGCTAGGAGGATAGTTATACATACCTTCCAAAGGGACATGTGAGGGAATACAGCATGCTGTGGAGATCCAAGGAGAAGTCACTGCTTCTCCAGCCCCGTGTAGGCAGCATCTCTTTGGACACCGCAACACGACATCATTCACATGGAGAACTATGCGACTGAATCATCAAACAAGAATCTTCAAAGTTTTTAGTACGTTTATAATTTTTCTGTCAGGCTACATTTGGGGCTACCCTGGGTGCACGCCCTTGAGGAAACGGACTTCCCAGGAAACACTGCTGCTAAAAGCTACAGAAACTCTCCATACGAGGAAACAGGCAAAGAAAATTCTGCAAATGTTTCCAGGAATTGCTGACCCTTCACGAACACTGTAGAACCCCAGCCATGGCTATCTCCCACTAAGGGACAACAGCGAGACTGCAGATGCCAACTATAAGCCAAAGTAATCAAGTAGAATCATTAGGAAGATGCTCCAGGCAGCAGGTCAGCGAAAGGACTCCACATACCTCTCATCCCTGCCTTCTGGAAACCAAGGTTACCTAGCAAGTGAGGTGCTTTACATCCAAAAACTAGCTGAGTGTTTTCAAGGAAGTGAAGAAGTCTAAGGCTCAGATGTGCCACTGTGTCAAGGGGTTCAAGGCTGTTTAGGACTTTTGGAGTTAAAATGTGATCTTAGAACAAGGAATAAGCCGGGTGGTGGTGGTGCACGCCTTTAATCCCAGCACTTGGGAGGCAGAGGCAGGCGGATTTCTGAGTTTGAGGCCAGCCTGGTCTACAGAGTGAGTTCCAGGACAGCCAGAGCTACACAGAGAAACTCTGTCTCGAAAAACCAAAAAAAAAAAACAAAAAAGAACAAGGAATAAAAGCATCACACAGAAACTTGCTAGAGGAACAGACTCCTGGGTAACTCACAGCTTACCACCTTGGAAGAAGCATTTCTTTGAGATAGTCATGGTTCACTAAGGGAGAAAATCAAATTATCATGGTCCCTCTGTGACAAGTCTCCCACTTCAACTTCAGAGAACTGTCCTTTGAGTTTATGAGTCTGGATTTTAAGGCCGTGATCTTGAGAGCCTTGTTCTAAAACTTCCCTCCACCTCTATACAGCAGCCTGAGTTTACTGTATATTTAGTAGTGGGGAATAAAGAAGAAGAAGCCATGTCCAGAGCACAGAGAGGAAGAAATTAAAACATAGTTATCACCATACTGTAATGGCAGTGGTGATTGACAGGGACCCAGAAACACCAAGGAAACCAGTTCCTGGAAGTTTCTGGGCATGCTATGAGGGAGTAGCTAGACTGCGGAAATGGAAGTGAGCATGGGCAGCATCCTTTCACAGTCCAGAATCCCAGACTGAATGAAAAGGAAAACAGGCACTTAGCATCCAAATTCACATCTGTTTCCTCACTGTGATCAGCTACCTCACATCGTACATGAGCATATCGCAAACTGTGAGGCAAAATAAACCCTTCCTTAGGTCTCACCTTTCAGTAATCTGTCGCAGCGACAAAGCACTTAACTAATACAGTGACCATAATCCCTTTTTTCAATTCTTTTTATTTTATTTGTGTGTGTGTGTGTGTGTGTGTGTGTGTGTGTGTGCAATGTATCTCGGTGCCCATGATGTGGTCAGAGAACAACTTTCCGGGTTCCGTTTTCTCCTTCAACTATGTGGGTTTCAGAGACTGAACTCAGGTTGCCAGGCTGGGCAGCAAGCACCTTTATCCACTCAGTCACTTGAGCCAGATCTTCCCTCCCTCAGCCCTCTCTTGGTGCTGGTGAACAAACACAGGGCCTTGTCACCACTGGACACACCCCCAGCCCCATGACCATATTCTTTAATAACAGATATATTTATCAAGTACTCAAGTGCAGTGCCAAATACATGTAAAGTGCTTTTTAAATCCCTCGTCTTACTCAATCCTCATAACAACCCTGTAGGATAAGTGCTATAATTTCCTTGCCCCACTTTACAGATAAACCTAAGATCCAGCATAAATGGGCTCAAGTCCACACAGTTAGTAAATAGGGCACTAGGTCTCTAAGCCAAGTTCAAGTTCTTGGCCACTGAGCCCCATGCCTACCTCCCACAGAGGAAATGACTTGCCTCCTACTCTGTCCAGTGCACAGACAAGGCAGTCTGAAGGCTACCGGGTTCTCACCAGGCTCACCACGTTATCGAGGGATACAGCCAGGCTGCTGGCTGGCTCGCTCAGACACAGGTGCACCCGAGGCTCAGCTCTCAGCCTCCATTATGCTGTGTTCATTACACAGGAAGACTCTGAGGTCAGGCTTTCAAATCCTAGCCCTTTCCTCATTATCTGCCCAAGCATCAGCGTTCTTCCAAGCCCTGTATTGACTTGCTCTACTCCTGGCTGCCAGCCCATCTCCATTAGATCCCAGGCATTTGAGCAAAGTACACAGCTATCCAGTTCTGACTGAACGGAATGGACTCGCCATCCCTCCTCTGTAATTTTGGGCAGAGTCTGAGAGGATTTAGAAGGTGTCATTGACTTGGAATTACAGTTCATTGTTACAGAATGAATTTCCGGAGTATGCTGGGGAGAGCTGGGCACCACACACACACACACACACACACACACACACACACACACTTTCACAAGCAGCTTTGTTCCTATCAAAGTGTCCCTCCTAATTGCACTGTGTACATCCGCTCAGGACGGCGCTGATTCTCAAGGCAGAGCGTATCAAAGAGAACTCGGCTTCCCATGGCGCTTCACGTCTGCAGCCTTCACGTTGGCATCAGTCTTGGCCTGCGTAACCACTCCTACCTACTGTCACTAACTTTCATATTTCCTCCACTATGAAACTCTTTGCATGCCTTTGTCTGATAGACGGCACAGCCAAGTCTTTTTAAGTCAGGCTATTTTGCTTGGCGGCAGCATCCTAGGCTCTTTGCTAATCCTAGGTGAGAGAAATAACTATGGACTGAGTTGGTAGCTGACTGACTGATTGTATTTTCCATATTGCACATCTGTCACTTGTCCAGAGTGAATTCAGACCTCCAGATATGGATACCTACTTGGGAGGAGGGACTTGGGGGAAAGCTCTAAGCCTGTGAAGATCCTGAAGCAGATAGTGCTGAGTTTAAAAAAAAAAAAAATCTGGGCAGTGGTGACACATTCCTTTAATCCCAGCACTTGGGAGGCAGAGGCAGGTGGCTTTCTGAGTTCGAGGCCAGCCTGGTCTACAGAGTGAGTTCCAGGACAGCCAGGGCTATACAAAGAAACCCTGTCTCGAAAAAACAAAAACAAACAAACAAACAAACAAAAAACCCGTAACATTATGGTCTGCCTGAACTGCTATCCCTCTCCTCCCCCTCACCCCACAGCTTGGAACACAAAAGTGGCTAAGAATTCAGGGACCCCAACTCACCTGGGGGAACCATAAGCCGGACAAAGCTTCCTTTCTCAGCTGCCCCTATTGCCCCTCCTACCATCTCCTAAGCCATGTAAGAAGAACTCTAGGGGTGTTCAGATAAATGGGCCTAAAAAATTGGATAAAACTTTACAATTTTCTTACAGTGACCATAACAATGAAAAGGAAGACATTAAAAAAAAGAAGAAGAAGAAAGAAAAACAAAACTTGGTGATCCTGGCTAGAAAAAGCAAAGCATTTCCTCCAAGTGTGTATATGTATGTGTACATATATATGTGTATGTGTACATATATATGTGTACGTGTATTTATATGTGTGTGTATGTATATATACATATATAGAGTTAAGCAGTTTACAAAAATTGTTAAAATTTTTAAGTTTTAAAATTTACATTATTCTCCCTCTCTCCGTGTGTGTGTGTGTGTGTATGTGTGTGTGTGTGTGTGCGTGTGTGCGTGCATGTCTTCATGCACAATATGAAAAAGTCTGTTCTCTCCTTCCACCATAGGGGTCCCAGGGATCAAACTCAGGCTGAGCTATCTTGATAGCTCATAAAATGTTTTTTAACTTCTAGTAGGTGCTAATACAGTTTAAATTTTTTTCTCTCAGTCTTTTAATTCCAGCACTCAGAAGGCAAAGGCATGTGGATTTCTGTGAGTTCCAGGACAGCCTGAACTACAGGGAAAGTTCTAGGCCAGTCAGAGACACATAGAGAGACCCTGTCTCAAAACAATAAATTTTCTTTTTAAACCAGAATTGAGTGTGATGATGCCTACCTGTAACCCCACAGGAAACAGAAGCACCAGGATAGATTGTTTGAGGCCAACCTGGGCTACATAATAAGACAAAAGACCTGGCTGACAGCCTCTCTGGCCGGAGCCTTCACCAAAAGCATACTATAGCTGTAGTTTGGTTTTTTAGCACTTCCTCCTTCCATAGTACCATGATGAGTTCTGCACCGCTGGCTAATTTGACCACCATAGCCTCTAACTGGGCTTCGAGCAGTGTCTTCCCAAACCACATAACGGGGGAAAAAAAGCAAAGAGCAAAGCACAGCTCCAGGGCATGGCAAAGTTCAGAAGTGCATCCCGCCTGATTCAGACTCCCTTCCTTCATGCCAAAAATGAAGCTGAAGTCACGGTGAGAGATGAGCAAGACACTCTGGTGTGTCATGGTTCAGTGGGGGAACAGTAATGCACTGGACATTTTTTAAAGAGCTAGAGGAGGGCAGAAGGGGCTGGAGAGGTGGCTCAGCAGTTAAGCACATTTGTTGCTTTTACAGAGGTCTCAGGTTCGATTCCCTGTACTCACACGGTGTTTCATCAGTTTCTGAAGATCTGACACCCTCTCATGACCTCTGCAGGCACCAAGCACACACATGGTACACACATATACATGCCATCAAAAACACTTATATGTAAAATTAATAAATCTAGCTAGGCATGGTGGCACACACCTTGGATCCTGGTACTTGGGAGGCAGAGGCAAAGGGATCTCTGTGAGTTTGAGACAGCCTGGTCTAGAGAGCAAACCTTGTCTTAAAAAACTAAAAAAGGGAAAAAAAAAAAAAAGGAAAAGAGTAAGTTTAATACAAATTTTAAATATAAATTAGTCAATTTAAAAAATCTAAGGGAAAGAATTTTGAATATATATGATGATAAATATTTAAGAAGATATGCTTAACCTGATTTAAACAGCAGACGAGGTATATATATAAGTATTGAAATCTCTCATTACCACATAAATGTATACTTTCCTTTGCTGAAGTGCTGAAGAACAAACATGGCCTTGAAGTTGCTGGGTCACCACTGAACTACAATCCCCAGCCCAGTGAGTACAGCTGTTCTTGATATAAGCATCAGTTAAAAGGTAAATATAGTCTTAAAGCTAGAAAAAAATAAATGAATACATTTTTAAGAAAGTAAAGAATGCCAAGCATGGTGGAGCATGCCTTTAATCCCAGCACTCATGAGGCAGAGGCAGATGGATCTCTGTGAGTTCAAGGCCAGTCTGGTCTACAGAGTAAGTTCCAGGACAGCCAAGGCTACAAAGAAAGACCCTGTCTCAGTAAAACAAAATAAAATAAAATAAGAAAGAAAAGCCACAAGCATACAACTTGGACCAGACTGAAGATTAATGTATCAACAGACTTGATCTGGGAAAATGGTTGGGAAAGCCGAGAAGGATCTGGTGCTGGAATGTGGGCAGCTCTGACAGGTGATACCTGAGACTCCAAGTTCAAACAAACAAACACTGAATGCAAATAGGTTACTGGATAAAGTGGTTGGGGACTTGATCAGGAATGAGGGGACTCTTGGAAACTGAGGTACAATGTTCCATTCAGGGGCTAGCATGACAGGGTACCATGCAAATGTGATATAGGAATGTCCTCATATCTTCTGGTGAATTCTCAAGAGAAGTCAGCTCTCTCACTCTGACATATCTCCCACTTTTAACTGTAGGCTCAGAAGTCTGAGTGGGAACAATGACATGGGAGCATGAGCAGTGGGGACCCTCAAGTCCAGTCGGCAAACTGACCTCAGGCTTCTGTTGGTTTACGAGTGACTTTGGACACCTTATTTAACCTTTTCATATCTCATTTTTTTTAATCTGGAGAAACAAGATATTTCACCTCTAGAACTACTATGTGGAATAAAAAATGTGTGCGTGTGTCCGTGTGTGTGTGTGTGTGTGTGTGTGTGTGTGTGTGTGTGTGCGCGTGTGCGCGTGTGTCCGTGTGCATGTTCCTGTGTTTATTTGTGTGTGTATGTGTGTGCATGTGTGTATATATGTGTATTTGTATGTGTATTTGTGTGTCCATGTGTGCATGTATGTGTATGTGCATATGTGTGTATTTGTATGTGTGTGTATGTATGTATGTCCATGTGTGTGTATGTGCATGTGCATATGTGTGTATGTGTGTATTTGTGTGTGGGGGCGGGGTGGGTATGTGTCTTAGTCAGAGTTTCTATTCCTGTACAAACATCATGACCAAGAAGCAAGTTGGAGAGAAAAGGATTTATTCAGCTTACAGTTCCACACTGCTGTTCATCACCAAAGGAAGTCAGGACTGGAACTCAAGCAGGTCAGGAAGCAGGAGCTGATGCCGAGGCCATGGAGGGATGCTACTTACTGGCTTGCTTAGCTTGCTTTTTTATAGAACCCAGGACTACCAGCCCAGGAATGGCATCACCCACAGTAGGCCCTCCTACCCTTGTTCACTAATTGAGAAAATGCCTTACAGCTGGATCTCATGGAGGCATTTCTTCAAGGGAGGCTCCTTTCTCTGTGATAACTTCAGCTTGTGTCAAGTTAACACACAAAACCAGCCAGTACAATGCATATGTGTGTGTGTGTGTGTGTGTGTGTGTGTGTGTGTGTAACAGTAGCTGGCACATGAAAACACTATATAAAAAGTTTTTACCTATTACTATCTGTGGTGATTCAAATAAGAATGGCTCCCATAGTCTTATACATTCGAATGCTTGGTCATTAGGGAGTGGCAGTACTTGACAGGAATTAGGAGCTATAGATTTGTTGGAGAAAGTATGTCACTGGAAGTGGACTTTGAGGTTTCAAAAGCCTAACACAGGCCTACTGTCTCTCTCTTCCTGCTGCCTGCAGACCCTGAGGTAGATCTTTCAACTTCTCCAGGTTCATGCCTGCCTGCATGCCAGCATGCTTCCCACCATGGTAACAATGCTCTGAAACTGTAAGCCAGCACCAATTATACGCTTTCCGCTATAAGAGTTGCCAAGGTCATGGTGTCTCTTCACAGCAGAACGCTGACTAACACCATTATTCGGCAGGCTCCATGCAAAACAGTGGTTCTCAACCTGTGAGGCACATACCAGATATCCTGAATAGCGAATATTTATTTACATTACAATTCAGTAAAATTACAGTTACGAAGTAGCAACAAAATAATTCCACGCTTGGGGGTCAGCACAGCACTAGGAACTGTATTAAAGGGTCGAAGCGTTAGGAAGGTAGAGAACCACTGGGGTAGAACAAAAACGCTACTTATAGGTTCCAATAAGGCACCACTGAAACTCCAGCAGCCTGGATGCAGTCACAGGACCAACCATCCATCTCAATCCTCATAGCTGTGGAAAAACCTCTGTCCAAACCCTCGTGAGGTGCCAGGTATGACTCTTCTCAAAAAGCACATTTGTTTGGTTTCCAACCCTACCCCACTCCCAACAAGATTCCTTGGTGCAAATTTTACATATCGAAGCAGACTTGGTTTCCAAGTTCTCCCAGCATTCCTCACTCTCTACCTGGCATAACCTGTCCCCAACCCTGAACCCAGGGACTAGGCTGCCCTTCCCACAGAGTCTCCTCCCTATACAATCCAGACATATTGGTCTCTTCTCTCTCTGTACATGCCCTTTCTCCACCCCCAATCACTACCCCCCAATCCCCATGGCAACTCCTCTGGCCTCAGTCCTTGGGGCCAGTGAACTTGCCCTGGAGTTCCTGCCCTTAATATAATCTAATCTGGTTTGAATTGGCTCATTTCACCAGCACAGAAATAGTTTACCAATATCTATTACCTTTTGCTCTTGTCTCTCTCTCTCTTCCTGTCTTCCTTACCCCCTCTCTCACCTCTCTCCCTCTCTCTCTCTCTCTCTCTCTCTCTCTCTCTCCCTGACACACACACACACACACACACACACACACACACACACACACGACAGGTTGGGGATTTTCAGCTGGTCAGATCGACAATCTCATGGTGCCTTCTTAGTCAGCACTTTTGATCAGCGACCTCAGAATAAAGTCTGACCCAGCTTGGAAATTCAGAGTTCTTGGCCTAAGGGCTACTGTAATAGCCCTATCTACACTAGGCTATGGGTTCCTTAGGCTAGGTGTTTTCATATCTAGTAAGCCCACGCAGACCTGAGAGGCCCTGGCTTCCTGAGTTGATGCAGTTCTGCAGAGAACAACCTGGTCCCTTGTTTGTGGATGTTTCTCACCAGCCCATGCAAGCCCCCTATCCTTCCACAGACTGCAAAGTACTGCCTCAGGCCCTTCCTGCAAGTCCTACCGAGCTACCACTTCTGCATCTGCTAGCACTTAGCAACAGGAGGCTTAATTAAAGGAAAAAAGAGAGAAGGGGAGGAGGGAGACAGTGACTAGGAAATGGAATTGTATCTCCAACTCTTCCTCTCCTCTTCTGACTTCCTTTAATCTATCCTAATTTCTTTCAGGTGCTGAGCTGTCCTTCCCCATAGAAGCAGCAACAACAAAAAAAGCCAACAGTTATGAATCGCCATTTGGGTCCTTCCCGCCCACACCCCTCAACAATCCTGTAATATAAATGTGAGTAGAACCTTTCTGATTGTGATGAGAAGCCCACAGTCAGAAAGGAAGGTGAATTAATTTCCCATCCTGAGGCAGAAGCAGGCAGATCTCTGAGTTCGAGGCCAGCCTGATCTATATAGTGAGTTCTAAGACAGTCAGGGCCACACCAAGAGTTACTGTCTCAAGAAACAAAAAACAAAACAAAAATTTAAGAAATCTTGCCCACTTGCCCAAGATCTCACATAGCCTGTAGCTGGTAAAGGCAGGAGTCAAAATGGAGTCTATGCCTCAAAACCTACGTGTGAAAGAATTGGTTACCTTTTCCATCTACCTATAATTGATATTTCCTAGCCTAGCACATATCTTTAGCTAGAACCATGGGAACAAAACCCCAGTTTACAGTCTCTGACTCTGGGTAGACACTGCATCTTTCCTTCCTGGACTTGGGCTTCTTGTGCACTCCACCTCTTAAAAGACTCTTGAAGGTAAAAACAGGACTGGAAAGGTGAAAGCAATACATTTCTGGAAGATGCTCCAAAAATCCACAAAGGTATAAGAAGCAATTTTTTTTTCCTCCTTCAAGACGGGTTTCTCTGTGCAGTTCTGGCTGTCATGAAACTCACTCTGTAGACCAGGCTGGACTTGAACTCAGAGATCCACCTGACCCTGCCTCCAGAGCACTGGGACTAAAGGTGTAGGCCACTACTGCCCAGCTAAGAATCAATTTTTGAGACACATGGAATTCATTAATACTGTAACGAATCTTTCCAGTCAGGTGTTGTTTTCTTAATTTCTATGGTTCTCTTTAAATTATAGAAGCAAAACCAGGTTCATAATGAATAGTAGCAAAGTTCACAAATAAGAATGAAACAAAGTTTCTCCAGCAAGTGCCAATGCCTGAGTCATTCTGGGCCTAAGGGATTTCTTTTTCTCCCTCTTTTTTCCTCCCCTTTTGTGGTGCTAAGGAATCAAAAGCCAGGGCCTCATACCTCATACATACAGAAAAGCACTCTACCAGAGTTACACTCACAGCACAAGGTTCTTTTAAGAACCTATCAATACAGTGTGTGTGTGTGTGTGTGTGTGTGTGTGTGTGTGTGTGTGTGTGTAGTTCCCACTAGTAATCCCTGTACATAAGAGTCAGAGACAAGAAGACTAATAGCAGTTCAAGGCCAGCCTGGACTTCATAGCAAGGTTCTTTTTCAAAATAAAACAAGCACTAACTCACAGAATTATGTGTCTCTATATATTTATAAATTTTTGTTTCTTGAAATCAGAATGTTATTCTGTGGAATTCTGTTTTGGTTTTAAGATTTTCCAAATTTTGGGCACCAAATCTAGAGCCTCACTCATGCTAGGCAAACACCCTACAGCCTTGCCATATCCATAGTTTTAAAAGTTCTTATTTTGGGCTGGAGAGATGACTCAGTGGTTAAGAACACTGGCTGTTCTTCCAGAGGACCTGGGTTCAAGTCCCAATACACACAGAGCAACTCACACACTGCCTGTAGTTGCAGTTCCAAAGGATCTGACGCCCTCACACAGACATACATGCAGGCAGAACACCAATGCACATAGAAATAAATAAATCTTTTTAAAAAAACACTTCTCATTTTGCTCAACATTACACTTATTTATATATCTCCACATCAATCTGCCCAGAACCATATGTCTTTTAAACTAACACGAGCAATTGTGTTATATGCATGGATTGAGATCTACTTACCCAGTTTCCTGTGAAGAACATTTGGCTCATGCCTCTTTTTGATGTTGTAATGGCCATGGACAATGTTAAGAATTGCTAAAGGCAGTCTGTGCGGCAAAAAAAAAAAAGAAAATATTTCTCACTTGTATCTGGTCAGGGGTTAATTTCCAAAACATGTAAGGAACTTCTACAACACAATAGCACCACCAACAAGGAAGTAATAACCCAGTTTAAAGGCAGACATTTCTCTAACGGAGACACACCAAGAGCCAACAGCTACATGAAAAAATGCCAGTAGGGCGCTGTGGCACACACCCCTGACCCCAGCACATGGGACGTGGAGGAAAGAGGGTCCCGAGTTTGAGACCATCTTGGGCTACACATAAAGACTCTGTCGGGCCAGGAGGTGGTGGCACTTGGGAGGCAGAGCCAGGCAGATTTCTGAGTTCAAGGCCAGCCTGGTCTACAGAGTGAGTACAGAGTGAGTTCCAGGACAGCCAGGGCTACACAGAGAAACCCCGTCTTGAAAAAAAAAAAAAAAAAAAGACTCTGTCAGGATGGAGAGAGACAGAGAGAGACAGAGAGAGAGAGAGAGAGAGAGAGAGAGAGAGAAGAAGAAGAAGAAGAAGAAGAAGAAGAAGAAGAAGAAGAAGAAGAAGGAAGAAAGAGAGAGAGAGAGAGAGAGGAGGAAGAGGAAGGGGATAAGGAGTAGAAGCAGCAGCCACTGCTTTACCAGAACCTATCAACACAGCTACTATAATGCAATAAAAACAAGTTGGCAACTTACTGGTGAGCATCTAGGGAGATGGGAAACCACTGCCAGTGAGAATGGTGGTAGCCATCATGGAAAACGGCAGGAGTGCCAAAACCTTAAGACTAGAACTACCCTTCCATCCAACAACCCCATTGCTGAGTATAAATCCAACTGAAAGTGGGATCTTGGCCTGGCAAGACAACTCAATAGGAAAAACATTTGCTTTGGAAGTCTGACCTGAGTTGGATCCTTGGAAGCCATGTAAATAAAGATGGAAGGGGAGACACAACTCCACAAATGTGTACTCTGACCTCCATTTATGAACTGTAGTATTCACACATGTATGTACACATATACAAACACACACACACACACACACACACCACATACAGACACAAAAGAAAGAAAGGAAGAAAGAAAGAATCTCAAAGATCTTATTTTCAGTATAATATAATATTATACTGAAATATAATATTATTTATAATAAATAAATCCTATTTATTATAGTAAAAATGTAGAGAACCACACACCTATACTTTTAATCTCAGCACTCAGGGATAAAGTAGAAGCAGCAGGATCAGGAGTTCAAGGTCAGCCTGAGCTACATGAGACTTGTCTCAGAAAGAAAGAAAGAAAGAAAGAAAGAAAGAAAGAAAGAAAGAAAGGAAGAAAAGGTGGAGACAAACTAAATATCTATTTAGAAATGAATGGATTGTTCTACTATACAGATAAATTAGAAATGTATTCAACCTTAAAAAAGAAAGAAGGATGGTATGGTGGCTCATGCATTTAATCCTAGCACTCAGGAGACAGAGGTGGGCAGAGCTCTGTGAGTTTGAGGCCATCCTGGTCTACATATCAAGTTCTAGGGCAGCTGGAGAAAAAAGAAAAAGAAAAGAAAAAAGAAAGAAAGGAAGGAAGGAAGGAAGGAAGGAAGGAAGGAAGGAAATGTGTTACATATAGTGGTATACACCTGAAATCCCAGTATACACCTGTAATTCCAGCACTAGAGAGGCAGAAGCAAGAGGCTTCTAAGTTTGAATCTAGCCTGAGCTACACAGTAAGACCCTGTCTCAAAAACAAAGAAATCAAAAAAAAACAAAAACAAGACACAACTCTACCTAACAGTACATGTGATGATTTGTGTTAAATGAACAGAATCTAGAATCACCTTGGAGACCAGGCACTAGGTATGCCTCAGGGAAGGGGGTTATCTTCAGCTCAGTAACTGAAGTGGACCAATCCTCTCCCTATGGATGGTGCTGTTTCCTGGCTGGGATCCTGGTCAGTGTGGAGAAGAAAAGTTGAGCAGAAGTTCTTCTTTCTCTCTTCCTGCCTATGGATGCAATGGGATTGGGTATTTCAAGTTCCTACCTTAATCACCTTATACCATTGACCTGTGAGCCAAAAATAAACCTCTTCTCCCTGAAGTTGCTTCTGTCATGTATTGGTGACAGCGTAGAGTGAAAAATTATAAAGACCATTTTATAAAATATATACAGGCTCACTAGTTCCAAGAAAGTAGAACTGAATATAAGATTCCAGGCCTTTCACTGCCCCGGGATACATTCCTCAAGCCTCAGGGAAGAAAATCCACCTGTGGGTGGGGTAGGCCCAAAGCAGGAAGACACATTCCTGGCCACAAAGAAAGAGCAAGACATCTGGGTGGTTCCAAGAACTAACTAACTTTCCACTGATCTTGGTTACCCCTCCCCACCCCCCCAGGTCTTTTCCAGTGTTACAGCTTGCTGAGTTCAAAATTTATAAAACAACCAATCATGTGTAACCTCGAGAAAATACAACCAATCATGTGTAACCGCGAGAAAATTCCTTCCTTTCCCTACCCCTTATTATAAAAATCTCCTTAGCGCACCACTCGGGGTCAAACTGTACTCCTGCACGAGTGTGCAGTTTGAACGCTGGCTGCCAGCTCTCTTCCCTAATAAACCTCTGCTGATTGCATCCAGGTACGGTGTCTTGGAGTTTGTGGGTGTTCACGACTTCCTGAGACTTGAGTAAGGGTCTCCCGAATTTGGGAGTCTTCAACAGCAGCAGGAAAAGTCACGATGACAGCACATGTCCCAGCAACCCAGCCTGAGTCACAGCTGTTGGTATTGTTACCAAAATGGAACTTATGCTCAATAAGGCAATCCCTGTGTCATAAATAATAAAAGATGCTACAACTCTGTAGAAAGGAAGTTAAGATGAGTAACACTTCAGTGAGAACTTCAGGTAGATTATGAAGGGGTCTTGAAGGGCAAGAGCTGGCAATCCCCGTCAGTTCAGAAATATTAGGAGAGTTACAGGTTTGTATCACAGGCAGTGTAATGGGACCCTAAAGAGGGAAAATTGCTTTAGATCTTGAACATTAGGTAATATACAGTCATAGTGGATAGAGCCTCCAGTTTCCAAGAAAAGGGAAGGTTTTAAGGAAGAAGAAGAAGAAGAAGAAGAAGAAGAAGAAGAAGAGGAGGAGGAGGAGGAGGAGGAGGAGGAGGAGGAGGAGGAGGAGGAAAAAAGAATCATCCAATAGGAATATATCCAGAAAGAGTGATGGAAAAAGGCTGGAATGCGTCTCCTAAACATCCTGCCTTGAAGATGAAGTGCAGACACTGAGACAGCAAGCTCTCCAAAAAGGCATCTGAGCTGTCCCCGCATGTTCATCCAGCTGTCTGTAAACGGTCACTCGTGTTGCCTCTGGGTCTCCGATGTGAAATCACAGCTGCTCTGTATGGACACTCACACAACCTGCTTCCCCACTCTTTCCTTTTGGGTATATATTTAGGAGTGGGATGGCTACGGCATGTAAGACATGGATGCTAAGTCTTATAGAAACCGCTTTCCAAAGTGGATACACCAACAGGAAGTGGCAGGAAAGAAAGGCAAACGGAGAAGAACATGAGAAAATACATTTGTAAAAACATTATAATGGAACTTTGAATTTCTTTAAAAACAAAGATGTATTTATGTATTTTATATATATGAGTACACTGTAGCTGTCTTCAGACACACCAGAAGAGGACATCAGATGGTTGTGAGCCACCATGCGGTTGCTGGGAATTGAACTCAGAACCTCTGTAAGAGCAGTCAGTGCACTGAACCACTGAGCTATCTCTCCAGCCCCCTTAGCAACTCTCTTAATGATGATTTTTGAAAGGTGAAAATTTACCCTAGCATGGTGGTGTATCCTTTAATCCCAGCACTTGGGAGGCAAAAGCAACTGGATTTCTGTTAGAGGCCAGCCTGGTCTACTAGTGTTCTAGGACAGCCAGGGCTACATACAGAGAACTTGTATTATTACTTATTTTATGTGTATGTGTGTTTGTGCAGTGCCCATGGATGTCAGAAGAGGGTATTGGATTCCCTGGAAATGGAGTTACAGATGGTTGTCAGCTGTCATTTAGGTGCTGGTAATACAACTAAGGTCCTGTGTAAGAGCAGCCAATGCTTTTTGCTCTTAACCTCAAAGCTATCTTTCCTGCTACTGCTTTATAAAGAAAAACTATTAAAATAGTGCATAGAAGAAAAAAGCTAGCCATTTCAGCTAGGCAGGATCTGCTATCTTTGCTCCTGCTAATGGGAGTTTCAAGCACACACACACCAACCTTTCATCTGGATACTGGTGACTCAAACTCAGGTACTCGGGCTTGCAGAACACTCACAGAAAGAATCTGCATACTGCATACACACTGAAACCCACTATAAGAGAAATTAATGAAGATCTGTATAAGTGGAGAGGTGTTCTTGCACATGGATTTTGCGTGTGTGTTACTGTGTACTTGTGTGTTATTGTATATGTAAGACAGGCATTGACACATGGACAGATTGGCGCGTCAAGGACAGACAACAGACAGAGAAAGCAGAACTGAGGATCTCCCCTGTATGAGCCAGAGAAAATGCAGGACAGTCTCCTGATTTTCTCCTGCTCCCAGAAGGGCTCTAAAATAACCTTTTTTTTTTTTTTTCTTTTGCTAACACAGCTGGAGAGCAGCAGACAACTGTTTTAGTCCTTTCTCTCCCTCATCTTCAAGGTTTAACTTTTTATCTCCTCCTTAGGAGGTGTAGCATTTTTTCATCAATAGTCACCAATGAAATTTTTAAAGATCCTTTTTCTTAACCCGTAATCCTTGTGTCTTGAGGGACTCCTTGAGACCCTTTAAGAACAAATCATGTTTGCTTAATGCTTGTCCCAGTGATTGCGTTGCTCTATCTTACCTTAACCAGATCAAACTCATAGCCGGGCTACTCTGTGGCAATCACAATGCAGGATCTTCTCTCTTCACCTGCAGTCATGATGAAGCCTTTACGGTGAAGCGTTGATCTTATGCTTGATGGACATCCATGTGGGAGCAACATTTGATGGGACCCCGACCCGAAGGCCCCACATTAGGTGCCAACTGCCCCGGCCTGCAGGGATTTGATGAGACCCTAGTGAAGGGGTTTCCAGAACAGCAGGTAATTTCCTGGGTTTGGCTCCCGGCATACTTGCTCATGGATTTTGTGTGTGTGTTACTGTGTACTTGTGTGTTATCGTATATGTGTGTTATATTTGTGTGTTATATATGTGTGTTATTATATATGTGTTAGTGTGTGTGTGTGTGTGTGTGTGTGTTCTTTAGGGCCTCATTGTGTATGAGGTACTGGCTTTACTCTCCAGCACCTCCAAAAAAAGGTATGTTTTAGCATTTCCTGTGTGATAGGCACTACTTTAAGATGTTTGACATGTACTGATGTTTTACTCGTGTGTATGTTCATGTACTATTTGTATGCACTGTTTCAGAAACCAGAAAAGGGTGTCAGAGCCCCTGGAACTGGATTTTTTTTTTAATTATATTCTTTCTATTTTGTGAGTGTTCTGCCCAGTATATGTATGTCTCTGTACTACCCGTGTTCTCAGTGCTCATGGAGATCAGACAAGGGAACTGGTCTCCTGGAACTACACACACACACTGGGGAATGAACCCAGGTCCTCTAGAAGAACAAGTGCTCCTAACTACTGAGCCATCTCTCTAGTCCTGGGCACTATTTTAAATCCCAGGAGTTTAACAGTAAATAGAGAAACAGTTTAAGTGTGGTGTGTGGTGGCACACACCTCTATTTCAGCCTAGGGAGATACAGTTGGAAGATCACCGTATGCCGGATGGAATGAAGCCTGACCTACCTAGGGAAATCTTATCTCAAAGAAAAAAGTGTTAGTGAGATGGCTCAAGAAGCAAGAACCTTTATACTGCAAGCCTGAAGACCTGAGTTCAAATCTTTATTACCTATGCAAAAGTTAGGCATGGGTGCCTATGCTGGTAACCCGGGCGTCTCACTGGGGCAGAGACAGGTGGATCCTGGGAGCTCCCTGGCACCTCACACACACATATTACACATATCACAAGAAAGAGGTGGAGGAAGAAGAATTCCTACTCCCCCAGAGCGATCTTTTAACTGAGAAAGACAAACAAGCTAAACATTGGTGTGTCCCATGGCTGTGAGTACAGGGAAAGTAGAAAAATGAAGGGAAGAGCATCAGATGGCCTGGGGAAGGGAAGCAAAGTGTAGGTGGAGAGTCAATAAGACCTGACATGGAAGACTGATAGTCTGGTAGGTGGCGATGGGCGGGGCCTAGGCAGAGGGAATAA
Source organism: Rhabdomys pumilio (assembly GCA_030674055.1). Lineage (NCBI taxonomy): Eukaryota > Metazoa > Chordata > Mammalia > Rodentia > Muridae > Rhabdomys > Rhabdomys pumilio. The sequence continues at coordinate 47,530,532 of JANHMN010000013.1, forward strand.
CAACATCTTTAAGGTCTGACTGAAGGGTGTAGCTCCGGGAGAACCTGATTAGATCCAAAGTGCCAGTCATCAAATTCCTTAAAGCAGCAAGCCCAGAATGTTCTAGTAACAAGGTAGACAGGAATGCTAAGGACACTGGGGACTCATTGGTAGAGTGCTTTGTGTGAGGACTTGGGAGCCCTGGGTTCTGATAAAACTGTGAACATCAGAAAAGGAAGAAAGGAAGGAAGGAAGGAAGGAAGGAAGGAAGGAAGGAAGGAAGAAAGGAAGGGGAAGGGGAAGGGAGGCAGAGGCAGAGGCAGTCCATATAGGCCTTGAGGCTATGGTAAAGACTGGCTTTGACTCTGAATGTGCAGCCATGGAAGCAGCAAGCCCTGTGGCACTGAGCCAGCCACCAGTACTGAAAGACTCTGAGCAGAGGACATAACCTGGTGACATTCCAGAAGGTCTCTTTGATCGGTCGAGTTGCAAAGGGAAGGGTCAGCCACAGAAGCTGTCAGAACTGACAGACATAGAATAGGCAAGAACTAATGGTGACTGAGACCAGGAAAGGAGGGGGTGGGGGTGAGATGCTAAAAGATGCCACATGGACAGGTGCTGGTGACACAGAAGGTGAGGACCAGGGGACAAGGGTCAAGAAAGACTCCAAGGTCTGAGCCCTAAATATCTGCTAGGATAGTCTGAGAAAGAACAAATTGGACCTTACTAAGTTTGAGATGTCTAGCTGAAATGGGGAAGCAAGGTTAGGCACAAGGAGGAGCCATGAAAGCTGGGGTGTGGAGTTGGGGAGGCGGCATTTCAAACTGTAAGATGGAGATCCTCAAGGGAATGAGAGCTGACAGAAGAGACTCTCCAACAGGAAAGGTCAGAAGGAAGACAAAAAGGAAAGCAGAGAGAGCTGCGGCTGTTGGTGGGGGATGGGGGGACAACAGGAGACCCAGGAGGCAGTAAAGCCTTGGGAGCCAAGTGAAGAAGTGAATGGCCAATTGTGCCAAATGCTGCTGCTGACAGGTCAAATAAAGTGAGGCTGAGAAGTGGCTGTTGGATTTGGCAAGGGCAGGCTGAAGGGCTGGCAGCAGCTGGGCTATTTACTTAGGGAGGTGTGGGGGGAAGAGTACAGGGCCCTCTCGCCTCTCTCAGGGGGCTTTTGCCCTTTTGCTCAAGACTTGCTTTGTTCACATGGGGATTCCTCCGCCTAGCAAACACCTTCCAACCCTCTTTACTGATTGCCACACACTCTGAATCCTGATCTTAGTAACCTGCCCGTTTCAGGCCACCTCTTCAGACTGCCCAGACTCACACTTCCAGGGGCCCATTTCTTTCCCAGAATAGGCTCAATAATGACTTCCTTCCCTTGGGTCTGAAGGATGATACTGACAGCATCTTTGTCTGTCTGTGAACCTTTGCGGTGGGGTGGGTGGGTGGGGATTGGGCCCTTTTAGTTGTGAGTGTATCATGCAGCATGTGGCCTGGTGTGACACAGGCACAAAGCAAACAAGAAAGAGGCTAGGAAAGGCAACACTTGGGTACAGATGTGATGGGTCCTGAGTCTGACGACCAGGGATTCGGTCCCAAGAGGAGAGAGAAGACACTACAAAGAGGAAAGAAGTTCTCACTACAAGGAGGAAGGGAGAGAAGGGAGAGAAAGAAAGGCAAGAAAGACAACTCTGAGACACCTGTTGACAAGCATCAGAGGACCAGGCCCCGGGCTCTGAAATCCTGCCTGCCTGCCTAGACCGTCACTTCCAGGGAAGCACGGGTGGACTTTGTGATCAGAGATTGGGAAAGCCACAGGACCAAGGCTACAGAACAGCAAATGTTTGGCTCTCATGCTTGTTTGGGGGAGAGAGGGAGGGTACCTCATTTAAAAAGTTGTGAATAAAATGGCAGTCCTTAAAGGAAGACTAACAAGCCACTTTGCAGTAGCTGCCCTCTGGAGCTCTCAGACTGCTATCCCACCCACACTTCTTTATCTCAGGCCACTCCCTCTGGCCATTGTTTATCCCTTTCAAAGCATTGATCCTCAAAGTTGACTGTTTGTAAATTTCTTTTCTATTTATCATCAGCCCTCCCCATAGTAATTTGAGTCCCCTGAGGACAGGAACTTTGTCCTGTGTCACACCCCTCACTGGCAGAGCCTCCAAATGCTTATCAAAAGAGTGTCCGGATACCTGCCACTTCACAGAATGCAATCCCCACTCAACCTCAGCTTCATCTGCCATAGCGTTTAAACCTTAAAGCACTGAGAGTTATTATTTCAGTTCCCAGGATGCTAGGATTCTAACCCAGGGGGCTGCTCTTCTATACTCAGGAAAGGCTTGACCACTGAGAGACAACCTGAAACGCAGCCTAGAACGCAGGGTTTGAACTCGAGTGTGAGTCAGTGTGTGTGTATGTGTGTGTGTGTGTGTGTGTGTGTGTGTCCACGCCACGCTCACCTAAAAAGATGGAGACACTCTGTTCCAAGTTTCTCTCTTCTAGTATTTGCTGAAAATCCTCCAACTCCAGCCTACTTCACACAATATGCATATACCTTGTAATCTCTTCTTCATATATGGACACCTATCATGTGTGCCCATATATGTCACACTGAGTTAGAGACTCAGTTAGTGAGAGAACAATGAGAACATTCTTTACCTAGTGATGTGGGACACGGGCAGAAGAACAAGGCAGGCAGTGTAGGCTAGCCCGGGGCTTCCCAACACCAATGCACAAGCAAGGCCCTGCCCTGTCCGACCAAGGACACTGTCAAGTCTGGTTCTGTAAGTGGAGGCTGAATCTCGGATTCTGCATTTCTAGCGTGTTCCCAGGGGTTGCAGCTGGTGCTAAGTCAAGACCCATCATCCTTCAGGGTAAGAACAAAGTCAGTGACACCTTTGTGTCACACAGACTGGAATGAAGCTCCCACAATAAATTGCAAAGACTTAAGTTTAAAAACAAAACAAAACAAGAGCAGGTCAACTGAAAAGAAAAAAAATCATAGCTGGCCAGTGTTGGCAAATGCCTTTAATCCCATCACTCTGGAGGCAGAGGCAGGAGAATCCTTGTGAGTTCAAGGACAGTCTAGTCTACTGAGCAAGTTCCGGGACAGCCAGGGGCTCTAACAAAGAACCCCTAACTGAGATGGGGAAGGGAGGCAGAAGATGGGGAGGTGGGAAGGCAGAGAGATACTGGATGGTGACAAAGAAAAAGAACAACAAAAACCAGGACAACTGAACTAACGGTATTTCCTTCCTTTGAAAAAAGCCCCTCCGTCAGGTCTGCCGGACTATCACCCTTAGCGGAACACTCGCTATCTATGCCCACCTGTTTGTTTAGGGAGGGGAGCTGCTCATTCCCTGCATACCAGCGGTCTCAGCTCTGCAGAGTTAAGGAAAGATAGGCCAGAGAAGGACGTGTGTTAATCCTTCTTCCTTCCTCTCCTGCTGGTCCAAGGAGCTTCCTGTAAGGAAATGAATTCTCTCTGCATGCCTCAGAGGGCAGCAGGGGACAGGGACCTGTGCTTAATGAGGTTGGAGGTAGGGATGCCATCTTAGCAACCTTGGCTTCCCGTATTCCTTCTAATTAATCATCTCCAAGCCTTGACCATCCCAGGCACAGCCCCAGGCCCTGATGTCAGCTCTCCATCAAAGCAACCTTAAGGTTGAGGGACTGAATGCTTGGCTCCTGCTGCTCTGGAAGCCCATGTGAACAAGTCAAAGGATGCTATTACATACATAAGCACGTTCACAGGGTCATCTAAGAACGACATGGTATTTCTGAAGTGGTATTCCCATCTGGTCTGCATACACAGCCCATGAAAACCTGGGCACAGTCACTTCAGAGACCCTGGTTTCTTAAAGAAACAGGAATACTGGAGTGGAGGGATATGCTCTGTGGTAAGGTGACTGCATAACACACTTGAGGACTTGAGTTCAGTCTCCGATACCAAACATACACACACACACACACACACACACACACACACACACACACACTCATCTGCTTTGCTCCAGCTGTTGTGTGCCAATGGGAACACGCAGTCAGTTTCTACTAGAAAAGACTAAGATAGTAGTTCCAGCTATGAAAGGAAGTTGGGAGAAAGGCAATAAGAAAGACAGAGCTGACCAGGAAGAGACAAAAATGGTGGAGAGGAAGAAACACACCTTCTCCACTGAGAACTTTGGAGAAATTTTATCTTCCAGATCGTCCCTACACACAGGACTTTTTTCTCTTGGCCTTGGCAACCTGCCACAAGGCACAGGCATGGGAGGATGAGACAAGTTCCAGAGGCTGATGAGGATGAAGTCAGAAGGACTAGGGCTAAGCTCACCCCTGCCCTGCTGCACACAGGCACACAGAGACATGAGAGAACACAGAGCTAGGAGGCAGGAAGCTTCACCAAGAGACAACCATGGAAGAGAATTAAGAAGAGACAATCAAGAAGATGAAGCAGAGAATTTATGGGAGAGTATGGCCCAGATCCAGCCCTACACCCTGGGGGCAGGGTGCAGGCTGGGCCAACACAGGACACAGCAGATGGCCTCTGAGCTGACCTAATTCTCCTCTACTGAATGAAGAGTTGGGCTAAATGCCCAGCCCCTGAGGTCTGACTCCTGCAGGCTCCAGAGATGGAAACCTAGAGTAGGAAAGCATTTATGGAGAGTCTGTGCAAGCATTAGTTCCTACACCACATCTGCATTCAGAACACTGCCTACAAGAGGAGTGTGGGGGTCTCAGAGGTGGCCTTAGGAACACAGAGCTGGAGTTTCAGCTGGAAAGCTTACAATAGCTGTGTGCAATTAGCAAGATAACTGTTTTTTTATTTTTCCCTGCTGGCTGGGAATAGAAGCACAGGCTAGGCAGAGTAGGAGAAGGTCGTGCTGCTGAGTGAAAGACTTAGTCTCTAAAGATCACACCCTTCTCCTGACGAAATGTGTTGAGGGAGCCCAGGGAACACCTCCACTTACAGGCTCCTGTACATATAAAAAGCCAAGACAAAACACAAAACTTGATTTATAAGTGTGATATGTTTTAAGTATTCACTTAGAACTTTTTTTTTTTTTTTTTTGGTTTTTCAAGACAGGGTTTCTCTGTGTAGTCCTCGCTGTCCTGGAACTCACTCTGTAGACCAGGCTGGCCTCGAACTCAGAAATCCGCCTGCCTCTGCCTCCCAAGTGCTGGGATTAAAGGCGTGTGCCACCACAGCCCGGCCACTTAGAACATTTTTAATGCATGCCTTCAATCCCAGCACTTGAGAGGCAGACTCAAGCAGATCTCTGTGAACTCTAGGCTAGCCTGGTCTTTATTGCAAGTTCCAGAACAGCCAAGGCTATTTAGTGGAATTCTCTCTCAAAACAAAACCAAGGCTTGGGTTTGAGGTTGGGATTAGGGTTAGGGTTAGTGTTGTTAGGATTAGGGTTCTGGTTAGGGTTGTCAGGGTTAGGGTTAGGGCTAGCAATGTGACTCTCCAGTTGAGTACCTGCCTATCATGCACAAAGCCACGAATTTGTGCTAGACTCACGTACATCCACACAAAGACAGAGTCTCTAAACAATATCTGGAGAAAAAAGGAATAAAGAATCTACTACTGCTACAGTAAACCAGCAAATCCAAGTGCCTACCCTCATCTAGGAGAGATGTTCTGAGTTCTGCTAATGTCTTAAAGCAACTAGCTGCTGCCTCCCTCCAATGTATAACTCTCTAAAACTTTATATAATACACCCAACAGGTCACTAATGTACCAGATGTATATTCTTAAAACCATGCACATACGTCCATGTTCAAAAATACTTCATATACAGATGTACATATTACCAAAGAGAAGAAAATATAAGCGCAGGTAAAAATTCAAGTCCTGGCCAGGACTGCACAGACCACAAAGACCTTCCTGTGGGTTCCCTGCACTAAGGTTCCTATGTGTGTTTGACAGCACGGACTGGTGTCTTCCTTCCCAGCACGGCTGCCTTCCCACTGCTCCATGCCACCTATGTTGGCACTGGCTGTTAAAAGCACCTTAGGTTTAAGTACCTAACAAGCCAAGCAGGCTTGGAGAGGAGGCCAGGAATCCTGCTCCCTCCTCCCCTTCCTCCTGGCTTACCCAGCAGTCACCAGGGCCCTGCTGCTGTACAAGGCTCAAGGCAATCCCCCTCATTCCATGGGCAAGGCCCCAGTCAGGCTGCTGCTGGAAGACTGTGCCTGCTCCTTGGGCCTTGTTACATGGAAATGAAACACCAGGCTGTTCAGGGACTGCCCAGCACATTACGAGGAGGAAGCTATAAAAGCTGCTAACATGGGTTACTTTAAGCATTTTCCTCCTCAGACACTCAAAGGTAAGGTGCTGATTTCCTTTTTTTTTTTCCCCCAGAAAAGGCTCTCTGTGTTCCACCTGTATTTATTGACATCCCAGACTCTTGGCTGTCCTTACATCCCCAAGTATTTCTCCCACCTCACTCTTCAAAGTGGCCCCTGTTCTAACCCACTGCTGATAGTGTGCCCCCAGACCACCTGGCCCACTGTCTGCTCAAAGTCTGCCTGGGAAACCAAATAAAAAACTTTTTGTTGATGCTTCAGTTTAAGGGCAGCGACTCAAACGCCTTATTTTCATGCCTCACACGGCTCCCATCTGAATGTATTCTTCTAAGTGCCACTTTTTACACTTCATGTAGAACGGGAAGCTGGGAGGAGGTCCGAGGGACAGCCTCTCGGACTCTGAGGGATGCTACAGGGCAGGCAGAGACACAAGAGAGGGAGAGAGCTGGAGAATGCCAGAGAACCTCTGCAGCAAACTGCACTGATGAGACTCCCAGCGGGGGTGGGGGGTGGGGGTGCGCAGAGGCCACAGGGCCACAGCTTTATCTTACTTGAAAGCAAGACCCTTAACATCCTGCTCAGCAAGTGCCTGTTGGTGTGTAATCCTTGAAGTACAAGACAGGCTGAAAACCTGTTTCTTCTTTCATAAAACAGGGGAAAGATCTGAGAGGGGTTGCTACTGGAATAAGCCAGTGAGATGTTTCCTATCATAATACACACATTCAGATAAGAAAAAAAAAAAAAGACAGGATCTGAACCTCGTTTATTCCATGTCCAAGACCATGTGTTTACTACCTACCCCAGCCCTGCTCATATAAACTCATCCCTATCGCGGTCTCCTTGCTCACAGCGTACAGAGCACAGCAGAAAGCATGGGCATTGGGACCAGACAAGCCTGGACTCAGTCCTTACTTTGCCCGCTCTCATATGCTCAAACAGACGCTTACACTCTTGGAGCTGTGACTCCATTTGCCCAGCGGGACAAAGGTTCCTACCTCAAAGGCAGGAGGAGAAGCAAGACTCGTGCATGCCGGGTACCACAAATTTCTGGACCAGCCCAGCACAGTTGGCCTGGCACTCCATCCACTGACACGTAGGTTCTAGCTTCCATCTCCTGATTCACAGGACACCTGCATTGAGAAGACAGAGTACAGGGGTGTACCCGCATGGTCCCACAGATAGTGTGCCACCATAGAAGGGCATCTTAGGAGTTTAGGTCTTGGAGTCTGACTAGGCTCATACCCATGGCAGGACTCTAATTCTTACACACACACATACACACACACACACAAAGGGAGCAGGGATCTCCAGACATGGTGGTGTACACCGTAAACCTTGGCACTCAATAGGCAGAGGCAGGAAGATCTTTGTGAGTTAAGAGGATAGCCTGGTCTACATAGGAAGCTCTAGGCCAAGCCAAGGTGATACAATGACACCCTGTCTCCGAGAGAAAGAGAAAGGGGTGGGGAGAGGATGCCAAGCACTGAAAGTCGTGCCTGGCTCACCAGAAATAACTCACAAACACTAGCAAGCGCCATTATCCAATGTCACACACAGCCAAGGGGACAGATAGCCAGAGAGAGCAACTGCCAATTTACCCAGAACTTCAAGCTGGATGCGGTGCTGCGAACACTGAAGCCAGCCTGCCGGATCCCAGCAAAATGTCTTTGCTGACATTTCCGTGCATTTCAACTCACTGACCTGTGCTGAGAATTAGACAGGGGAATCTGATATAAGCAACTACAGCACACTCTAGTGCTTTCCAGAATCCAGCTTTATTCACTGTGCTGTGAGTTATTTTTTCACCTACTGATCAATCACAGTTTACTTTTATGTGTGTGTTTTACCCAGGGGCACGCATGCGCTTAGAAGCACATACGTGTATACTCTTGTAGAAGCCAGAGGTCAACATAAGGTCTTTATCTATTGCTATTCGTTGTATTTTTTAAGGCAGGTCACTCTCTGGACCTGGAGCTCACATACTATCTAGACTAGGTGGGCATTGAGCCCCCACAAGGCATTGAGCCTTCCACTTTCTCATTGCTGGGATTTCAGACACAGGCTGCCGAGCCTGACGTTTTCCCTCGGTGCTGGGGATGCTCACTCAGGGCCTGACCCAGGAAGTACTTCACCCACCACACCATCTCCCTAGCCCTATGCTTATTATTTACTTTATTACCTATCTCTAAGTCAGATGAGAGCAAGAGCGAGGCTGCCATTGGCGCACTTTCAATTACATTCTTACCAATATCAGGCATTCTCGTTTCCAAGCTTTCTCCTACCCTCCTGCCATGGTGTTTCTGGGAACTAACAGCACACTGCCCAGATACTTTTCAAAACAATTCTGGTAAGACCTTTAGATCTGATAACCCAGGAGGCCAAAGCTGGACAACTTGATATAAACATGAAAGGACTTAGCACAGCAGGCCGAGAAGCGCTACTGTCAGCCTCACATGACTGTAGGTAGCTACCACATAAGTAACTTAGGAAAAGAAAGGGGTTATCCAATGACTTGGGAAGATTCCCCCCTCCTGGACTCAATGCTAGAGGTCTCTGAGGAGACCCCTTGTGGTGCCGACCACAAGCCAATTCAGGTGCCTTTAAGGAACAGACTTTTCCACATATTGAGGAAGAGGCACAACCTCCCTAAGACACTGTTAAGGAACCTTCAGAGAACCAGCCAAGGTCACAGTGTCAAAGGACAGCTTGTGGGAGCTACATCCCTCTTTCCACCATGTGGGTCCCAAGGACTAAAGTCAGCAGGATTGGCAGCAGGTGGCTTTACATCTTGAGGCCTCTTGCCAGCTAGCCCTCATGTCTCCCATGTTTACTTAAACGTGTCACTTACAACCTTAAACTGAACATCTGTAAAGATTTCCAATGCATTAGTACATGTCACTTCCCTAGAACCTTCTGCCACTTCAATCACCAAGATGTCGGCAACATTAGACGGAATGCACAGTGGACCAAACCACTTAACCTTTCGAACCAGGAAGGAGAGATAGGGAAGAGACCCTAATCCTCTTCAAGGACGAATCCCAGTGACCTAAAGATGACTCTCCAGGCTCTGCCTTCCAAAGGTCCCATCACCTTTCAACTGTGCCAAATTATGAAAAAAGCATTTTTTTTTCACTTGAAATAAGTAAGATACCTTTTCCTTTATATCAGTTAGCAAGGTCCTGAAAATCCATTAATACCCAACAGTACCTCATATACCTACACACCATTAGCAGGCAAGCAGATCAGAACTACTTCTCAGCTGGGTTTGGTGGCACGCTCCTGCAATCCCAACACTCCAGACTCAGAGTAAGGATGATCACTGCAAGTTTGAGGCCACAGAGAGTACAAAGCCAGTGAGGGATACATAACAAGACCCTATTTCAATCAATGAATCACCAAGTAGAAAAAGAACTACTCCTCTAGGGCCAATGTTACCTTATGGATACAAAAACTTTGAAATGGGCCTCCCAATAATGGGAGTATAGCTCAGTGGAAGAGCCCTCACTAGCACGGTCAAAGTCAAACTCCAGCACCACAGTTTTAAAATAAATAGATGGGCATCCCATTTTACCTGGTAATGCCACATCTAAAATATATTTTTAAAGATTTAACCATAGCGTTTTATAAACCCCAAAATTTGGAAAGGTAGCTGGGCATGGTGACTTTAATCCCAGCACTCTGGAGGGAGAAGCAGTTGAATCTCTAAATTCAAAGCCAGCCTTGTCTACAAATCAAGTTCCAGGACAGCCAAGACTCCACAGAGAAACCCCTGCTTCAAAAATCAAAAAAAGAAGAAAAATCTGGAAAGGATAGCTATTCAGTAAAAGTGATGCATTGTAAACAGTGAACTGGTTTAAACTGTTAGGTAACAGTGAGAAAGACTGTACAAAAAGAAAAACAAGTGTTTATATTATGTATTAACTACAAATAGAATCAAACTGGGTGTGGTAGTGTATGTCTATAATCCCAGGCAGTAGCAGCACAATCAGAAGTTCAAAGTTATCCCTGACTATGCAGCAAGGCTGAGCCTAGCCAGCATGAGATTCTGTCCAAAAGTAAGAAAAAAAGAAAGAAAGAAAAAAAGAAAGAGAGAGAGAGAAAAAAATAGAAAAGAAAAAGTCTGAACTATACTTACAAAAAAGTCAAATTTTCTGATAAGTCATCTGTCGTGTGTGTGTGTGTGTGTGTGTGTGTGTGTGTGTGTGTGTGTGTGTG
>JANHMN010000013.1:47541047-47561074 GCA_030674055.1 Rhabdomys pumilio
GTGTGTGTGTGTGTGTGTGTGTGTGTGTGTGTGTGTGTGTGTGTGTGGTGGTGGTGAAATAAATATTGAAAAGAAACATTTAGGGCTGGAGAGATGGCTCAGTGGTTAAGAGCACCGTTTGCTCTTCCAGAGGCCCTGAGTTCAATTCCCAGCAACCACATGGTGGCTCACAACCATCTGCAATGAGATCTGATGCCCTCTTCTGGTGTGTCTGAAGACAGCGACAGGGTACTCACATACATAAAATAAATAAATCTTAAAAAAAAAAAAAAAAGAAAAGAAAAGAAAAGAAACATTAAAAAAAAAAAAAAAACCACCAGTGTTATGTTTCCAAGTTGAATGGTCCTTAAGTGGCCTGCCTACCTTCCCTACCACAAATTTTTTTATATCTTCCAAACTCTTAACAGGTATGTGGCACTTTTGCAACAACAACAAAAAAAAATTCTACAATCCTTTTTCAAGGAAGACACACTGGCTTCCTGTCCTTCCAGTGAGTGACCGCAGCAGGTACTGAACTGAGCACTCAGTCAGAGGCTGTGCTGCCCAGCCTCAGGAGGCTTCCTTCCATCCTGGCCCACCTCTGTAGGAGAACTCAGAGCCCCAGAACCACACCTTTGAGCCTTCCTCACACCTGCTTTAGAGATCTCCAGATCTCTAACAGCAGCGCACAAAAAGAGCAACAGACCACGGCTTAAGTCCCACAGGACCCCTGAGCTTCTTTCTAGCCCATGTCATCTAAAACAACCTTCAAGCAAATGAAAGAGACGGGCCTCCTTACAGATGTAAGCCCCGAAGGTGTTCATAGCCATGTTCACAACAGATGTGTAGCACTTAGGATTGATGGAAAGGAAAAAGAGGCCCAGGAAGTCACAGATAGACACAGGGCAGGAGCCAATGGCTGGCTTGCAGCGGGGAACTCTTTTCAGTCCAGATCTTGTTGGCTTCTTGGTCATCACCAGAGAACACCCCACCCCCTTGCTGGGACAGGACTGGGACCCTGGCATTCCCTCCCCTATTGGGCCAAGGTCTGGCCTATCTTCTCAGCCTTCAGTTTCCCAAACTCTTCTCCAGCACGACCCGCCACACCTGCTCCAGTTCCCATAATAAAAAGCCCAGAAATCCTGAGAGGCTTCTCTTTGAGAGCCATTGATTGAGCTGTCTGTTTTACACCCCATTATCTCCTAGGACAAGAAGCTCTAGTTCTCAGTCAAAATTGTATAGGTCAGAAGGTGCACCACTATAAAAATATCTGTAAGTGGTCGAAGACCAAGTCAATCCGGCTTAAGTAGGAAAAGGGCAGAAATCATTAGTTCATGTCCCTGGAGAGTTCTGGGTACAAAGCCAGCTCAGGCATGGCTGGCTCTCAAAGTTGACACATCAAAAACTAGCGCTGACTGTCTTTACTCTGCATGATGAGCAGATTCTTCATCAGAGCCACACACTGTAATCCAACCAAATATAGAAAACAAACAAACAAACAAATAAATAAATTATAGACCATCTGCCCCAAGAGCTCTGGCTTACAAAAAAAAAGTACCATGAACAGTGGTGGTGGTGGTAGTGGTGGTGGTGGTGGTGGTGGTGTACATGCCTTTAATACCAGGTTTGGGAAGAAAGAGGCAAGCCTGGTCTACAGAGCAAGTTCCATGACAGCCAGAGTTACATATAGAGAAACCATGTCACAGAAAAAAAAAAAAAGAAGAAGAAGAAGAAGGAAGGAAGGAGGGAGGGATGGAGGGAGGGAAGGAAGGAAGAAAAATACCCTGGTTCAGGTCATAAGCATTCATAGAAACACACAGAGGTATTCTCTGCTCAGAGGAAGAAGGAGATAGAAAGAAAACCAGCAACAGATCCCCTGTAAACAAGTCTCTCCCACTTTAAAAACTAACAGGGCTAAAGGATGGTATTCACTTCAAATCTGACACTAAGCCATGAGATTTGTAGGACTATATAGAAAGACCAGTCAAAAGAAAAAAGGGGGGAAAAGGGAAAAAAGAAAAAGAAAAGAAAGAGAAGTAAGCTGGGTGTGGTGGCTTACAGGAGGTAGATGCATGTCCATCAGCAATTCAAGGTCACCCTGAGTTATATAGAATTCAAGGCCAGCTTAGACTACAAGACACTGTCTCAAAAAGGCAAAAACAAAATCATATTTTGGGCGCACACCTTCCCTGGTGATAATAAACATGACACAACAGGCTTTATCACTTTGTCACTCAGGAAAATCAAAATCGACTTGTTATCAGTTTTCCCAGAAACACCCAAATATGCAGGAATGCTGGCACACACCTTTTACTCTCAGCACTAGGGAGGCAGAAGCAGGTAGATTTCTGTGAATACGAGGGCAGCCTGCTCACAGAGACAGTTCTAGGCAGGGCAGGGCTACATAGTGAGACTGTGCTCAAAACCTCCAAGAGTCAAACAAGAAATATCGAAGTATGACTCCAGTGACCTAACAGGATAAGGAATTTTTTGTTAAGCTTATTGTGGTAAGATTTATATACAACAAAATTCACACTTTTTAGTAAAATGTCCTATGAATTTTAATAAATACTTATGAAACCACAGTCAGAGAAGAGAACATTTTTATAGTATCAAAAACTTTGGGGCCTGCAAGATAGCAAGATAGTGGTATATCATGCATCAACAAACACAAACATACATATACACATACATGCACAAGTATATAATATATACTCCCCATATATATATATACACATACACACACACATGCACACACAAAAGAAATAGTTTAAAGCTGGGCAGTGGTAGTGTGCACTTTTAATCCCAGCACTTGGGAGACAAAGGCAGGCAGATCTGTGAGTTTGAGGACAGCCTGGTCTACAAAGTGAGCTCCAGGGCAGGCAGGACTACACAGAGAAATCCTATCTCAGAAAAAAAACCAAACCAAACCAAAACAATAACAACAATAAAAAAGTTCAAAAAAATTTTTTCCTTCAAGTAGGCAGAGGCAGGAAAGTCAAGAATTAGGCCACAAATTGAAGGCCAGCCCAGGTTTCAAAAAAAGTTTGTTTTTGTTTTGTGTGTGTGTGTGTGTGTGTGTGTGTGTGTGTGTGTGTGCCTGCCCTTTGTCATCAACACTTCTTCAATTCCAAGTTTCTAGAAAACACTGGCATGTTCCCTCTGCAGAACATGGCAAAGTATTAATTTCAGAAGGAGGAAGGAGAACCCACCACGGGTTAGGTCAGGTCAAGAAAACATGGCCCCAAGGGCTGGCCAATTGGAGTTAAGAGCAGCCCAGATGAAACATAATAATGACTGGCTATTCCTGGCAAAACTGGCTGGCTATGGCCTCAGGGCCAACTTCATGCAGGTATGTAGTGACACGGCTTCAGGGGGGACAGTGCTGCAGTCATTTGCGAACTCTATGACCCCTTCATACCACTGCCTTGGTGTCTTAAGTTAGAATTTTACTGTTGTGAACAGATACCACGACCAAGTCAACCCTTACAAGAACAACATTTAATTGGGGCTGGTTTATAGATTCAGAGGGTCAGTCCATTATCATCATGGCAGGAGCAGGCAAGGTACAGGAGGTGAGAGTTCTACAACCACATCTGAAGGCAGCTAGGAGAAGACTACCTTCCAGGCAGCTAGGACGACCATATTAAAGCCCATGCCCAATGGCACACTTCCTCCATCAAGGCCACACTTCCTAATAGTGCCACTCCCTGGGCCAAGCATATTCAAAAGACCACATTTGGTTTTTTTGTCTTCTCTTTTTGACAGGTTCATCATATCCCAGACTGTCTCAGTTAGGGTTTCTATCGCTGTGACAAAACACCATGACCAAAAGGCAAGTTGGGGAGAAAAGGGGTTTATTTGGCTTATACTTCCAGATCATAGTCCATCACTGGGAGGAGTCAGAACAGGAACTCAAGCACGGCTGGAACCTGGAGGCAAGAACTGAAGCAGAGGGTACTACTTACTGGCTTGTTTCCCATGACTTGCTCAGCCTGCTTTCTCACAGAACTCAGGACCACCATCCCAGGATGTTATCACCCACAATGTACTGGGCCCTCTCCCATTGATCACTAATTGAGAAAATACCTTACAGCTGGATCTCATGGAGGCATTTTTCTCAACTGAGGCTCCTTCTTCTCTTACAACTCTAACTTGTGTCAAGCAGACGCACAAAACCAGCCAGTACACAGGCTGACCTCTGAAACTCTATTCTTCTGCCTCAGTCTCCTGTGTGCTGGGATCACAGGTGCACTCTAGCAGACCTGGCTGCTACATCCTACTTTGACAGCTTTACCCAGGCTGGGGTCCAAAGCCCATACCTTCAAACTGAGATAGCACACAGTTTTTCTTCCACACATGGTACCTTGGACGATTTCAGAACACCCCTCACCTTGTGCCACTCAGACAGCCACTTCTCTACCTGACTGGGGTCTTTCCACTCCCTCTCCTTAATACACATAACACAGAGAAGTCTGTTGTAGACATTTTTAATCCCAATCTAGGGTTTCTACTTGGTCTTGATAAAAGACACAACCTTTATATTTATAATAAGCCTTAAACAACATAAGAGCTGGGCAGATGTCTACCCTCTATGCTATTAGAATCTACTTTCCTATAGATTATGCTGAATTCTTACTTACAATGTTTCATCTGGGCTGCTCTAAATTCCAATTGGCCAGCCCTGTTTTCTTTGACTTGACCTAATAGCAGCGTCTCTTTCCTCCTTCTGAAATCACAAATTAAATCAATTTTCAAGTTTGTTTTCTATCTCTGGTCCCAGGGGAATGCTTTACAATCAAAACTTGACTCAATCTTTTTTGGAGTTTTCCTCTCTAACTTTGTTGTTGGGTCTCACTGATGTAGCTCTGGCTACTGGCTATCCTGGAACTCCTTATGTAGACCAGGCTGGCCCTGAACTCACAGAAATCTGCCTGACTCTGCCTCTGGAGTAATGAGATTGATTAGAGGTGTGTGCCTTCACACCCAGTTGGATTTTTTTAAACCTGTGTGGTGAGGAGCCTGTGCACATGTGTAAACATGCTTATATCTGAGAGAAGCATAGAGGCATGTTTATACGCACGCATGAGGAGAGGGGATGATGCTCTGTGCCTTTCCCTAACTCTCTACCCTATTTCTGAAGACGATGCTTCACTAAAACCGGAGCTCACTGAATCTGCAAGATGAGCAGGCCAGCAAGTCTCAGAGATCCTCCTGCCTCAGCCTCCCTTGCACTGGAATTACCAGCTAACACTGCCATGGACCTGACTGTTTATGTGAGTACTCAGGACCTGAACTTAAGTCCTCATGCCTGAGCGGCAAGCACTTTAGCAGCTGAGCCACACAGTCCACCCACAACATCTCTTTAGTCCCTTTTCTTTCTTAACTTCACTAAAGGGGGCAGGGGAGATATTTCTGGCCCTGGGACAGGGGAAAATTGTGGTGAAACAAGCAAATCCGTCGAAGCTCCCCTGGTCCCCATCTGTTCTAAATCTTCCCCTCACAGGATGTCATGTCTAAGAAGCAAGAAAAATATTCCTTCCTCTTCCAACTTTCGGCAGGAGCTTGCATGCGAGGAAGAATGTCTGGTTACTCTGTGGGTTTTCATCAGCCGTTTAACTCACGTGTTGCCGAATTATCCTAGCTCCTCCATCCCCTTCCCACTCTTCCCCTCAAGACTACAGTGGCAGTGGCCATGTGGCTCACCACCAACAGAGGGCCATCCCTGTTCTGGCAGGGGAGCTGACCTCCCTCTGTTTCAACAGCCCCTGAGACAAAGACCTAGTTCTCTTAAATCAGACCAATGACTTTTACAGATTTCTCTGCTGAAGACCCGCCAGAGAACTGCCTGGGCCCCCAGAGGAAGGGATGGCATCCACTGGGGCAAAGAGAGTGGTCTCAGAATAACCACCTTCTGGTACTGTGCCCACCCTTGCTGCTTCTAGGCACTTGTGTACAGATGTGTACAGACAGTCAACTCCTGGACACTGGACCAGGAAGGATGTTCTCCAATAGCTTCCAACCTCCCTGACCGCTGTGTTTCCAGGCCTGGGAGGACGATATTTATAGGAAGGGCAACCAGCCAAGCATGCTCCAAGTTTATCTGAGCTAACTCTGTCTTCCTGTCTTCTGTAGTTCCTCAAGTTAAACGGTGAGGCGTTCTTCCCTTTATGGCTTGATTTTTCACACAGGGGCGAAGGCTTTGAGAATTCCTGCCTAAAAGGATAGAGAAGGACCTGAGTGTGTGCCCCATCCCAACCTCTTTGGCAAGAGCCACTTCTCTGCCCAACTAGCCTCTTGTACCTGCTTCCTCCTGACACAAGCTCCCCAGCACACACTTCTTGCAACCTCTGAGACACAGAGACTCTGAAGCTTTCAAGATGGGCAATGCAATCTCTCTTGCCCCAGTCCAGTTGTCTTTCTTCCCTGCACACTCAGCTCCTTCTCATAGCATCCTACAAGGCCTTGCAAGCTCTAGATCCCTCCCACCCACATACATATACACCCTTCCCCAACTACCTCACTCAGTCCTTCCTGTACAAACTACCTCCTGCTTATGGTTGTTCTAACCCATCTTCAGCTGCTATGCACAGGCACCTCAAATATTTACCTCTTGTGGGTATTTGAAAGTCTAGTTCTCTCACATCACTGGGTTTCTACCCTTCAGAGACCTTGCTAACACTATCAAAAAAACATCGCTGGTGCCAGGACACGGCTCAGCAGAGGAAGACAGCTGCTGATGAACCTGACCATCTGAGTTCCAGCCCCAGGACTCACATGGGGAAAGAAGAAAACCCACTCCTATGGGTTTTCCTCTGACCTCCATATGCATTCCACAACATAAGTACACATGTGCTCATGCACACACAGGCACAAAAGCACACAGCACACATGAACAAATGAGTAGGATTTTTGTCTTGTTTTGTTTTGTTTTAAAGAAAAGCATCTCTAAGTTGGATGCGATGTGTCATGCCTGCAACCCCTCTACTTGGGAGGCTGAAACAGGGTGAACACAAGTTCTAGTCCTACCAGAGCTACTATACACATAGTTTCAGGCTAGCTTGGGTTACAGAGTAAACCCTACCTTAAAAATAAGCAAAACAATTGCTCTGCTAGCCATAATATATACTTTTTGTTTGTTTGTTGTTTTGTTTTTCTGAGACAGGGGTTTTTCTGTGTAGCTCTTACTATCCCAGAACTCCCTTCAGTAGACCAGGCTGGCCTCAAACTCAGAGATTTGCCTGTCTCTGCCTCTTGAGTGCTGGGATTAAAGGCATGCACCACCACCACTATAAGGTAGTATGTACTCTTCTTAATCCCAACACTTAGAAGGCTTGACGATCTCAAGTTCAAGGCCACCCTGAGCTACAGTAAGATTCTATCTACTGCTCCTTCTCAACAAAGGGTTAAAGATATAGCTCAGGCTACTTTACCTGGCATGTACATGTCTTATTTCAATACCAGTGCCACAAAAGGAGCACCCCTATTATTCTGTGTACTCAATAGCCCAGACTGTTTTTTTCTTCATAGAACCCACAAACTTATTCCATGAACAAGCCATGGTGTGTGTGTGTGTGTGTGTGTGTGTGTGTGTGTGTGTCTGTGTGTGTGTGTCTGTGTGTGTGTGTGTCTGTGTGTGTGTGTGTGTGTCTGTGTGTGTGCTGGGAGAGTATCACATCTTAGGCAAGTGTTCCACCCCTGAGCTCTACCCTCTAACTCCAAACCCTTTGCTTATCTTTTTCCTTCCATTGGACTAAAGTTCTACAAGAACATTCTACTAGAAGCCCAACTTCTTCTTGTTTGAGACATAGTCTCAGTGTAGCTCAGGCTGGTCTCAAACTCACTATGTAGCTAAGAATAATCTTTAACTTCTGATCCTCCTGCCCCCAGCCACAAAATGCTGGAATCACCGCTGTGTACTACCATACCCACCCAGCTTTACATGATGCCAGGAATCGAACTCAAGACCATTTGCATGTTAAACTATCACTCTACCAGATTAACTACATCTCGAGCCCAGCAAATATTTGTTGAATGAATAAATCTAGCCTCTACTTGTCTGTGGGTCTCAGGCTTACCCATTATCACTTCTGGGAATTCAACCTTGAATCTTCTACTGTATGACATTATACTTCACTTAGCCATGGTCACCTAATCTTAGGGGAAATTCTATGACTTCATATGTAATTTGAGTTATTGAATATAGAATCCATAGCTGGGTATGGTGGTTCATGCCTTGAATTCCAGCACTTGAGATCCAGAGGCAGGAAGACCTCTGTGAGTTCGAGGACAAAGAGAGTTCCAGGACAGTCAGCAATATAACAAAATAAATAAATATAGAATACATTCATAAGCAGAATACAGCACAGACCATCTGACTTCTTCTCTTCTTTATCTCTGCAATGCCCATCCAGCCTTTTGCTATGATGACACATCCATGCATACATGACCACCTTTATATATGACATCTTCATACATGACTAACACATACATACATCATCTAGATCCTTCTAGGGCTTAATTTTAAAGGAAGAACCACACTGTAGGTACTATGAGCTGCTCAGTGGTAAATCGGGGTCTGCCTAGCATGCATGAGGCCCTTGTTCCTGGTAGCAAGGCCAGCTTTGCCTGCTCTCCCTTGTGCTGACAGCCGCACAAGAGACAGGTACAGCGCTCATCCAGCCCAGCACGCATCAGCTAATCTTAGCCTTCAAAGAGTGCTTGTGGACAGCAGAAATCTTCAAAGCCACTGTGGGCCAATGACTAGCAAATTCAAACCACCCAAACCTGGGAGTGGGGGGGGGGGGGCAGTAGGTTGGGGGAGGGGTGACTGGTTATAGGAACAACCCAAGGAGTTCCAAATGAAAGAAAAGTAAACAGATGTGGGCTCTTCCCCAGCCTTTGAGCCTCTCAGAGGAGGGCAAACCTACAAGTGTTTTTCAGAACACTAGTCTGATTTTCCAAAATGCTTTGACATAACTAGTGGAAGAACTACCAGCTACCCCCTGGGCTGCAGGTTAAGTATAGTCCCTCTCCAGCACCGGCCCCACCCCAAGTGAGATATTAAACACAAGAGACCCAGAGGACAGAAAGGTACCTAGGGGAAGCGGAAGAAACCAATCTTTTCCCCCAAGGACCATTCAGCAAGTTGGCCTGACCAGGCAAAGTTGTCTGCACTGAACCTCATGCCAGGCAGCTGGCATGTTATACCCCACAGGTCTGGGACATGGTAAAACCTCCTTGCCTTTCCTCTGGAGGGCACTTTACTAACTCCTAGCCAGCCCACCCAGGTATGTCAGAATCTTGCACCTGATCTGTTCCCTGGAAAAGCAAATAAGATGGGTTTCCACAAGGATCTGCCAAGCCGGGAAAGGAAACACAAGCCCTTCACCAGCAGAGGGTTCCTTCTCTTGGATCTTTCCACAGGATCCCATCACACACTGCCACCATGCTAGGGGTGACTGAACACTCAGGAGTGCCGGGACTGTCTGGGTTTAACACTGAAAACATCATGTCCATGGGGCAGTGGTGCCGCACACCTTTAATCTGAGCACTCAGGAGGCAAAGGCAGGCAAATCTCTGAGTTCAAGGCCAGCCTGGTCTACAGAGTGAGTTCTAGGACAGCCAGGGCTACACAGAGAAACCCTGTCTCAACAAAAGAAAAGGAAAAGGGGAGAGAGAGAAAGAGAGAGAGAGAGAAAGAGAGAGAAAGAGAGAGAGAGGGAGAACATGACCATGTTCTAGTATGAGTGGGGATGCTATAGACTCCCCAGTGGTTTGGGAGTGATTCTTGTCTTTTTAGAAAGGCAGTTCAGCTCACAGAGATGGCTCTTCCCATTGCTTGTCTTTGTATGGCTTGTTCCCCCATACTGGTTTAAGAGGAATAGAATTCCTTTTGAGGTTCAATTGATTTCTTTGAAACAGAAGCTTTTCTTTTGAAAAATACTGACAAACATACGAACATCTATGTGGGGTGTGGTGGGGTGCACCTGTAATCTTGAAGTAGGCATTCCAAGGCCACCCTCTGCTACATAAGACATTCTATAAAAACAAAAACCATGTACAGCCACATAGCCAGCCCTTCTTAACCTTGGTGGGGTGGAACAACCCTTTCATAGGGGTCATCTAAGACCATCTGCATATCAGATAGTTATAATTTATAACTAGCAAAATCACTGTCATGAAGTAGCAACAAAGATAATTTTATGGGCCAGGTGGTTGTGGTGCACGCCTTTAATCCCAGCACTTGGGAGGCAGAGGCAGGCGGATTTCTCAGTTCGAGGCCAGCCTGGTCTACAGAGTGAGTTCCAGGACAGCCAGGGCTACACAGAGAAACCCTGTCTCGGAAAAAAAAAAAAAAAAGATAATTTTATGGTTGGGGGTTAGCATGGCGTGAGAAACTGTATTAAAGAGTTGCAGCATTAGGAAGGTTAAAAAAACATTGTACTTTAAGCTTTTTGTTTTATTTATTTATTTATTTATTTATTTATTTATTTATTTTTTGAGACAGGGTCTCTCTATTACAGAGCTCTGGCTGTCTTGAAACTCTATAAGCCAGGCTGGCCTTAAACTCACAGAGATTCACCTGCCTCCCAAGTGCTGGGATTAAAGGCATGTGCCACTACTCTGTACCACATTGAAAATAGCTTGGGGCTGAAGTGTTCTTCAGGTACAACATTTGCCTAATGTGTTAGACGCCAGGGCTCCTGTTCTCTGCACTTAAAAGAACAACAGCAACAAAATCCTGAAGCTTCAGATAACTGGGGCTGCCCAGTACCCTGCTGGTGAGGAGAACATTGTCAGAGCCCAGGCTATGTCCTACCTGGCCATGAGGCACTGAGTCAAACGCAGACAACAGCTTGTTTGACTTAGTAAAACTCCTGGCTGCTGTTACCGTGGATTTTCTACACTTTCAAGTTTGTCTGAAGGGTTTTACATCACCGTTTTTTGTTTGTACAGGGTCTCACTCTAAAACTCAAGGCTGATTTTAAACTGTGTAGCCCATATTGCTCTCAAACACATAAAAATTCTCCTGCCTCAGCTTTGCTCCACCACATTCAGGTTCCCTTCTTCTGAAAGTGGGTCACTGGGTTGCCAGGCTAGTCTCCACCCACCTCCTACACTCAAAGCTCTGCTCCGGCCTCAGTCCCTTGAGTAGCAGTAGCCAGGATGAGTCACTTAGCCTAGCTTAAGTGATCCCCCAACTCCCACACCACCCCCCAACAATGCTGAATGGGGAAACAATAAACAAGGAGAAATGCCTTGGAAGGTGCTCCCTCCTCTCTGAATGCAAAGCCCTCCAGTTTGGCACCTAGTACCCCTCCATCTTCATTTCCCACCTCTCCTTTCTCATGGTTGTTGGCACTAAGGAAATCTATTAGGTGACAGGACCACATCTATTTGGGGGAAAAAAAAACCACCCACTGCCTGAGACAGGATTTCAGCTGACAGTGGGGGAGGCAGACAGAGGGATAGAGAGAGGGTGACCACACCCTAAGGCTATACCTTGCTGACCTCAGCAAGATGAACAGGGCCTGGCAAATGGGTCCTAAACGTCCCCTAGAGAGGAGAGGGGAGAGGGGTGGTTTCCGCATTCAACAAAAACAGCAGTGGGAAAAGCTAGAGCCAAAAGCTAGACATATTCCATTCCACATCCTAGGACTTCTGGCAGCCTCTCCAGGAGAGCCAGGAAGAAGCAAGGAAGCCACCTCCAGTCGCCATGCCTCGAGGCAGGGGTGGGGATGGGGGGAATTGAGGCAGGCAGGAAGGGTACGAGTGCTGGACAGGCTCCAAACTTTTGGGGCCCAATTTCTCCAGTGGTGGTGGGAGAGTCTTCCCTAGTAAAGGGAGAAAGGCACTTTAGAAAACAAACTGTAGAGGGCTAACCTGGCAGCCACCTGAAGTAGCAGCACCAAGTGTGAAGGGTTGTAGCAAAGCCTCTCCAACTCCACCATTTACCAGCCCCTGCACACAGTGATGCAGGGGTGAGACCATGTCTCAGAACACACAGTGATGCAGGGGTGAGACCCCACCTTAGAACATAGACAGTGATACAGGGTGAGACCTTCTCTCAGAACACACACACAGTGATGATGTACATGGCAGGCTTTTGATCACAACTCACATTAGTGCAGCTCTTTTGAAGCTGGGCATGACGTCACACACTCATTTTGCCACCACTTTAGGAGGCAGAGAGAGGCAGAGGAGTCAAAGTTCAAGGTCACTTTCCTTTACATAGGGAGCTCTGAGCCAGCATGGGACACAAAAGACGAGGTCTCATCAAGAAAATAAATAAATAAAACCGAAAGAAAAACAAACCAGCCCACAGCTCTTTTAGAAAGCAGTTTGAGCTGACAAACATAGGAACATCAGCTGTGAGTGATGGATGCTCTTGGATCTATTCAATCCATGTCTAGGACTCTCTCCCAAGGACACCACTCTCCTGAAATACCATGTGGTCATTTAAAATGACAGCAAGAAACACCAAGAAAGATGGTCACCATGATGACAGTGATGATGTAAGAGAGAGAAAAATTGGATCTAAACATTATTACACTTACTCTCTGACGGTCACTTTGGTTTTCTGGGTTTATTTCTAAGGAAATACAGCTAAACTGGTGACAGTATATTACAGAGGTATATTTTTGAAGCCTCTTCCCATTTTTTGTTTGTTTGTTTTTTTCCTCTGGTTTTTGTTGTTGTTGCTGTTTCTATTATTTCCCTCCATGGAAAGGCTCATCATTTGAACTCTGTGGACAGAGACAAACAGACAGACAGACAGACAGACAGGCCTAAGAAAGAAATTCATCTCCTACTTCTCCATGAAACATTGAGGGTCTTTCCTATGGCTTTAGCTTCTTTACAGAAATAATAGATTTTTTAAATGGCCCTTAAATTTTAAAAAGTTAAAGAAAACAAATATAATAATAATTAATAATAATAGTAGTAGACTCCCTAAACTTGCCTTGAGAATAAAAAGAAAGAAAACACAGAAACATGATGCTTTCTGATCTGACACAATAGGCAGACCCCTTATTCTTTTTTTTTTTTTTTTAATGTGTATGAGTGTTTTCCCACATGTACAGCTGCGCACTGTGTGTGAAGAGCAATGGATTCCCTAGAACTGGAGTTGCAGATGTTTATAAACCACTGGGTGGGTGCTGGGAACCAAACTTGATCTTTTGCAAAAACAGCAACTGCTCTTAACTGCCAAACTCTCTCTCCAAGCTCCAACCATTCTTTGTTGTTGATGTTGTTGCTTTGCTTTATTTGGTTCGGTTCAATTTTTCAAGACAGGGTTTTAATATGTAGCCCTGACTATCCTAGAACTTGCTCTGTGGACCTGGCTAGCCTCAAACTCACAGAGATCCACCTGCCTCTGCCTCCTGAGTGCTGTTTTTTTGGTTGGTTGGTTGGTTGGTTGGTTGGTTGGTTGGTTGGTTGGTTTTTTAATATTCTCTGTGATATGATACCTCAGACATCATGCAGTAGCTTTTAACAGCAAAGGACTGAAGGACAAAGGCACTGAGGTACAGCTCCTTCAGTGGGGGAGCACTTAACTAGCAAGTTCTGAACTCTAGGCTCCCAACAGTAGAAAAGTTGGGAGAGGGGAGACTTGCAATTTTGATAACCTTTATATTCCCCATCTAAACGTTCACTGAAATAATGAATAGGAATCAAACTGCAAATTGTAAAGAACCTACAAATGGAATGCCTAAGGAATCCATTTTTGCAGTGATCCTGAAGGAGAAGGGGTTTTCACAAAGACCAGGTACTTGGATTATTTACACAATGTTCAACAGTACATTAAGTGATCAAACCAAATACTGGAGAAGGGAGCTGAAGAGGGAATGTGCAGGGTTGAGCAGCAGGAAAATGACCAGCCTTCCTTCCCAGAGGAGGCATGACTTTGGAGGATAAGGTCAGCAATCATTAGCTCATGCACCTTTAGCCAGCCAGAAGAGTGATCTCTCCGCTCCCTTCAGGTGATCTATAACTCCACTAGGCACGGTGCCACATTTCTTATCCCGGACGAGAGTCACTCCCAGCCCAGGATTACAGGAAATCTCCTCATTCTAATAGGCTATTTAGAAAGGGAAACGAAGTTATTATTTGCACGGCTTGGACTGTGTGTGGGGGTGGATGCTTGCCCATATGGGTACATGGACACACGTAGAGACCCTAGGGCTACACTAACACTATGTGTCTGTCTTCAACAGTTCTCCACCATATTTTTCTTTTTTGAGACAAGGTCTCTCTCTGAACTGAAAGTTCTGCTAGGTTGGTTGGCCAATGAGCTTCAGCAGTCTCTCTCTGCTTCCCCAACACTGGGTCTACTCTCAGACTGTTACCTTATTTCTGGGGATCCAGACTCAGGCTTTTGTGACAGGCACTTTACTGTCTGAGCCATCTCCCCAGCCCTAAGTTCTTTCTTTTATTATTAGAGTACTGGTAGTTAGGGTACCTGCGTGCGTGCGTGCGTGCGTGCGTGTGTGTGTGTGTGTGTGTGTGTGTGTGTGTGTGTGCGTTCAACTCCACACAAGGTAGAATTATCTGGGAAGAGGAACCTATATTGAGAAACCTATATTACCTCCTGAAGCCAGTCTGTTGGCATCTTCTAGATTAATGATTGATGCAGGGAGGCTCACCCTACTGTAAGCAGTGCAAGCACCTTCATGGCTTCTACTTCAATTCCTGCTTTGAGTTCCTACCTTGGCTTCCTTCAATAAACTGTGACCCAGGATATATAAGGTTAAAAAAACCTCTCTTCTCTCCTCTCCAAGCTGCTTTTCATCTTGGTCTTTATCACAACAAGAGAGAACAAAGACAGTATTACTTTGGTTATTTTGGAGTTTTCGTTGTTTGTTTCTTTCTTTCTTTAAAAAAATGACTTGTTCAAGAGAGCATACACTTATGTATGATTGTTGCTTAACAGTTTTCTCCAAAATTGAAACTTTCCATTTTAAAGGGAAGCTCCTTAATGCAGGAAGGGAAAGCAACTTGAAATAGCTTCAGGAATTCCCTGAAACTGAACAGATTCACTAGGCTCCTTCCTGACAGACTAATCTATAAAAGCTGAAAGTCGCCCTTAGACTTAGCAAAGCCAAGCTACAAAGGGCAAAGAAGACTGAGACCAGAGCAGCTGCCCACAGAGGTTTAGACAAACCCAGGCACCTGGGAAGGACACTCTCCCAAGCCTTTGAGCTGCCTGTAGGCTGTTCTGTGAATTCCAGGTTTCCAGTTTTGTAAGTTGTCATCTATACTTCAGGGGGCTTTGGTGATGCAGCTGTCTTGAGTCATTTCTGCTCCTATAAGCAACCCCTAACCCACATTCATGTAAGTCACCCCAATAAAACTCACTGGTTCACCAAACTGGATTTGATGGTACAGTACTTTGTTCTGTCATGGAATTCCTATCAGGAGTGAGACCTGTGTGTTGTATCTCCCCAGTAAAAACTCTGCCACACAGCAACCATGCATGAGGCCCTGGACTTAATCCTATACATTATATAAAGTCTGTGATGGGGGGGGGGGTCATCGCAAAAATGTAAATGTCTAGCTAGAAATAAATCTTTTAAGATAGCTTACTTTGCCTTCCTTCCTACAAAGAATTGCTAAACTGATGTGTGTTCTTCCAGGCTGCTCCTTTTTCCAGATAAATGTACATGTGTACAGTTTCTTTTTTACATATGTAAGATCATGCCCTAATTTTCTGCTACCTGCATCTTGCATTTCATGGCAAATCAAAAGCATGTCTGTATAGGCAGTGTATGGTGGTCACTGTCCCTGAGGCAGAGAGTTTGAGCCAAGTCCTGGACTTAGCACTGATGGAGCCTTAGCCAAGTTACATAACATCCCTTTTCCCATAAGACAAAAAAAAAAAAAAAAAAAGTTCTAATAACAGAAACCAAAGTATTATTATGAAGGCTCAGTTTATATTATAAGTAAGCTAATTCCCTAAATGTTGGCCCTGGAAATAGGAGGTCACCAAGTACCATCTGTATGTTGTTCATTCTTTTTACTTTTTTTTTTTTTCCTTCTTTAATTCCCATATAGTGCTTGGATAAACCATAACCTATTGAGCCTGTTCTTTAATAGACTCAGGTGAATATTTTCTTTTCCAACACAATGTTTTTATTGATTCTTTGAGGATAATTCTCTATTTTTTTTTTTTTTACTGCAATGAGTTCTATTTTTTCAGTACTAAGGATTGAACCCAAGGCCTTGAACGTACTAAGCAAACAAGCACCCTACCACTGACCCACAGCCCCAGCCTGGCAGTGAGAACTTCTGGACACAGGTCCTTGCATATATGTGTTGCTACTGCAGTAGGGCTGTTTCCAGTGTGTGGGTTGCTGCATCTAAGGTCAGGCTCATTTGTTATGAAACATGTTGCCAGCGTTTCCCCCAAAAGGCCACACTAATTCATATCCCTGCCAGCACCTCATGTGTGCCGGTTTCTTAACATCTCCACAACACTGGCAGCCCGGAGCTTTGGCATCCGTTCTGCACTTGCCTTCCCTAAACGAAACCTAAATCAAAACCACCAACAATGCTCTGGTTAAAGTCCCAGGGACACCTAATCCCTTTGTCTCTTCTAAACAGAATTAGGCTTTTCGGTTCTTTGACAGACCTTCAGTTGCCTGGACACGGTTCTGGGATGACTTTGAAAAATATAAATAAAACACACTTGCTGTTTCCGAACACACTCCAGAGAAGCCTGAGTAGGCCTGCATGAGGCCCCGCTGTCCTGCTTTCTATCACAAGCAAAAAGATTTCCAATAGCAGCTGGTGTTTTCCTGGGTGGAGATGAAAGCCAGAATTTGTATATAAACATTATCCCAGGGCTGGTGGGGTGGGGGCTCGGAGTGGAGTGAAGGTGCTGAAGGCAGAGGCTGCTATATCCTACTAATGTCTTTAAAGGACAGGGCAGACATGAACACCTCCAGCCTGTCCCACCAGAGGCCTCATGGAAAAAGGAGGCATTACAAACCCAAGCCGGCCTATACAGGCACAGTTGACACAAAAAAGAGCCAAGGTGGAAGCTGGGCAGAGCTCAGCTGCCAGACAGGAGAACCAGGACGGAGGTATGGGAGAACATGCTGGAATCTTGTCCCTGTTCTGCAAGTTCACACCTGCTCAGTCCCTAGGATCATAGTCCTATCATATAGGGACAAGGCTCACTCTGGCCTCATCTCCAGGGTCCAGAGACACAGAGTGACCACTCCATAATCTGTGGTCCCCTTGGAATAGAGGGGAACTGTGGTGGAAGGCCTCTGAGTGGGGCGGGCCCCTGGAACTCCCGAGCAGGAATGTCAATAATTCTCAGAACTGCCCAGCTAAGCTCCACAGACTCAAAGCCATTCATCTTCCAAACTTGTTTTTCAGGCTATTTTATGGCTCAAAATCATTCACCTTTGATCTTTCCGCTGTCTCCTAACCTCACAGCAGCTCAGGGACTCAGGCTGGGGAGGCGGGGAAAGGTACAGAGTCTCTGGAAGGGATGGTAAGAACCAATTCCAAAAGCAGTACCCAGGAACCTCCCTTCATAACCCTGACCAAGGGATAACTCAGATAACAGGTGCAGGCTAAACTCCCTCCTTGGCAGGAGAGGCAGCTGGGCCACCTTCACCTTTGACTCCAAATAGAATACAGGCAGTCCCCAGTGAGCTCTGGGTCAAGACAGACCTTTTCTCTAAGACCTTGGAGCTCGCTTCCTGACACATCCAGAGTCACAAGATGGAGTTAGGATTTCCACCTTAGACATAAAGCAGTCAATTAATTAAGTGGCTGATCGCCTGCCCTTGAGGGGCTTATACTCTCAATAAAGGACGCACTGTTTCTGTGTCCTGATTAACATAACTGAGTAACCCACATGCCAAAAAGTGCCATGCCACCCTATGGGCTTCCCTGAGCACTGGCCAGGTATGGCAGTCCACACCTGTCATCTCAGCACTGCAGAGGCTGGGGCAGGAACATGGCATCTTAAAGCCCAGCTTGGCCTACACAGCAAGACCCTGACTCAAAAAGCAAAACCAAACAAAAGTCCCTTCTGTTTGTTTGAGACAAGATCTCACTATGTAGCCCTGGCTGACCTGGAACTCAATACATAGACCAGGCTGGCCTCAAATAGCCTCACAAATATCCACCTGCCACTGCCTCCAAAATACTGGGATTAAAGTCGAGAGCTACCACACCTGGAAAGAAACTGCTCTTAACCATAATGTTAAAAATTGCTAATTAGGTCCACTTCACAGCCATGTTACTGGAGCTCAGGACTCATCTCTGCTTAGCCCTTTCCAAGGCCCTGGGAAGAACCTGGGGTGGGGAGGGAATGTGTACCCACAGTCGGATTCTCTGCCATTTGTCAATACCCAATTTTTTTAGTTGCTATAAAGAGACTTTCTCTCTCCACTGTGTTTTGCTGTTACTCCTCCCTCACTACTATTCAGCAGCTAGAGGGGCCACATGCATTCTGGGAGTGGATGCCCATGGGAGCTGCCCCAGGAATACAGTCAGAGTCTAGCAGGGTCTATCTGTGCAGTTCACTGTCACCTCCACAGAGAACAGACATCACCAATCACCATTAGTGCAGGTACAGCTCCTAGGAATAAGTACCTGGTGGTTCAGACACCATCTCAGCTCTTGTATTATTGTGTGTGGTCATTTGAATGAAAATCTCCCCCCACCCCCATAGAGTGGCATTATTGGACGTGTGGCCTTGTTGGAATAGGTGTGGCTTTACTGGAGGAAGTGTGTCACTAAGGGGTAGGCTTTGAGTTCTCAGATGCTAAAGCCAGGCCAATGGCTTATTGTCTATTCCCGCTGCCTGCTGATCCAGCCACGAACTCTCAGTCACTTCTCCAGCATCATGTCTGCCTGTGTGCTACCATGCTTCCTGCCACGATAATAATGAACTAAACCTCTGAACAGCATGCCAGCCCTTTTTCCTTTATAAGAGTTGCTGTGTTCACTGTGTCTCTTCACAGCAATAGAAACCCTAAGACACCATGTTACCAAGCATGTGGTAAGGGTGAGGGAGGGGGTGAAAAACAGATGTTTCCACTCAACAGTCCTGCAGAATTGTATGTGAGAGGACCAATGGTCCCTAGTCAAAAGAGAAAACCCCATCTGTCAGAAATACGTCCAGCAGCAGGACTTCCCATTATATAGCACCATAGCTGCCTCTTCCATTCTCAGTGGAAACTGCACAGAAGAAAACTGACCAAAATTCTCTAAGACACACATGAAGCTTGGCTCTGTGTGTAAATTTGCCCAGTTTATCTATCTAAACTGGGTTAGTTAGGTTCCTATGGCTGTAGTTAGGTTTACACTGCTGTGATAAAACACCACGGCCAAAAGAAACTTGGAAAGGAAAAGGTTTATTTTCAACTTACAACTCTAAGGTCACATTATCACCAAGGGAAGTCACAGCAGGAAAAGGCCACGAAGGACTACTGCTTAATGGCTTACCCAGCTTCATTCTTATACAGCTCAAAATCACCTGCCAGTGGATGGCACCACCTACCATAGGCTGGGCCATTCCACACAAACACTAAGGCGATTCACAGGATTGTCCACAGACCAATCTGGTGGGGGCATTTTCTCATCTGAGATTCTTTCTCAAATGAATCTAGCTGGGTCAAGTTTACAAAAAAGTAAAAGTAAAAAATCATGACAACTGGCCCACTGTCAACTTAACACATCAATCCATTACTATTAAACCATAACCTTTCCTTTTTTGTTTATCCCCCAAGATCTCATACTAGTATCAATTATCTCTATATAAAACACATTCCAAATTTTAGAAGACTCTCAGTCTTTAAAAATTCAACACTTTAAAAGTTTAATCTCTTAAAAAAAAAAAAAATCCAAAGACTCTCTAACATATCCATTGTCTCTCTAAAATTTCAATGGCCTCTTTACTATGGAATCTTATAAATTAAAGATTAAGTTATATACTTCTTATTTAGGAACAGCCAGGGCACAGTTACAATCAGATCAAAACAGAACCAAAGTTCAACAATGTACCTGGTATTCATCATGAC
>JANHMN010000013.1:47586074-47640273 GCA_030674055.1 Rhabdomys pumilio
GAGAGAGGAAAGGAGGGAAGGAAGGAAGGAGCAAGGGAGGGAAGGAGGAAGAAAGGGAGAGAAGAAGGTTAGGAAGGAGGGAGGAAGGGAGGGAGGGAAGGAGGGAAGGAGGGGGGGGGAGGTTAGTTAATAAGTTAGTGAAGAAGCGTTTATCTCAATGGTGGAGCTTGCCTTCCAGGTACTGGGTTAGAGTCATAGGGCCACCCTCTTGTCCCCAACCAAGAAAGCTAAACAGATACCTAATGCAAACAAATCTTATGCATCACAGCACCAGGAAAACTTACAGCAGGGTTGAGGAGATAGCTTAATATGAAAGCACAGGACCTAAGTTATGTTCTCCAGCCACCATGGAAAAGTCAGGTGTGGCAATGCACCTTTAATCCCAGCCTTGGGGACACAGAGAGGGCCAAGCTCTGGAGCCAACCAGCCTACCTTAGTCAAGAAGCTTAGGTTCAGAGAGACCCTGTCTCAAAAAACACAATGAGGAGTGATCAAGGAAGATACTCATGTCAAACTCTAGCCTCCACACATGAGCACAAACGCATGTACATGCACTGGTATGTACAGGAACATATATACACCAAACTGTGCCCTCAGTGGCAGCCTGCCCAGTGTTTCTCCACCACATGCACGCACGCACGCAGCCACGCACAGAAAATCTAGAAGACAAAAACATCCCTACAATGTTTGGCCATCCTGAGAAGAGGGGTTCAAAATGAAAACTCAGCTCATCATCTCTTCCCTCCCCACCCCTACCTCCAACAACCAACCAGAACTGTCCCTCAATGCCCCCACCCCCAACTCCAGACTCAGGCAGTGTCCTTTGGATCCCACGTCTCATCTCCTTCAGGGTCTCTCTGTTTTTGGAGGTGACTGCTAGGGATGAAACCAGGGTCTACCACATGTTGAGCTAGTGCTTGGCTACTCCACTTAGTTGACAGCCCCCAGTCTGAGCCTCTGATCCAGTCTGTCTCTCAGTCACTTGGTCCTCCTGCCTCTGCTCCCTCTGCAGATGTCACACTGGCCGCCTTTTTCCTCCTGCTGGTCCTCCACTGGCCCTTTGTGACCCACACTCTGCTTTATGCAATGCTCTCTCCTCTGCTCCAAGTCACCTTGATGTCTGATTGGTCTTTGAAGTATCACTTTTATAACTCCCTTCATTACCCAAAAAAACACCTTCTAAGGCTTCTAATTTTTATTCACCTTAAATTATAGCTCCTCTGTCTGCTTTTAATTCTAGAATTATTGTTATAAACCATTTTGCAGTGCCATGGATTGAACCCATGGCCTTTTGCTATTTTCCGGGATTGTTTTTTTTGAGACAGGATATTGCTACATAAGCCTAGGCTGACCTAAAAGTTGCCATGTAGTCCGGGCTGCTGCCACCTCTCAAATGCTGAGATTCTAGGTACAGCCTACTACTCCCCATAAAAATTACCAATGGTGCTGTCTAGCTTCCCTTTCGGACAAATCAGCTCACTTAGAGCTCTCGTTTTTTGCTGAGGCAAGCTAATTCAGTGTCTCAATAAAACGGAGCTAGTTAGCTAGCTAGTTAGTATACCAAATGCCAAATAATCCTGCTTAACCAGTCCACCAGAACTAGTTTATCTACATTTACTTATTTACTTACCTTGGTTTGTTTTATGAGATGAGGTCTTCTTACCTCTGACTCCCTAGTGCTAGAATTACGGGGGTGTACCACCATGCTGGGCCCAGATCTAGTTTAAATCTCTCCTCTGGACTGCCTTCATTAGCAACATCAGGATTTGCTCATCTTCCGAGCTTTAAAATCTAAGTAGTTGCAGCCAATTCAACCGTGATGGGTGCCTTATTCAAGTCCCCAAGCTGACTTAGCTTTGATGTGATCTTCCTCCAAATAACCTTAATTTCTCAATGTGAAGGGGCCCGAGAGGCCCTCTTATTGTACGCATTTGTTTATTTATGGGATAAGGTCTTGATAGGTGGACCCTGATAACTCATATCCGCAACTCACGTTTGGCCCTGGCTATCCTTAAACGCATGATCTTTCTAACTAGGCCGCAAGTTAAGTTCTTGGACAACAAGTATGTGCTACTACCAGGCCTGACCTTAATTTACTGATTGACTGACACTTACTGCATAGCTCGGGTTAGCCTTGACCTAGTAGCCATTCTCCTGCCTCAGTTTTCTAAGTACTGGAATTAGAGGCATGAAGAGTAAAAATGGCCTATTCTGGACATGATAAATTCAAACATGATAGCGTGAGGAGAGCTGCCTCGAGGAACAGACAGTTGAGAGAGACGCTCCAATCCCTGGTCTTTGATCTGAACTCTGGCCTTGACTCTGTTTTACTCTCTCAGTTACCGAGTCAATTTTATGAATGGAGACTTCCCACCAGGCCCTGCCTCTGTATCCACTCTTGGCTACTCAGAGCATACTTCTGCAGGCAAGAGCTCTGCCATTCTGGTCCATCTCAAGTCCCACTGTGTGGAGCTCCTTCCTCAGCACTTTTGGATTCGATCCCCTGAGGTCTGACGTGTTTGTTCTGCGAGCCTCCCAAGCCTTTATTGATTGTCGCTACGATAGTGCAGATGCAGCACACGGTCACTGTTCTGAAGAGGCACGGAAGTACAGGAATGTGGAACACAGAACTAACGTCTCGCTCCCCCCAGGTCACTGCTCCTATGCTTCAGAAGCATCTAGTTAGCAGTTTCTCCTGGGCATTTCCAGAACGTATCTATGGGTTTAGAAACACACACGTGCACACACAAATATTCCTAACCCTCTTTATGTACCAATCAATGCCTTCTTCTAAATTTCCTAAACAGCCAGGCAGTGGTGGCGCACGCCTTTAACCCCAGCACTTGGGAGGCAGAGGCAGGCGGATTTCGAGGCCAGTTCGAGGCCAGCCTGGTCTACCAAGTGAGTTCCAGGACAGCCAGGACTACACAGAGAAACCCTGTCTCGAAAAACCAAAAAAATAAAATAAAATAAAATAAAATAAAATAAAATAAATTTCCTAAACAATTAGTCCCCTGACCCACCCCACCCCCGTGTGTGTGTGTGTGTGTGTGTGTGTGTGTGTGTGTGTGTGTGATGTAGTCCATGCTGGCTTTGAACTCCCGATGCTCCTAGATGATAAATGTGTACCATCAAAGTCTTGCCCTACACAGTTACCCTTGAGCACTTTCCAATGCCAGAATCTCACAGGTCCTCCACTGCTTAACGGCCACAGACTTCATCAGCCCCCTCCACATGGGGATCTATTAGTAGGTTGCTAATACTAGAACATTCTAATGAACATCCTTATATGCATAGCTCTGTGGATTCTTTAAGTCTTCGTTGTTCCTGAATACTACATCAGACCAGACAGAAAGAGGGTCTTCTCTTTCAGGTTCTGCCACCTGGATACGGAGTTCCATAATGCATCCTCACCTCAAAATAGAAGAAGAGGGTCCCTGGGCTGCCTCTTCCTGAACCTGTTCTCTATGCTGTCCCAGAGGCAGGCGTCTCCCTTTCTCTGGAAGCACAGAGGAAATCCTGGACATGTGGGAAGAATACTCCAGAAACCAGCTGTGTTCTCAGGTGACCCTGAGAAGGCCCTGAGAAGGAAGGAAACACGTTTTTGGTTCATGAGACACAATCCCAGCTGCTTTGTTTTCAATGGGACTAGAGGGATAAAAATGTGACACGGGGACAGGAGCTGTGACAAGCTTCAGACAGGGACTGATGTCAATACCCAGTCAGCGGCGATGTGGCACTATTGTCCCAGCCCACATTTGTCCACTACAACGTGTCCTTTCACAAGCCAAGGACAGGATGGACTACAGGAAGCAGGATTCAGCTGATACTCAGCTCGGGCCGACTCACCATGCCACCACAATCCCGCCCAGCAGTTCTGACCATATCCAGAGAAGCTACGTATGAGCCTGGGGCTCAGCTATAGTAGGAACAAGGGCTGGGTCTTAGGAGCTCACTGCCCACCCTGGGACCTTCAGCGAGTCATCAGACTATTCTGTCAATAAAGAGCCACGGCAGCAGTCCTTGAGAGCAGGATGTACACTAAGTGCCCAGCACAGGACATGGCATTGCACAAGCAGTCAATAAATCCTTGATATTTGCTTCAGTGCCGCTTCCTTCTGACCTCTCACTGTACTAACTCAGAGGAAGGGCTCAGCAAGACACTCATCGTTAATTTACTCATTCACTGTTAATCCTAGAGCTTGAACCAGGGCTTTGTGCACGCTACCAATGTGCTACGGAGCTATGTCCCCAGCCCTTTTCTTCCTTTCATTTTGAGTCAGGGTCTTGCTAACTTTCCTCAGCTGGACTTAAACTCCTGCTCTCAAGGGATTCTCTCTCCTCAGCTTCCTGTGGTTGTTACAACTTCAGGATCCTACTACCATGGTGGGCTTAACCTTTGTTTTGTTTATTTGTTTGAGACAGGGCCTCACTGTGTATCCCTTGCTAGACTGGAAAACTATGTAAACCAGGCTGGTTTCAAACCCACTGAAATCCTCGTCCTCTGCCTCCCAAGTGCTGGGATTAAAGACATAATACCCAGAAGCCTGAAAGTTTTTTTGGAGTAGGGGTGCACATATGTGAGAAACAGTCACACACAGACAAAATGGACCTTGAACTTGGTACATAATTGAGGATGGCCTTGAACTTCCTGCCTCCATTTACTAAGTTCTAGGATTACAGGTGCCACCATACCTAGTTTATACAGTGCTGGAGATCAAGCCTGAAGCTTCATCTATGACAGGCAAACACACTACCGAGTGAGCTACATCCCTAGCTCAGCTCATATTCCTTGCCCCTTCTCCTTCTGTCTCCTTCTTCCTCTCCCCTTTCCCCCAGAAGAATATTCTAGAAAAGAGAGAGAAAAAGAAAGAGAGAGAGAAGACAGAGAGAGAAAGAGAGAGAGAGAGAGAGAGAGAGAGAGAGAGAGAGAGAGAGAGAGAATATTCTACATATTCTTTTCCTGGCTTATTCCCAGCACTGAATCACATAGATAAGTTTAGAGTCAAGGTTCTAGAACACAGACCTTTCCTCAGAATTTCTAAAAAGAAACCAAAGGCCTTGGAATATCAGAGGGATGGGTAAAAAGAAATCTATTCTCTCAATGACTATACAGAAAGAATCCTTTCCCCCTGTGTCAAGGGGAAAACAGAAGCTGGGTCCCATCATTCCCTCAGCTCCTCACTCGCTGGCTTATGCCCAGTCACCGAGCATGCCTGCCAGCTCTGCTAAAGCGGCCTCTACATCCAGGGTTCAGGACGCCACTGAACAGCCAGTGTCCACCTGCACTCAACACTCTGCACTGAACACTTCCGTCCATTCTCTAGGTACCTGTCTCCTTTGGCTGTCCTGGATTTTGGTACTCTTCTGTTACTGTCTTCTCTCCCATTGTCCTTACAACTTTAATTTCATCTTCAAAACCAACATGCTGGAGGGCTAGAGAGGTAGGTGTCTCAGGGGTTAAGAGTACTGCTCTTCCAGAGAACCCAGGTTCAATTTTCAGTGCCCTCATGGCAGCACACAACCATCTATAACTCTAGTTCTAGGGCATCTGACACTCTCTTCTGGCCTCTATGAGCACCAGGCACACATACATGACACAGAGACGTCTGTATAAAGACTCACACAACATAAAATAAGAATATAATTTTAACAATCCTTACATTTCATAGGTAGAAGTCCTAGTCATTTGTAACTCAGACTGTGGCCCTACATATAGGAACTTTCAAGATATAACTGTGTTAAAATGAGGACACGGGGTGGAGCCCTCAAGCAATATGATTAGTGCCTTTACATCAAGGATTAATCAGGACACAGGGAAGGCCATGTGAAGATATAAGAGAAGATATCCATCTAAAACTCAAGGAAGAGTCCCAGAAGAAAGCAATCTGGCCAGTACCCTGACCTTGGACTTGCAGTCTCCAGAAATGTGAGTTGGTAAGTTTCTGGGTTTTGAGCCTCTCAGTCTATAATGCTTTGTTATGGCAATCCTGGCAAACTCGCTCATGCCTAGAATACATCCAGTGTTCCCAAGAGTCACCCATGTCCACCAAGCCCCAAAGCTTTAGCTACACTCCTCTCTCCAACTCCTGCCTCAGGTCAACATGTCCACACAGAGACCTGGGCTCATCATTTCAACTTCAGTTCCAGATGAACTGGCAATCAGATAATGTCTCCTCCCATCCCCCAATGCAGATTGCTTTGCTAATTCTTAAACCTGAAGAGGTCTAGAACCACAGAGCCATGGAAAGTTGGCCCAGTCCCTTGTTTTGCACACACAGCACCTTCATCAAAAAGCAAACCAAGGAAAAACTCAGCTTCCTCCTGAATTCTTGCCCCTTAGCAGTACCATCTGTGTGGCCACTGTCAAGACTGCGGCCATTATCTGTGGCTGCTCTGAGACAGGGGTCTCCCTATGTAGCCTAGGCTGGCCTCAAACTTGCAAGCCTTCTGCCTCAGTTTACCAAGTGCTACAGATTATACATCAGCACACGTGATATGACTCCCATCTTTTCTTCAGCCCTCTCTCCCCCCTCAGAATCAATACAGGGATGTCAGCACCTTCCAAAATCACAATCTCTGTTGCCCAGTGATTTACTTATATTTTTTTCTTTTTCTTTTTTCCCACTTTGACAAATATTGACAAATATTTTGACACATTTAACTTCTTTCTCTTTCTTTCTTCCTTCCTTCCTTTTTTTTTTCTTTCTTTCTTTTTCCTTGAGATAGGTTCTAATATTTTACCTCTGGCTGTCCTAGAGCTCACTATATAGATCAGGCTGGCCTGAAACTCACAGAGATCCACCTGCCTCTGCCTCCTGAGTGCTGGGATTGTGAAGAAGAAATAAATAAGCCTTGAACATGTCTAACTAGGGCCACGCAGCCGTAGCTCTATCAGATCACTTGGCCATCATTTATGAAGCCCTGGGTTCGATCCCAGAGACCACAGAAACCTGGCATGGTGGTACATGCCTGTCATCCCACCTCTGGTGAAACAGAGGCAGGAACAGAAGCTCAAGGCCATCCTCAACTACATATATGGAGTTCAAGGCCAGCCTGGGTCACATGAGATCCTGTGTAATAAAACGAAGTAAAATAAGAGAAAACCCCTAACTATAAGCCTGTCTTACTTACCATAAGCTTAACCCTGAGTCATATCAGCTGTTGTAACCCACATAGGTCAAAAATCCTCAAGCAGAAATAAATGTTTCTTTTTTTTTTGGTTTGGTTGTTTTTTGTTTTGTTTTGTTTTGTTTTTTTAGTTCTGTGTTTGAGAAGGTTTTACTATGTATTCTAGACTGGCTTTAAGCTCAAGACTTGTCTGCCTCAGCTGTCAGAATGCTGGGTTTACAGGTGTAGACAACACCACGCCAGAAATAGAAATTTTAATGAGGCCCTCCAAGGGGAAAACTTCACTAACTTGTAAAAGTTAATATACACCTCTGAAGGCTACAGTTCCAATCCAAGCACCAGAGAATACCCAGAAACATGCTACACATTACAAACCATTGATCTGGGCTTGGTGGTACACGTTTGTAATCTCAGCTATATAGGAGTGGGCAGAAGCAGGAAGATTGAAAGTTCAAGTCCTGCCTAGGCTACAAAACAAGTTCAAAGCCAGCTGGAAAAATATACTGAGTCTGCCTCATGACTGAAAAAGTAAAAAGGACTTGGGGCTGGAGAGACAGCTCGGGGGTTAAGAGCACTTGTTGCTCTTGCAGAGAACAGGAGTTCAGTTTCCAGCAGCCAGGTCAGGCAGCTCACTACCTTCTGTGACTTCAGCTCCAGGAGATCCGACCTCAGTGGGCACCCCCGCTCACAATATTTATAAGAATATAAGCAAACTGAAGTGTACTACTGTGAACTGAAACAATACGGTTTCGCAGACTTTCAGGAGGCAAATCCAGTATCATACAAGTGTAATAAAGAGATTGAGCTTCCCTCTCACTATGTCCACCCTGTGGTCTCTCCTACAGGAGGCTGCTATTTACAAAGAGATGGGCAGAAGAGACAGAAGGGACAGTGGCTGGGCTGGCACAGTGCTTGCCTAGAGAGCAACTGGAAGCAGAAGTGCTTGTCTATAATCCCGGAGGTGAAGAAGGCAGGAAGATCAGATGGTTAAGGTCATCTTTGACCGCACAGTGGGTTTGGGGATAGCCTGGGCTACATGAGATCTTATCTAGAAACAGAAGAAAGGAAGGATGGAAAAAGCAGAGAAGACAATGAAAGGAGAGGGGATGGGAGGACAGAGAAGAGGTGAACACAGCCAGCCTGAACTAGGAAATCAGATTCCTTATTACTTCAGGAACCCAAGGGGAGGGGGAGGAATGTCCCCAAGTTACCAGAACCCCTCTTGGCCCCTTCCACTCTATGCCTTACACTGGTCCAGGTAAACTTTTATTTTCCAAGATAGGGTTTCACCACGTAACCTTGGCTGTTCTAGAACTCACAGGGAGCAAAGGTATGCGCCAACACAATGGTTCTACTTGGGGATAGTATGGCTCTTAGCCTCCTCCTCTTCCTCCTCCTCCTCCAGAGGAGTGAAAATCTTTAGGCTCTTCAAGGACATCAGGAGTAACAATCATCATGATATTTAGGATGCTTTATGCTTCCCTCCCCCCTCCCAAAAAAAAAAGAAAACTTTCCACAGATCTTAAAAGGAACTGCAAATTACCACAGCCTGCAAGGCCCTGTGTGACCAGGCCTCTGCCTTTCCTTTGCTTTTTCTAAGAAGTCAGCTTCCAAAGTCAGCGAGTCCCTTGTCACTTCTTACACAGGCTAAACTCAGCTTCCCTCTGCCTCAAGTGCTTCTCCTTCAGGACCACCCATTGCTATCATCTGGGTGTCAGCCGAATCATCACCCCCGCCCCCTACCCCTGCTCAGTCTCCGTGCCTTGTTTTACTGCCTGAACTGCATGTGTCATGCTGAACAAACCTTGTTTGCGGCCAACAACTGCATCCCCGGTCTGGAGTGTACACAGCACCGGAACAAAGCTGAGGCTGTCCCACTATTGACCCTCCTGCCTCCACCTCCCAACTGCTAGGATGACAGGC
This sequence comes from Rhabdomys pumilio, assembly GCA_030674055.1. Classification (NCBI taxonomy): domain Eukaryota; kingdom Metazoa; phylum Chordata; class Mammalia; order Rodentia; family Muridae; genus Rhabdomys; species Rhabdomys pumilio. Next base: position 47,595,129 of record JANHMN010000013.1, read on the forward strand.
ATCTGTCACCACACTGAGTCTTCTCATATTTGTTCTTTGTGCGGGACCTCACTCAGAATTCTCAGTCCCAGAAGGGAGTCCATAGGCTTCAGGGCCCTGCTCTAACTACCTGTGTGGGTAGTAGAACCCTCGAGGTAAGAGCTGTTATACCCAGCTGTGGCACTATTGGCTAACTCATCAATACAGAGTAGGGTATGGAGAGCAGTCAAATCCAAACCCCGCCCTAGCTAACTCCCAGAAGTCAGCTTTCCCTGTTTCTATTTTCTATGCTGGGGATTAAATCGAGCCTCACACATGCAAAGCTAGCCCTGTGTGGGAGCTACACCACCGAGCCTCAGTTTTTGAGGCAGGGTCTCATGATAGGTTGCACTCCTCATTCTGCTTGTCAGCCTAGATTTAGGTTCCTAATACCAGTGCACAGCACTCCCTAACTGTCAGGGACTTCCTCATACTCCCTCCACATTCCTTGTTTATTTGCTGATTTGTTTATCTTTTTACTAGGTAGGCAAGTTGTCCTCCCCACCCCACCCCACCCCAGGGAAAAAAGAGGGGGGAGGACGAGGGGGAAAGGAGAGAAAGAGGGGGGGAGAAGAGGGCGCACACTTTGGAGTTACCCATTGGAGCAACATTTAGCTTTTTTATATTGGTGTCAGGATTCAAACTCAGGTTTTCATGATTTCTTAGCAAATGCTCTTAACCTGATCTGTCTCTCCAGATCCTTGTTTTTTGCTGTTGTTTGAGATGCATTCTCATGTAGTCCAGGCTGGCTCAAACTTGGTATATAGATAAGGCTGGCTTTGAACACCTGGTCCTCCTACTTCCATTGCTAGGACGCCAAACTGAATCTTCTCATAGCCTTTCTTTGAACAGGACCTCACTAAAGCATCAGGCAGTGACACAACACTGAGAGTACATCGAAACTGCTTTGGAAGGCTGGCACTGCCTTCGGCATACACAAACAGGCAAACATGTTCACGGTAGATTTTTGTGGGTGCTGAGGGTCAAACCCAGGGCTTTATATGTGACAGACAAGTGCTTTACCACTGAGCCATTTCCTGGTCCAGATGCAGTGGTTTTTTTGTTTGTTTGTTATTTAGAGATTTATTTATCATATGTGTATGAGTGATTTACCTGCCTGCGTGCATGCATGGCTGGTACCCACAAGGTCAGAAGATGGCACTGGATCCCCTGAACTGGAGTTGCAGATGGTTGTGAGTCTCCATATGGGTGTTGAGAACTGAACCTAGGTCTTTCAGAAGAACAACAAATACTCTTAGCCACTGAGCCATCTCTTCAGTCCTTCTCTTCTCTTTCTTTCTTTCTTTTTTTTTTTTTTTTTTTTTTTTTTTGGCTTTTTCGAGACAGGGTTTCTCTGCATAGTCCTGGCTGTCCTGGAACTCACGCTGTAGACCAGGCTGGCCTCGAACTCAGAAATCTGCCTGCCTCTGCCTCCCAAGTGCTGGGGTTAAAGGCGTGTGCCACTACCGCCCGGCTTCTCTTTCTCTTTTTAACCAATGGCTGGATGCCTTGAGAGTTGAAGGGGTTTTGCTCATTTTTGGTCTGAAAACAGGAAATCATGTTACCCAGGCTGGCCTTGAACTGGCTGTGTAGCTGCATATACCACCGTATCTATTTTTCTGTGATTCTGGATGGAACCCAGGGTTTGCTGCGTGCTGGCCAAGCACTGTACTCACTGAGCCGCATCCCCAGCCAGGGGAAAGCTGTTTCTTAATTGGAACTGGTTATGCAGCTTGCTCATTTAGTGAACATTCCCAGGGCTGTACACTTCCTAGCGTGCCCCGCTCTGAATGTGCTTATGTTAAATCACACGAAATTGGCATTTTTATACATGAAAAGTGGGTGGATACTGGCAGTCACATATGGTCCAACTTACACTTTATACGTCAATAAAAAGATTACTTATGAAAAGAAAAAATCCTGCCCAGTTGAACTGCTTTCAATAAGGTTCTGTAAAAACTGATTTTGAGTAGATCAAGTTTGGCCTCCCTGGGTCTCCTTGGCAGGTAGCCAACAGGCTGAGGGTCAGTGTAAAATCTTCCCTGGGGCCCAAGGTTTCTGACATTATTAAAGAAAGCCCCACAACAAGGTCCGAGTCCACTGTCTCCTAAATGTATAACCAGGGTCCAGAACATGACCCTTGGGGGTCATTAGACTTAACAAACTCTTTGTTTGGCATTGGGAGGCTCTTGGTCTCCAGAATAATATCCCTGGGCCTTGAGAAAAGATCATCTCCTTCCTGTGACTTCTTTTTTTCCTCCAGGGTTTTATCCCTTCTGGCAGTCATCACCAGGATGGTCACAAAGCTTTTCTCACTAGACTAAGCCAGGTGAAAGCGGGATATTCCTCTACGGCACCGACTGCACCATTCTTGGGACCTGGCATGGTGGCTGGCTAACTGATATGGCATGGGTGGGATCCAGGTAGAAAGGGGGTCCCAAAGTACCACTGGCCTGTCAAACCGAAGCTGGTCCCCTTTCTCCCATGGAAAAAGAAAGTCGAGTCTAGGCCTGCTGAGAGTTGCTGAATCCTGTGTTCAGACAGACAGGTCCTTTCCTGATACCTGGGCTTCACCTAAGAGTCCTATTCCACTATGAGAGGAGCCTGTTAGCAAGGGAGATACCGACACTAGCCTGTGGGGTAGGGATTGTCAAGTACGCCACATGGGGTCCTTGTGAACAATTTTCTTAAGACCTTGCAACAATCCTGGGAGGCAGGTACAGTTTACAATTTTAATCCCAGCACTCAGGAGGCAGACGCAGGCCAATCTCTGAGTTCGTTAGCCTGAACTACAGAGTGAGTTCCAAGACTGCCAGGGCTACACAGAGAAACTATGTTTTGAAAAAAAACAAACATACCCACTCAAACAACTAAGCATACCCCAGGCTAGCTCACTCAGCTATTACATCATCTGAAGTTACTGTACGTGTGATTTGCAAGCAAGGACCAAGGCATTATTCTTAGCTGGGTTTTGTTTCTTTTTTTCTTTTTTTTTTTTTTATTCGAGACAGGGTTTCTCTGTGTAGCCCTGGCTGTCCTGGAACTCACTCTGTAGACCAGGCTGGCCTCGAACTCAGAAATCCACCTGCCTCTGCTTCCCAAGTGCTGGGGTTAAAGGCGTGCGCCACCACCGCCAGGCGTTTCTTAATTTTATTTATTAGTGTTGTGCATGTGTCCATAGTGTGTGTTGGGGGACAGGGTGCATGTGCTACAACACACATGTAGTGGACAGTTTGAGGGTGCTCTTTCTCTTCTTCTACCAATAGAATCCTAGCACCCAGGAAGTTGAGGTGAGACAACTGAAAGCTAGGTAGTCTAGATTTGCTTGAACTTACTTTGCAGCCCAGGCAAGCCTTGGACTGGGAAATCCTCCTGCCTCAGCCCTCCCAACTATCCCCTCCTGCCCCCCGTAGGTATGATTCCAGGTCTGTATCACAAGCAACAGCCAAAAAGAACGATTCTTTTACACAGTAGGCTATCGTCCAGTTTGGCAGAATAAAAATAAAAGCTCTTATCAGATTCTGGGGAAAAAAAATTAAAATGAAAACTGTACTTTAAAAAAGAGTTCAGGGCTGGAGAGATGGCTCAGTTGTTAAGAGCACTGGCTGCTCTTCCAGAGGTCTGGAGTTCAATTCCCAGCAACTACATGGTGGCTCACAATCATCTGTAATGAGATCTGATGCCTTCTGTCATGCAGGCACACATGCAAACAGAACACTCACATACATACATAAATCTCTTTTTAAAAAAAGTTTTTGGGCCGGGAGATGGTGGCACACGCCTTTAACCCCAGTACTTGGGAGGCAGAGGCAGGCGGATTTCTGAGTTCGAGGCCAGCTTGGTCTACAGAGTGAGTTCCAGGACAGCCAGGACTACACAGAGAAACCCTGTCTCGAAAAACCAAAAAAGAAAAAGAAAAAGGTTTTGGGACTGCTCAGCATTTAAGAGTGGATATTGCAAGCAGCTCACAACCACCTGTAACTCCAATTCCAGGATATTCAATGCCATCTGGCCTTCCCAGGTACCAGGCATGCATGCACACGCAGACACACACACAAAGAAAAATAAAAACAATCTTTTGTTTGTTTGTTTAAGTTCTTAGAGAAAGGGCAAGAAAGGGGAAACTAATAAGCTATGCTGTCATAACCAGGTTCAACATCTTCAACCTTTCCCTGTTACACAGAACAATTAGAATAACACACAGAAGCCGTGCAGCTGGCACCAAGCATCAGGCCATTAGCTATTAGCACTCACATAGCACCAAACAGATGGTGAGAGCCACAGAACAACTTGGGAGCATGGGGACATACAGTAGAATACCCATGCTGAGGAGACTGAGGCAGGAAAGTTTCTAGTTTGAGACTAGCCAAGGCTACATAACAAGATCTTTTTCAAGAATACCGCCCCTGCACCAAACAAACAAACAACAAAAAAAGAATGCACAGTAAGACTGCAAAGAACTGGCCTACTGTATGCAGCGCTAGGTTCCACTGGGGAGTGGGTATTTAACGTCACTCACACTGGTCTTGAACTCCAACCTGTTCTACCACTATCCAACCAGGCTATTTACACTCAATCCACCTGTCTTGGCATCAAGATTTGGGAATACGGATAATGTGCCACCAAGTTTAATATCACACCTGGGAGTGTGTTCGATATAAAGAAAACATCCGATAATTTTAATGGAATTAATACATACGTAAGATAATATCTTGGCACTTTTTTTTTTTTTTTTTTTTTTTTTTGAGACAAGGTTTCTCTCTGTAGCCCTAGAACTTGCTCCATAGACCAGGCTGGTTTCTTAACTCAAAGATCCTCCCAACCCCCTCTGCCTCCCCTGTGATGGAATTAAAGGTGTGTACCACCACCCAGCTGATACCTTGGGCTTCTTAGCTATAAGAGAGAGAGAGAGAGAGAGAGAGAGAGAGAGAGAGAGACTGACTGTAAGACTAAGTGTGGTTTGTAGGCTTGTATATGTTTGGCCCAGGGAGTGGCACTATTAGAAGGTGTGGCCATGTTGGAGTAGATGTGTCAATGTTGGTGTGGGCTATAAGACCCTCATCCTAGCTGCCTGGAAGTCTGTATTCTGCTAGCAGCCTCCAGATGAAGATGTAGAACTCTCAGCTCTTCCTGCACCATGCCTGCCTGGATGCTGCCATGTTCCTGTCTTGGTAATAATGGACTGAATCTCTGAACCTGTAAGCTAGCCCCAATTAAATGTTGTCCTTAAAAGAGTTGTCTTGGTCAAGGTGTCTGTTGACAGCAATAAAACCCTAACTAAGACACCAAGATAAGACGTTTCCTTCATTCTTTCTCCTTTTTGAGACAATGCTCTTATTGTAGCCCAGGCTACCTTCTACCTCACAACATAGATATGTTGTTCAGCCTAGCTTTGAATTCACAGTCATTCTCTTGCCTCATCCTACTCAGGGATACGATTTACAGACGACCTGTAAACCACAAGATTCTCTGTGTGTGTGTGTGTGTGTGTGTGTGTGTGTGTGTGTGTGTGTCTTCTTCTTCTCTCTCTCTCTCTCAGAAGAATCTCACTGTGTAGCCTCAGTTGGCCTGGAAATTGTTATGTAGACCAGGCAGGCTTTGAACTCAGAGCTCTGCCTGTCTCTGCTTCCTGAGTGCCAGAACAAAAGGGCTGTGTCACAATGGCAGGCATTTCCCACCCCACCCCTCTTTCTTTTCCAGCACTAGGAATTGAACCCAGGGCTGTATGCTTGCTAAGCAATTTTCTACCATTAAACTACATCTCAGTCCTGTTTCAGTTTTGATCTGGAGACAATATTCTCTAAGTTGCCCAAGGTGGCTTTAATTTCATCCCATAGCTCAAGCAGGACTTGAACTTGCAATCTTTCTACTTTTAGTCTCCTTCCTAGTTGTAACCTTGGCCAGGATACAGTTTTCCAAAGAAACACTACAGCACGGGGGATGTAGATCATGGTAGAGATCTTGCTGATTATATACCAACCCAGAATTGGATCCTCAGCACCAACACACACACACACGCACACGCACACGCACACGCACACGCACACGCACACGCACACGCACACACACACGTCTTAAAGAAATATAGCTGAAGCCAGGCAGTGATGGAACATGTTTTTCATCTCAGCACTTGGGAGGCTGATTCGTTCAAGTCCGGCCTGGTCTACAGAAGTATTTTCCAGGACAGCTAGTATAGAGAAACCAAGTCTCAAAAATGAATGAATGGATGAATGAACAAATAAATATAGCTGAGCACGGTAATGCATGGAGATCACGTGGGTTGAGGCAGGAGGGTCCAGAGTAGGAGACTAACATAGGCTACATAATAAAAGACTCCCTGAACAAAAGTCGAACTAACAACAACAACAAAAAAGAAAGCTCAGGGGTGAAAAAATACACTAAGCACTGGATCAGCAAACAGAAGGCGCTCCATAAATGTCTGACATTGAATTGGAACTTCAGCCTCTCTTCCGTCTTCAAACATGTCTCCTGGATCCTTGGTAAAAGGGCAAAAGCCTAGAACTGAAGCCGCTCCACCTGGAGAGGATGAACTGTGTTTATACTGGTGCTTAGTTAAAAGACAGACATCAGCGCAGGCGGGCTGAATGCTTGTTAGAATCTGCTTCTAGAAAAACAAAACAAAACTAAACTGAAAAAAAAAAAAAAAAAAAGGTTATTCCAGGGGCAACCACTGGGCAGTCTGGCATGCATGCACACAGCCTACCAGCCGCCCAGATTACAATAGCTAATGTGAGGTCCTCCACCTGCTGAGGAACACATGTTTTGATCCCCCCACTATCTTTTATTCTGTCTTCTTGCTCCCAGGAACCCCAACTTCAGGGTTAATTTTGAGTTAAATTTGGGTGTTACACCTGCTTACAACTCCTCCTCCTTGCTCATCAAGTTGTGGCCAAAGACTTTCTGTCCAAGTTGCCCACATGCCAGGCTTTTGCCCATTTGTGATGGCACCTCCACCCTGACACCTCTGCTTAACACATGCCTTAATGGTCCTTGGACTCACATCTCAGCCCTCAATTGCAATTCAAAACCACAGGCTCCTTTCTGAGATGATTCCTGGCACCTACATTGAAATCTGTCACCGGGTGGCTAGGAAGACGGCTCAGCTGCTAAAGCGCTTGCTTTGTGTGCTAGCGAGTTTTACGTCAGCTTGACACGGGCTAGAGTCGTCTGATAGGAAGGAACCTCAATTGAGAAAAAGCCTCCATAAGATCAGGCCTGTAGGTTATTTTCTTAACTAGTTGAAAAAAAAATTGATAGGGGAGGGCCCAGCTCTCGTTGTGAGTGGTGCCTGGACAAGAAAGTAGGATGAGCAAGCCATGAAGAGCAAGCCAGTAAGCAGTACCCCTCCACAGCCTCTGCATCAGCTCAAACCTCCAGGTTCCTGCTTTATTTGAGTTCCTGACTTGGCTTCTCTTAATAGACTGTGACTCAGGACTTGAAAGCCAAACAAACTCTTTCCTCCCTAAGTTGCTTCTGTCATGATGTTTCATCACGATATTAACCCTAACTAAGACTCTGCAGGCATGAGGACCTAGTCTAGATACCCAGAATCCACATAAAAAAGACAAACACACACACACACCTGTAATACAAGTGCCAAAGAGGCAGAAACAGGAGGATCCCTGGGGCTTGCTATCCACCCATTTTAGCTAAGCAGTGAGTTCCAGGTTCATTTCAGTGAAAGAGCCTGAGGCTGGAGAAGTGGCTCAGTGGTTAAGAGCAAGCCTTGCTCTTGCTGAGGACCAAGGTTTGATTCCTATCATCCACATGACAACTCACAACTGCCCATAACTCCACTCCCAGGAACCCAGCATCCTACGCCCTCCGAAGGCACCAGGCGCTTCTGAGATTTACATACACACATACATACATGCAGACAAAACACTCACGTACATAAAAAATAAATAAATAAATGGAGTTCTTTTAAGGATTGACTTCTGTTCTCCACATACAAGTACACACCCTCCCACAGACACACAGGCAAGCATACTCTTTCACGAGGCTCATTTCTATGACCTCAGAGAGGGTTACTTCAATGCTCAAATTGCACTTGTTCTGTGTCCTAAAAGACTAAGCTTCACAAGGGCAAGGAGGGTTATCTGTCCCCTACCATGAGCCCCCAATCACCTCGGACAGCACATATGACAAGCAAATGGATTCCTCAGAAGCTGTTGCCGGCCAGTGTCTCTCAGGCACTCTGATCACACCGACACTGCAGGGGTGATGGAGATTGAAACTTCTCCTGCTCCTCCCTTGGGTTGGGCATTTTCCTCCCTCAGGACAGAGTCACAAAGTGGAACCCTGTCTTTTGGCTACTTTTTAAATGAAGGGATCAGGAAGCATCCCTTCTCCTCCCTCCCCGGTTTACAAAAGGAGTTATTCATTCTCATCCTTGAAACTGAACAAGGGCTTCGAGTGAAACCAGCTGGAAAAAATGTCATTGTTTAACTGCTTAAATGACAAGAAATAGGTTTCTTGACCCCTGATGGTGGAGAGGGGTTAGACTCAATGTAGAGAGAATTGGGTTGCAAGCCCTGAAATTCAGCATATTTATTTGTCCTTCTGGTCACCTGAAGTGGGACTTTTGGCCTCAATTTCCAGATCTGACAAATGGGAATAGTGATAAGTACAGAGGGGAAAGTATCCCCACTCCCGGATCTGGGTGGAGGTTCTGTCCCAGGAAGGAAGCTGAGGCTCCGTGGGAGAGTCTGTTCTGGTCCCAGGAACTGAGTAAGTAATCACTGAGACATGAGTCTGAGTGTTTCGAAGGCATTTTACGCTAGGACACAGTGACCTTGAGTTCTGGTCTGAACAGCTTGTAATGGAGCCCAAGCCCCAGACCCAGGCCAGACCTCACCAGTGGGCTGAGTCTTTCAATTGGTTCCTCTGACAACAGCCAAGCGCAGTCTTATGATGGCGTAGGAGGAAAAGCCTTACAACCCATGAAGGCCAAATACCAGCAAGATATATCTTGCCGGAGATTCAGACTGAGAACCAGCTCTTATACTGCATCAAAGCCACCTCTAACCCAGGCTTCCCGGTTACTAGATGGAGCTGGGCCTGATGCTGGAGGCCTAATGGATGGGGCTTTTCTTTTCATTGGCTTGGGCTGCCACCCCCTGTCCCCCAGCAAAGAAAGGCTCTCCGGCCATTCCCTCTGTGGCTCTAGAGCCCTGTTATTTAATACTGTAGCCACCCCGGCAGCATCCTGCCACAGCCTGCTCCACCCATCCACCTGGCCAATTCTCCCTATTTCTTTAGGGGAGCGAGGTGGGGGGAGCATTAGGGAAAACAGCCTTCTATAACAAAGGGGAGAGGGCCACAAGAATACAAAGGCCTAGAAGGACTGGAAGACAAGGACGCGACTAGTGAAGGGGGCACCTAGCCAGGGCAGCAAAGGGCGGGCGGAAGCTCCGGGCATTGCGGACATTACACTGGGGCGGGGGAGAGGCGGGGCGCTGAGAGGTGAGGGCAAGGCCTCTGGCTGAGTGGACAGAATCGCCCCGGGGGGTACTAGAGCCGGAAGAGGCCTCAGCCCAGATACTGTCCACACCCAAGAAATAGGAGGAGTGGTCTGCACTTAGAAAGGGAGCCAGATTCACTCGGCAGCCCCCACCCTGCCCTTCTTTGAAATAGACAAAGGACATTTTCTTAATTTTTGGCAAACACGGCTGGAAGGTCCCTGCCCCCGACGTCCCCAGGCGCCACAGATCTTGAAAAAGAGAAGGTCCCCAGCAGGGGTCCTCAGGCTCCCCCTCCCCATCGCCTGCGGTGACAAGAGATACGCAAATCGAGGTGTGTCCTCCCCCACCCTGCGCTGAGCCCTGGATCGGGAGGCCGCAGCGCCCCCCACCCTCTAGTCACACTGACGGTTCCTGCCCAAGCCCGCAGTGGCGTGAAGGTGGCCTTTACCTCCTCTCGCAGGCTGGGAGGAGGGTACAGCCCACGCAGCTAAGCCAGCTGCTGCAGTCGCCGCCGCCCTCCATTCATTACAAAGAAGAAAAAAAAAAAAAGGAACAACAACCTCCACCCCTCTTTGTAAAAGAACGACGGCCCCAGGAGGAGCAACAGCCGGCCCCAGCAATCACGGGTTAAGCTCTTTTCCGGCCCCCCATTCATAAAAAAAAAAAAAAGAAAAAAAAAAAAGAGCCTAGCGCATGCGCGCACGGGGTCGCTTGTGCCCACCCATTCATAGAATCGCGAGCGACGCGCGTGCGCACTGGAGCTCTCTGCCCTCCCATTCATAAAAAAGCCATTTTCCCAGGCAAGGGTTGCAACATCGCCGCCGAGGCAGCAAGCTGAGCTGACAGCGCGGAGCTGGCGCTGCAGGACTCAGGGAGCCTTACCGGCTCCTCTGACTGGCGTCTGCGAGTACAACGGCAACTGACCCACTCGGGTTCGGGGATTTACACAGACGTGAAGCGATGCTTGTGACTCTGCAGCTCCTCAAAGTAAGTCCACAACCGGTTTGGGGAACCAAAAGTATCCCCTCGATGCCGTGACGCGGCTTCCCGCGGGCTGGGGCCAGTGGTGCACTATTTCGATCCACTTTGGTGTCCCTTCCCTCGGTTTGAGCCTCCTCGGGTCCCTTGCGGTACGCCGCACCTACTAGGCGCGCCCGGCCGGCACCGCACGGCTCGGCACCGCACGGGGCTGGGGGTGTTCACAGCCTGGCACTACGGTTTTCGCCCCCGGGCATTGCCAAGCCGGGCTTCCGCGCCCTGTGCGACTCTGGAAGCCCTGTGCGTGTCTGGGGAGTTTGTCTCTGGCCTGGCCTCTTCTGCTGCCACCACTCTCCTTGAGCGCTGGAACCCGCAGCCCCGGGCTCGCTCTGGAGCGGCCGTTTGGGATTGGGGGGCGCCCTAGGTTTAGGCAGCTCGCCCACCTCCGGGATTCGTGCCCACGGTGCCAGCTATGCCGTGGGTCTTCCCAGCCCGCCTCAGCGGCCTATGCTCGACGTAGCTTTTTCTTTCTTGGTTCCGAGCCGTGGTGGACAAGGTTTCCTTTCCTTATGCTTCCCTACTGGATGGTCAGCGTGGGGCCAGCCAAGGACTGAGCTTTTCTGCTCCCTCTCCTTGGCGAGGAGGTTCCAGGCCGTCTGACCTTTGCTCGGCTGCCTCATTTTATGCTGTACAACTGCCTTGCTTTGCTTCTTCTGGGCCTGAGGCTCCTTAACCACCCGGTGCCCCCCTATCCTCAAGACATCGATCTTTGCCAAGCCCCAGGGCCCCTGGGCCTCTCGCTAAGGCTGTGGTGGGGGCTGAAGGTGCGTTTACATAACGCCGGGCGTGTGGGAGCTGGAGGAAGAGGTTGCGTGCGTAGGAGAGATAAGGTGCCCACTTTCCCTCCTTGTTGGTACCAGACTTGACAACACCGAGAATAGAGGATAAAGACGGTATGTTCTGAAAAATTCACAGTCGCCAGGGCCACGGGGGCATTGAGGAGGGTAAGGGGGAGGACAGGCTTGGCCAACCCGGGCAGCTGGAGCTTGGCTCCATCACTGGGGCCACGGCTGTGCCCAATTCCCTCTCCAAGCAGACGATCAAAAAGCATTTACAGTAGCTGCTCTTGGGCAAGAAGACAGTTTCTCAATTCTTTTGATTGGGGGCTGGGGGTTGTGAGCAAAGGAGGCGAGAGGCAGAAAGAAGGTTGTATGACTTGAAGGGAGGGAGTTCTAGGCGACATGGGCTGGAGGGGATTGCATGCTGGGTAGAGGGGAGAGCTGCTGGCTGGGCATCCATATTGTCAGGCCTGGCTGGGGCAGAAGGCCTCCTACTGCGCAGGGCGGCTTCCCAGAACTCTGCGATGCTTCAAGGAAAAGATAGATTTTGGGGGGTTCTAAGACTTAGTGGCAGTCTTCTCTTCAGTGTCTCCAAACCAGTGGCGTGATTCCCCCATTTTCAGGAGAGGCAAGGGAATCTGGGGAGGGCAGGAGTCCTGCACATCTCTGTAGCTGACCAGTGCTGCAACCTTCCTGACAGGCCTCTACGCGGTACAGAGCTGGAAGGTGAGACCTAGAGCGGTTGGGAAATAGAGGTTTATCAATCTTTTAATAAGTTCCGTCTGGCCTAAGGCCCTACCCAATATTGCACTGCTGGATTTCACAATGTTTAGAGTTCTCCGGATCTTCACACAAATGGAGCATAAACATCTGAGGTTCTGCTTCTAACCCTGCTTTAGTGTCTGTGGATGTGAATGGGTCCGGAAGGAAAGGACTGCAGTTGCTCAGGCTCTTTCTCTGGGGGGAAAAAAAAAAAGTTGTAGGGTTGACATGCCTGAGTTTAAATTTCCTCTCTTGCTACTTCTTTGAGAAGAGGGTCCTTGGTTCCAGGAAAATCCTCACCAGGCTAGAGCAATTGAACTGTCTCAGTGGGTAGTTAGATTGCTGAACTCTAGATGGACAGCTAGGGCGAGGGAGCTTTAATGGCATCCCTTGGTTATATTCCATCTGGAATTTTTAGACCTAAGTTCAAGAGTCACTTTCCTTCTCCTGGGATATCCCAGCTCTCTCACTGGGTCCCAGGACCTTTCCCACATTTCCCTCTGAAATGGTAGCCTCAAGCACAGCTTTGGTTCACTCTGGTGGGAGGAGACAGACCCAACATAGACAAGATCCATTCAGGGAAGTTGGGAGACTGGGCATCTGGGGTCCTTTTTTGGCTGTATCTCATTCCAGAATTGGCAATTTGGAAATCACCCTTTGCCCAGTTCATACCTCCTTTTCACTATCTTGCAAACTTAGCACTATATGTGCCCAGGGGTTTGGCTGACTTTCTAAAATAACAGAAAACAAATGAAGGCAAATCAGCAATCCAAACGTAAGAGAGACCCAAACCCATTAGCATGTTCTTCAGCGGTTTTTGGAATGTGTTACTCTGGAGTTTTAACATCTTTAGATGGTACATAAGGGCTTTAAATTCCACTTACTGCTGTCAAGTGTCCCTTAATGTGGTATCTTTTTACCCTGTTTTTGGATTCATATAACATTTTTAAATTAATTTATTTCTGAGACATGGACTCATTATCTTGTCCTGGTTGGCTTCAAACTCACACAGAGACCCTTCTGCCTTTGCCTCCCAAGTGCTGGGATTAAAGACTTGTGTAGCTGAACCCAGCTAACATTTTTCTTCAATTCATGCCTGTTAGATATGACCTGGGTGTTCAAGGTGGCCTAAGGAAAAAGAGCCCTCTTTTGGGTTTAATTTGTTCTGAATCTAGGGTGTCTGTCCCCAGTGGGCCCAAGGAGGGAGTTCCATGCCTGGCTGAGGGAGAATTCCTGCCTGCTGACCTAGTCCACTACAATGTTGGCAGCTGGGGAGGACTGGACAGGGTTTCTCATTTGCTAGCTAGCTGGCTTGCTTGTTTTGAAACAGGGTCTTATCCTTTAGGTACAGGTTAATCCTGAACTCTTAAAAAAGCTTTTCTTGTTATTCTTAATTACCTATGTGGGTACCCCCATGTGAATGCAGTTGCCCACAGACGCCAAAGGTGTTGGATCCGCTGGAGCTGGAGTTACTGGCAGTTGTAAACTTCGTGATGTGATGTTGGTGCTGGAAACCAAACTCAGGTCCTCCTGAAGACCAGTATGTGCTCTTATCCACTAAGACATCTCTCTAGCCAAGTAGCCTTGGGTTTCTAGTTTCCCTGTCTCCTCCTTTAATCCTGGCTGCTGGTTTTACAGATGTGCTATCTCGATGAGTTATGAGTTGTTATGATGTGTTTTGTTCTTGTTTGTTCGTTCATTCGTTTGTTTTTGAAACAAGGTCTTGGCTGGCCTGGAACTTCACACGTAGACAAGCTGACCTCCAACTTGGAGCAGTCCTCCTGCCTCTGCCCCCTGAGTGTTGGTATTATAAGCAGGCTCCACAGTTCCCATTTTACAACAGGTTTTTTTTTTGTTTGTTTGTTTTGGTTTGGTTTTTTTTTTGGTTTGGTTTTTTAATAATAAGGATGATAACAGAGGATGGTAAGAGGAAAGAATACAGTGACTAGGTTTTTGCAAAGAGACAATGACTAACACAGGGAAGTTTTGTGTATTATTGGTCCTTTCAGACTAGGCTAGAGGCTGCTAAGCTTATGACTTAATGGAGAACAAACTTCAGTAGAGCTGCTAACGAGTGCCTAGGAGTGGGGTTCCCTGTTAACCCTGTGCTTCTAGGAGGAGGGTCTAATGTTAAAGACATTTTTGAATAAAAGGCACAGGAAGTACCTATGATGTAAAGGGTGGGGTATTATTGGCTCTTGGGGAGCTGGGGCTGCCCTGCAGATCCGGGACAGCTGACTAGGTTGGAGAATGTATCCACGACATGTGGCCAGGCTTAAGAGGCCCTGCTGTTCAGCTGTGGTCGGGTTATCCTTACTGAGGAAGGGCCTCCAGTCTGTGAAGGAAGGGAGGAAGCAAGGCGTTGTAGAGAGAGCACAGATGTTCTAGGTCTAGTGGAGGAGGGGAAGGGGCCCCGGGGCAGGTGGCCACTTGTAGAAGAGCGGTTTCCCTTGTCAGTCTGTTTCTGGCTGGGAAAAAGGGAAGTCATTTCCTGTTCAATCCCAAGAGAGAGCTAAAAATCCATTGTCAGTTCTGTTTCTTGGTGGAGCTTAGGAAGACAATAAGACCATCTTGATGACTTCTAAAAAGAAGCCTTCCAGGTGCAAGGGTCTGCAGGCTTTGGGTCAGACTGCTACACTTTGGCTTGGACCAGTAGCTCATGAATGGTGCTGCTGGTTAGCAGGCTCCATTTATTCCCCTTCCTTTGTGACATGACTTCCGATCCCTCTAAATGGGGTGCTGGGCAGACAACAAGTATGGGGGTGTGTACATACAGCAACACAGAAACGTGACACTGGTGAAAATTGCTCAAAATACAACAAGGGAAGGGATGGGACAAAGGATGGAGGACCACTGTTTTCTTTTGTGATACCTAACGTGGCCAGCTGTGAGCTCTTTAGTGCTGGTAAGTAGGGAGCTGGTGAGGGTGTGTCCTCAGACAAATTCAGCTGCCTTCCTTTTACTGGGCCATTCTTCGAAAATTGGCTTCCCCCATAAGGCCCAGGGAGGGAAGTCCCTGGCTTTCCCTACCCCCTCTCTTAAGGGTCTTTCTAAAAGCAGTAAGTCATCATCTGGCTGTAGCTTAATTAACTAAGCTGGGACAGTGTCACAAAGGACCAGGCATTGGTGTGGCAGAGGGGTGGGCGGGCTCTCGAAGCCTAAAGACCTTTATTCTGAGTTGTTTAAAGGGTTAACGCTCTGTGGAAGAACCCGCTAAGACTGAATGGGCAGCAGAGAAACTGCTCATTCATTCAGAGCTTCTTGCCAGTTTGTCATTAGCTGACTTGTGGATTTTAATGTACAGCCAGCAGGTTTCCCCAGTTTTTCCCAGCTCCCTTTCTTAGGGTAGGATGACTAGCTTGTGAGAACAGTTAACCTGCCTCTTGATTCTTGCAGCCCGTGTCCAGTTCCCTCCCCACAGGTACCGTTGGCAGGGATGGTCAAGACAGGCAGCTCTGAGCTGCCAGACCAAGCCGCAGATCAAGGGGGTGGGAGCTTGCTGATTCTTCAGCCCTGGCCTCTTCTAGTTTCCTTGAGTGGCTCTGCCCGCCCCCCACCCCACCCCCTGCACTGGAAACTCACCAGAGTTGCCTCAGGAACCTCCCATCTCCCAAAGCTGAGCTTGATGGTTGAAGAGG
Organism: Rhabdomys pumilio; assembly: GCA_030674055.1. Taxonomy (NCBI): domain Eukaryota; kingdom Metazoa; phylum Chordata; class Mammalia; order Rodentia; family Muridae; genus Rhabdomys; species Rhabdomys pumilio. The sequence continues at coordinate 47,610,849 of JANHMN010000013.1, forward strand.
GAGGGGAGTCCCCTTTCACCCCAGTATTTCCTTTTCCTTTAAGGGCTGTTTTACAGTGAAACCCTGTAAAGTCATCTGCATAAAGACACAGACACTTGGCAAAGAAAAGGTGAAGTGACAGCAAGAGTAGTCAGAAAGACTTAAGTTGATATTTTTTAGCTATAGATGGGGACAAATACCCCATCTGGAGTCGTTGATCTGCTGATTGGGTTACTGAACCCTCTCTCTCCACCTCCACTCAAACTCCAGAACTGGTTGCTTAATGGGAGGGGGGTTGTATGGTAACTGGAGGGACTATGGCTAGATTGGTGCTTGTACACTTTTCTATGGATCACCTTGGGTAAGGAAAGCTTCCACAAGTCATTGTCAGCTAGAGCTCCGAGACTTCAGCCACAGCGTCACATGACTATATGGCAATGAATCCTACCCTGATCACTCGTTCTACCCTGTGACCCTTGGTGCTTTAAAGTGCCTTCTCCCTCTCTCATGCCCGTGTACTTATGTGTTGTCTTCCCTAATGGCTGTCCACCTTGTTTATATGTATGCATGTTAGTATGCAGGTATGTAGACCACACACATACCTGATGTTCTTGGAGGCCAGAAGAGGGTGTCAGATTTCCCTAGAATGAGAAATATACATGATTGAGAGCCACCATTTGGGTGTTGGAGACTAAACCCAGGTCCTCTCCTAGAACGGCAAGTGCTCTTAATTAGCTAACTGTTCCTCCAGTCTCTCTGCCTTATCATTGGAGATAGGGATGGGGTCTTTCATTGAACTCTGATAATCTAGCAGAGTGACTGGCCAGGGAACTCTGGGCCGTCTCTTGTCTTCACTACACTAGAGTTACAGGTCTGACAAAGCTGTGCTTTAGGGACCCGAACTTCGGTCCTCCCCTTGCATGACAAGCCCTCTGCTGACCAGCCATGCCATCTCCCTAGCCTTTGGTTTTTTATTTTTAATTCCAGAATGGGAGCCATTCCCCCTAAGATAACAACAGTGAAGAGTAAATGAGAGAATACATGACCAGGTGCAGCAGAAAGCCTGGCACCAGGAAGTGTTCCATAAATATCAGCCCCTTATTATTAGCAATTATTATTAATATTATTTGGTTGAGGGGAGGTGATGTGAGAGTTCCTTCTTATGCTAATTAGATAGCTGTGAGGCACTTCCTTGGCTAAGTGCAGGCAGGGTTGGCGTCACTTCCATCCGGAATCTTCCAAATTGACCATCAAACTCTTCCCAGCAGCTTACTGAGGCAAAGCCTCCTGTTCCATTGACACTATATAATTCTCTTTCTTGGAGAAGCAGAGGAGCCTGTGGAAGTGCACTTAAGACCCACAGGGATGCAGAAACCGAGGGGTGGAGGGGTGGAAGTGTCCCAGGGTGGAGACTGGTCTTGGAAATAGAACGCAGACCTGGGGGAGTTTGCCAGGCAGGGAGTAGACCTAGGGTTGTGCTGAGGGGTTGTCAGACAGGCAGTTTAGGACGGTGTTTGTCTTTCTCAGTCAGCCACATCAATTCAGCAGAAGCTCTAAGAGGCTGGCTGGGGCAGGCCTAAGCAAGTGTGAGCTGCAGCTCTCTGAGCCAGCCACCGGGGTTTGCTGAGATGCTGGCAGGAAGAGTTGAGGGTTATGGTAGGGAGATGCCTTTTTGAACATGCCTTCTGGAACCAAATGTCAGATGCTGCGTGTCCTGAGAGAGCTGAGTCATTGGGGGCCAAGATCCCACACTCTCTAGAGGCTGGCCTAGACTGTTGGCCCAGATGTTGACAGCTGCCTCTGGAGCGTGATGGGAGCCTGTGGATGGCAGTATCCTCATTGCTTCCAGTGGCTGCTCCAAACTGGTTTCCTGGCTTTTGCCTGGCTTGGAGAGTCTGTGTGCTCACTGATTCCAGGGCCTGTTAAAACATCCTTCAAAGTTGCCTGTCCTTTTTCTGCTTCATCTGCAAGAAATGCAGCTGTTTTTTAAAAGTCTTGCTATCCTGCTTGGGAAAGCAGAGTGGGGAAATCAGTCTGCCTCTGTGGCTTAGGAGAGTAGCTTTTCTTTTTCCTGCAACTTGGTCAGCACTGTGCTCGGTCCTGAGACAAAAACCCTAGCTACAAGGGCCCGTATGGAGCCACTTAAAGCGTCCACAAGCATTTTGTTGGCAGGTGTTCCCAACCTGGGCTTTCTGGAATCAGAGGCTCATGTTGTCCTTGCCCAAGGAGGAAGGTTCTGACTGAGACACTATTTGGCTGACACCTGGGAGTCTTATCTGTGACACTTCATATTATGCAAAAGTTACATATTTTTTTTTCCTTTAACCAAAGTCCCTGGAACTAGAACCTGAGGCTTCTAACTAACTGATCATCTGACCACAAACAACATTTTCTAGAGGAAAGGCCTTGGGAACCTCATTAGAACAAGTGTACTGTCTGAAAGGTAGCATTCCTTAGAGATGCCCTCCGTGGATGGATGCTTTTTCCCAATCCTGATCACAACAGTTCCCTTGAAGCTGCCTTGACAAGAGAATGTTCTTCAGTGAGCAGCTTACCAGGTGGTTAAAGCAAACTGACTCAAAGGCGATGCTCTGTTCTGTGTACGATGGCTCACACCTGTAACCATAGCAGTTGGGAAGCTGAGGGAAGACAACATTTATGAGTTCAAGACCAGCCTGAGCTATTTCATAGTACCTTTCAGACCAACCTGACGTGGGATGTGAGACTTTGTCTCAATAAACAGACAGTTAAAAAAAAGTTCTAATTTCATTGAGAACTTTGGGGGCCCTGCACTAGGTAGACTTTATCCAAGACAGACAAATAGTTTATAAAGAAATACCTGCAGAGACAGTAGTCAGTGAATGTCCTGTGTGGATGGGAGCTGTCTGGTGACTGAGCATTGAACTTTGTAGAGAAGACTGGATGTTTTTGTGTTTAGGGGCATGGAGGATGCATAGACTGATGCTGCAGAGAGCCCTTATTTCATGCGGACTAGCACTTCAGCTATTTGTGACCAAACCCTTGTCTCCGAGTAGGGGCAAGCATAGTAGGCTCCTTTCTCCATGGCCATAAAGAATTTACCATAGTTTGAGCCCCAGGGAGCCAGGTGTCACTCTCCTGTGATACTGTGTTGGTCTCAGCAAATGGGGTAAGCAGAACTAGAAACCTACCTCACATCCCCTTGGCAACACCTTTGATGCAAGATAAACTTAGATGAGAGACAGGAACTGTCATTAACATCTTGAAAAGGCATTTACAGAAACACCACCCTTAACAAGGCCCAATGTGTGTTGTCTTTCTGAAGCTCCTTCTTCCTCTTCTCCGTCTTCCCTCCCTCAGTCCCTTGAAGTTCTTTGTGGAATCTTCCCACAGTGTAATCTTCCCTTTGGATTCCAAATTGTGTCTCCTTTACGCAGAGGTCTCGAGGTCTCGGCCTTCTGCTGCTATTTCTTTAAATTGATCTCCATCCGAATTCCAAATGTAAAGGTCAGCAGGCAAGGAAATGGCACTTCTAATAGAAAACAATGTGCACTTTCTAAATTTGAACCAAGCCGTTTCCGCTCTTTGATTTAAGTGACTTCCTGGGGTTCCGTGTCAGGCACTGCAGTTGAATCTCTGGCCGGATGCCAACTTAAAATTGCACTCTCTCAGTGAAATTAGAAACTGATCCAGGGCTGGCTTAGCTGTTCTAGTAAATAGCATTTAGTCTGAATGTTCAGCTCAGCACTTGAAAATGGGTGATGTGAGCACCCCTTGAGAGGATTTCCCATGCAAGTTGCTGGGAGCTCACCTGCCCAGGGGTTATTGCCTGCTGGCAGTGGCTGCTCTTGGAAGTGGGAGTAACAGGCTAATGTCCTGGATGATCAGCCATCAGATGCATCCCTTCCTTGTATCGGAAGGCTTTTGTTTATCCGCTCATGAGCTCTGGGGAGCACACAGGAGCTGTTATATTGACTACATACATTGCCCTCAGTGCCCAGGGCAGCCCCTGCCTACTTAGGAAATCAAAATGGTTTTATTTTGAAGCAGTGATGAATTGTTTAGTACTTTCTATGTACCCAGCTGTGTGCTAGGTACCAGGTGTGCATTTTCTCATTTAATCCTTGCAAGCAAGAACTCCTTTAAAGATGCAAAACTTGGGGTTCCCAGCACGCACCACTGCAGAGGCAGATGGATCCCTGTGAATTCAAGGCCAGCCTGTTAAAACATCGAGTTGAGGGACCAGCCCAGGTCTACACAGTGAGACCTTCCCCCTGCTGTCCCCACTCCCCAAAAGGTACTCGGATGGGGGGAGTGAGGTGACTCAGTTGGTACAGGTGCTTGCTCACAAGCCTGAGGACCTGAGTTCAATCATTATCATTATACATAAAGGTGGAAGGAGAGAGAGGGATTGTCCCCTAAGTTTTGTCCCCTGACCCACATACACATTAAAAATAATTTAAGCCAGGCAGTGGTGGCACATGACATTAATGCCAGAAACATGTGGATCTCTGAGTTCAAGGCCAGCCTGGTCTACAGAGTGCCAGGATGGCCAGGGCTACACAGCTGCACAGAGAAAACCTGACACAACCCCCCCACCCCCCCCCAAAACAAACTTAAAAGGGAAGTTGTAACTTGTTCACATCAATGCTGTTGGGATTAAAGCTGGTTTTGAGACAGGCTCTTAGTCTGTAGCCCAAGCTAGATCCTACTGCTGTAGTCCCCTTTGCTTACACTTCCCAAGTTCTGTGATACGAGCACGTACCACTATGCCTGGCTCTGCCACCCATACACCACCCGGTTGTGCTGATGACCAAAGCCAGAACCTGTGAGGCACCATAGGAAAGCCCCTTGCCACCAGGCTGCACTTCAGACCAATAGATGTTATCTCTTCCAGTATCGGTACCATTTTTGACCATTTAAGCCTAGGCTCCTAAGGCCTCATCTAAGGTTGAGGGGAGTGTCATGTATTGATGCTTGGAATCCATTTTCTCTTTTTCCTTCCTCTCCTCCAGGACCCCTAGAAGCCTGTCTCTTGGTGCAGTTCAGGAACTCCACCCTCATGGAGCCCCCGATTCCACAGAGCGGTGTCCCTTTGAATCCCAGCTCAGTCATGGTGCAGCCCCTCCTTGACAGCAGAGTGCCCCACAGCCGGCTCCAGCACCCACTCACCATCTTACCCATTGACCAGATGAAGACCAGCCACGTGGAGAACGACTACATAGACAACCCTAGCCTGGCCCCTGCCACGGGTCCCAAGCGGCCCCGGGGTGGGGCCCCAGAGTTGGCTCCTACACCTGCCCGCTGTGACCAGGATGTTACTCACCACTGGATCTCTTTTAGCGGTCGGCCCAGCTCTGTAAGCAGCAGCAGCAGTACTTCCTCCGACCAGAGGCTTCTAGATCACATGGCTCCGCCACCCGTGGCTGAGCAGGCCTCGCCCAGGGCGGTGCGCCTCCAGCCCAAGGTGGTCCACTGTAAGCCACTGGACCTCAAGGGCCCAGCAGCTCCGCCAGAGCTAGACAAGCACTTCTTGCTGTGTGAAGCCTGTGGGAAGTGTAAGTGCAAGGAGTGTGCGTCCCCTCGGACGTTACCCTCCTGCTGGGTCTGCAACCAGGAGTGCCTGTGCTCGGCCCAGACCCTGGTCAACTATGGCACATGCATGTGCCTGGTGCAAGGTATCTTCTACCACTGTACTAATGAGGATGATGAGGGCTCTTGCGCTGACCATCCCTGCTCTTGCTCCGGCTCCAACTGCTGCGCCCGCTGGTCCTTCATGGGTGCCCTCTCTGTGGTGCTGCCTTGTCTGCTGTGCTACCTGCCAGCCACAGGCTGCGTCAAGCTGGCCCAGCGCGGCTATGACCGCCTGAGACGCCCCGGTTGCCGTTGCAAGCACACGAACAGCGTCATCTGCAAGGCAGCCAGTGGGGACACGAAGGCCAGCAGGTCCGACAAGCCTTTCTGACACTTTGGATGAAAAACATGGTCTCTCCTGCCAGTCTCCTGAGGCTGACCTTGCTCATCTGTCCTCTCCTAAACCCTAGATTGGGAAGAAACCGGCAGAGAATACTACTGCCTAGCCTCGAGTCCCCAAAAGGATTAAGATGTACTTTGGGGATTTTCATGGTCTTGAAACTTTGTTTAACAGCAGTGACAGTGTCAGGGTGTGGTGGTAGGGGGCCAGTTTTCCTATTTCAGAAGATGGAAGACAGACATGGACACATAATCTGCAAGTTTAGCCACTCAGTGGCCTTCCCAGTCCCTCTCTCCCACTTTGCCATTCTCTCTGGCTCCTGCTGGAGCCTCCTACCTGGGAGGAACAGCTAATGGGAGGCGAGATACCTCGAGGAAGACTCTCAGAGCCTTGACTTCTATCTTTTCCGCCTCTGTCCATGCCTGTTGGCCTTGGCCTCTTGGGAAGGTACACCGTAGCAATTCCTGCTGTATGTACTTGATGGCTGAGAACAAAATCGCCGGTAAGCTGCCATCTCCCTGGAGCTGCAGGATGGAGAAGGAACCACCTGGCAGTGTGTTCCTCCTAGCGTCAATCACTAACTTGGGGGTGTCTGCTCATCACACCATCCTCCAGATCTTAACCGAGTCACAGACTGGCCTGCCTGCTATGTGTCCTGAGCTCTTTCTACTCAGATTCTTTGTAGAAACTTGCTGGGTTAAGAAGGCCGGGATGACACAAGCAAGACCAAATATCATTTTGCCAATGAGTCTGAGGCTGTGGTCTCTGGATCCAGCCATGATGTTTTTATATGTTTAATTAAACTAGATGCTATTGGTGTTTAAACAATAATAATACAACAACTTGCTTCCTTTTGGGCCACCCCCAGGAAGGGCTGATTTCAAAATCTGGGGGCAAGCAACCTCAAGGAGCGTCTCCCCTGCACATCAAGAATGGTAAAGAAGAGGCCGTACCTCCCATTGGCAGAGTGACAGTTGAGCCGAACTGGGGTTGGGTTTTCTTCTGATTCTGCTGCTTGCTGTCGTAGCCTTTTGTGTATAGTGATACGTCTGTCTTTATGTAAATAGAGAGATGACAGAATCTATTTTAGTGTTTGGAGGCCCCGGTGGGGAAATCAGAAGATGCCAGAGAGGGTGGGGAACGATTCTCCAGGGGCTGCTGGATTTGAGCCCCACTTTTTGTGTGCAGCACACACACATACATACACACACACACCCCTCCCAACAGCCCCCAAAGACGTAGCAACTCTTTCTCTCACGGTGCTAAAGGACTCAGAAAGTGCAGCACGTCCAGTGGGTAGGTACTTGTTGCATGCAAAAAGCTATCGTGTCTCTGGTCCTTGCCCCCAGATGTTGTGTGGGGTTGTTTTTTTTTTTTTTTTTTTTTCTTTTTCTTTTTTCTTTTTTGTGTGGTATTTTGTCCCCATCCCTGCCTCTGATTCGAGAAATAGCCTGGGTCAGAAGAGGTACCCCAGGTAAAAAATGGGAGAACATTAGGCAAAAGTCATGTGGAACATTTCTGGTTCTTTAGTGTGAGCTGCCTCCAGGGAGGAGGCAGGGAGGCAGGTAGCTGTGAGTGGAGTGTACTTGTTGCTCTTTTCTCAAGGATTCGCCCCACCCCCACCCTGGAGGCTACTAGTAGTAAGTAGTAACACCTTATGATTTAGAATAAGTTAATTGTAACCATAGGTATTTATTGATTGGAGGAAGGGAGGGTTTTATTCTCAGCTTTATTTATGTAACATTTACTGGCTTGTAAAAGGCAAGTATAAAATCCTGCATCTTCATTGTCTATAGCTAATCCATACATACACCTGCCCTTGCCACAATTGCAATGGTCTTGCACAGATCGGAAGGAAAGATAGAAGACAAACCCCCGAGATCAGCGAATCACTTACACTAATTGAATGTATTAGAAGCTTTCTGAAGGGGCTGGAGATGTTTTCCTCAGATGAGGTGTGTGGAGGGAAACCCCCAACATGATAGCGCACACGTGCACTCTTAAGAGGCCTGGAAGCTTTGCCCAGGGTCCCTCCCTCAATTTGTTTCCACAGGACAGTTGACCCAGAGGCAAGTTGCACTTTGGTGACCTTGGTCTACACACTTCTGTGAACAGTTGAGTTACATATGCCGTGTATGCGCACATGCACACGTGACACACACACAGACCCTCTACCACACAAACCTTGTTTCTTGGCAACCCCTCCCAAACCCTGACTTTGTGTACATAGCTGTAAACACGGATTTTTATGAGTTTTGGTTTGCTTCCTTCCCTCCCCCAACACCTTGTTTTGGCTTGGGAATGATGTCTACAGAACTCTTCCCCCTGCTCCCCAGGAGTTTACCTTGGGACCTACTTGCTCAGTGGTAAGGGAAGGGGTGAAGGGAGCATCCTTTTTCCTCTGCTCTGTTGTTTTTTCTCTGGCTTCTTGGCAAACATCTACACATGGGGGATGCAAACACATTTAAAAAAAAAAAAGAGGTAGTTTGTTTATGGGGCCCCCATCCCCTTCCCAGGTTAGTCAGCAGGCACTGAGAGCATAGGGTCTCACAAACAGAACATTTCTGTGGCTGTTTCTGACTTATTCACTAGCATTTGCAGCTTGCTTGCCTGAGTTACATCACTTCAAAAGTGCCAGTTCCCACTTCTAGACCCAAGGTGGATGTCAGTTCTGTCAGTTATGCTTGGAGCCAGGGATGGCATCCAGGACGTTGCTTAAAGTACCTTGGCTACTTGGTTTCCCCACTGTAGGGAAAGGCTGCAAGCACACTGGGGGCTGAGTCTAGGTTAGCAACACCTTCCAAGGGACAATCAGCTCTTCAAGCCAACTGGAAGGGAGCAAAGAGCAGCCCTTACTGTTGGACCTGCCCTTCTGAGCTGATGGGAAGCATCCTTATGATTGTGATGGGCTCTTTGAGCTAGTGCAGTCTGCATCGATGGGGCCCAGCTGAATCACAACCCCAAGGGGGCAATGCATACTAAGTCGGTCAGGGCCAGAACCCAGGTTACCCATCACTGAAGCAGCTTGGTCTCCAGTGCTGCTCTTAAGAAATAGCTGAAGTGTGTAGGCAGCACAAATTTGCACTGTACAATTTACTAGAACATCCGGGGCTTCCCAGGCCTCCCGGTTGATGCATTTGGTGAGTAGCTCTGTACCCTCTCCTCTCTGTAATGGTGGATGTCGATCCTGTGTTTCCATTTTGATTGTGGGTGACTGTGCTGTTCCTTAGCTTGCTTTTCTCTTGTGTCCTGTGGTTGATTTCCTTTAGCAGCACTAGAGCTGTGCCCCAGCGCCCACTCCACCACATTCCTGTGTCTCTGTAGCCCCCCGTTCATCCCACCACAAAAGTTACCACAGAAGGTTTCCTTTGTAAAAAATATTTATTTTGAAGCTCTATTTTAATAGTATTTATTTTAGAAAGTCTACTATTGTAAGAGTTCTTCTGTTTGTGAAGAAAAAAACAAGTTAAAAGCTGAATGTACTGATGTAGAAGATATCTATAAATATATATTGTTAAATATACACACGGTTGCCATTCTCTTCTGTGTCGTGTTCAGTTGCCTGACGTCCTCACCCAGCAGAAAGTCCACATTCTAAGCCACACGGCCATGTGCATACAATGGGCTAGGCGTCTAGACTGGGGAGACCCTTGTCCTACCTCTAGAATAATAGAAAACCTACTGAAGAACTTTGTATTTCAGAGTGAAGCCAACTGCTGCCATGTGATTAAAAAAGAATCCCCTGTCTCCTTATACAGGGTATCTCTGGGCTTTGGAGTTTCCTCCTTGTTCTTTGAGAGATAGTCTTGCTATCCTAAGATAAAGCTAGCCCAGGATTGCACTAAAAGTGTGTGTTGCCATGCCTGGCCATTGGGTGTTCTAGTCATATAGATGGGCAAAAGAATTTCTCAAGTAAAAAAAAAAAATCTACAGGTTGGGAAAAAAAAAGGGTCAACTTTTGGTCCTGATGCTGCAAGAGCTACAGCCTTCGAAAGGCCAAACAATAGAATTCTTTGAGAGCTCCAGCAGGTTTTTACTGGACTAATGAGACCTCAAACCAAGGTCTTAACCTCTTAAGGCCTCCTGTCCACTGAATGGCTTCTCAGACTCAGGAGAGCTACTTCTGTGTCATGTGTGCTGGTGAAAGGCACTACCATGGCTGGCTCTGTTCCTTCTCTTGGCCACTAGTGTCATCATCAGGCTCTTTAAGACATAATCTTGTTTCTCTCTGAGGTTTTGGAACACAAGCTAAGGATCCCCTGGTCTCTTTGATTTTTTCAAGACTGGGTTTCTCTGTAGTTTTGCCTGTCCTGAAACTCTAGACCAGGCTGACCTTGGGAAAAGGAGGAAGCCAAGAATATCCATAATGGAAATCCGGAACTGCTATCCTTGTCTTTCTTGTGTGGCCTTGTACCTCTTAGTTCCCAGTTACAGATGGCTTTAGAGTGATCCCAAAGGTCAGCATTTGCTAAGTGACTTTCTGCCTGATGCTGTTTGCTTTAGAGATGCAGAAATGGAAGTTAGGGGGAATTACTGCACATATAGAATGTGAAAATGTAAATTGAAGTCCAGTAGCTGGACTTGGGGAAATACAGCATGAAGAAGCTTGAAAGTGTCCCAGTGACCAAATGTACAAGGGAGGTTGTATCATCCCTCTCCCTGTCCATAGCCACGTAGTGCTCTTCAAAGAAGGAATGGGGTGGGCCTCAGGCTGTAGTACTCAGTGCTGAGTACTCAGCCAGCATTTCAAGGACCTGGGTTCAATCTCCAGCACTGTCCCTCACCCCAAAGGGCTTGGCTTGGTGGGAGCAACTCTGATTAAGTAGAACCTATCCCTACACCTTTGCAGCCTTGTCCCCTGGTTGAGAGTCCCCAGTGCACTCAGCTCAACCCAGCCTAGGTAACTGATAGCTTGAAATGAATCTAGCTTTTCGAAGCATGAACCCCAAGAAAGACCCAGGGAGCCTGCCCCACACTGGAGGTGCTGCCAGATGAAAGCTAGGAGGACATTTTTAAGAGACCTGAAGTTTATTCATCGGAACTTTAATAAAACAATATGTCCATGGCCCGAGGCAGGTATAATTTTCATAATTTATGGGTCTCTGAGACAGGAAGAGAGCTCAGGGTTTTATTGTGTTTCGCACGATAAATAGCATTCCAATTGTCTGCCCGGTGTTCTTTAAGGCCTCTCGTCTGGCGGCAGTGTGGGCCTTCTGGAGCCCACCTGGGCCCGGAGGCCAGAGGCAAGGGCTAATTATGGATGCATCTGGATGCATTAAGCAGGAGATGACTGAAAAACTCCCTGGGCTCTACTTCCTATGCCCACACGTGTGCTAACAGTAACTGCTGCAAGCTGGGAGCCGCACTCCTCTCCCCTCCCAGCCCAGCTCTCCCTATTCTCTCCGCTGGACCTGGAGAATCTCAGGAGGTGACTTAGGGCTCTTCATTTAAGAGCCAGCTAGCTGCACAGCAAAGAGCTCCAGGTGAGGTTCAGATTGGAATGACTATTGGGAAAGTGTTGACTGCTACGGAGCATCAGGGTAACAGGCCCAGTGGCCTTATGAAACACTGCAGAGAGCGTCACTTGGGAGCACGGATGGGACATTACTGTTTACAATCTTGAACATGCCTTTTAGTCCCAGCGCTCCAGAGGCAGAAGCAGGCAGATCTCTGTGAGTTTGAGGTCAGCCTGGTCCTCAGAGTTAGTTCCAGGACAGCCATGGCTACACAAAGAAACCCTGTCTCAACCAGAAAAGAGAAGGAAGGAAGGAAGGAAGGAAGGAAGGAAGGAAGGAAGGAAGGAAGGAAGGAAGGAAAGGGTTGGGCAGTGATGGCACAAGCCTTTAATCCCAGCACTTGAGAGGCAGAGGCAGGCGGATTTCTGAGTTCAAGGCCAGCCTGATCTACAGAGTGAGTTCCAGGACAGCCAGGACTACACAGAGAAACCCTGTCTTGAAAAAACAAAAAAAAAAAAAAGAAAGAAAGAAAGAAAGAAAGAAAGTGTCACACATGTGTAAGTGGCTAGCTAGGTAGCTGATATTTGAGTATTCAGGTCATGTCGTTCGTATTCTGTGGCAGCCAGGTAACCCTTAATTTCAGCTGGAGGGAGTCCCCTAAAGCCAGCTTCACTGCAGATGTCAACTTCTCTGTCACCTTCTGCCATCTGCCCTGCAAAGCTTTCCTCCAGGGAATGTCAGTGCCGAGTTCCTGATTTCATATTTTTCCTCAAGGAAAAAATTCCCACTGCCTCAGCCTCCCAGTCAAAGTAAACTAGTTAAAATAAAAGCAACCACCCCTCATTCCAAACGACAGATAAGTAAAGAGACTTCCAGGGGCTAACTGCCATCTGACTGGATGTCTTATCCCACTGCAGCCGAGCTGTGGGAAAGGGTCTTGGTGAACGTGGTGATATTGCTGAACACGTTTCCGAGCTTACATAAGCACTTTGTGGTGGGGGCATGGCCAAGGCTATACAGAGAAACCCTGTCTCGAAAAACAAAACAAAACAAAACAAAAGAAATATCTAAGTGTCAAGTGTGTGAGCACACACTTTTTACTAGCCTGGTCTAGTGAGTTTCAGGACAGCCAGGGCTATATAGAAAGACCCGTTCTCAAAGCAAACCAAACACAACTGCTGAACAGATGGTTCAGTGGTTAGGAGCAGTGGCTGCTCTTCAGGAGAACCCGGGTTCAATTCCCAGCACTCACACATGAGTCACAGCCATCTGTACCTCCAGCTCTGATAGCTCTAACGGCCTCTTCTGGCCTCCACAGGGACCAAGCATGCATGTGGTATACAGACATGCATGTAAGCAAAACACCTGAATATTTTATTAGAATATTAGAATATTCTAATATTAGAAAGCAACAAAGAAATTTAAATGGGGACATATTCCTACAAAACACCTGTCCGCTGCTATTCAAGTGTTACAGTTCTGAAAACCAAGGAAAGACAGAAGTCAGAGAGTAGGGGAGACATGACAGTAAAGTGGTGTCCTGACCAACCCTGGAACTGAGAGGAGAGCCATTGATGGGGAAATGAGCTAAAGTGGAATGAGGTGGGTAAAGGTAAACGAAGCCTGTGCCATACATAGTTTCCAGTTTTGATAACTGCAGTGGTTAGGTACAGAGTCTGGAGAAGAGGGTAAAGAAAATAGGGAGTTTCCTGCAGTTTCTGCAAATTTTTTAAATCTAAAATTACTTCAAAATAAAGGCTGTGGAGATGGTTCATCTATTAAGAGCACTGGCTGCTCTTCCATAGAACTTGAGTTCGAGTTTGTGTGGCTGCTCTTCCATAGAACTTGAGTTCGAGTTTCAGCACCCACACAATCAGCTCACAACAGGGTGTTGACTCCCGTTCCAGGGGATCCGGCGCCATCTTCTGGCCTCTGCAGACACTGCACCTACAGTGCATAGACATGTGTGCAGACAAAACACTCATCACATAAGATAAAAATAAAGAAATAATATCTTAAGCCTCATTTTTTTTCCAAAATAAAAGGGGGTTTTAAAATAAAACAACAAATCTTTTGAACTTCATTGAACTTAATGTGGAAGACAGGCTCCTTGTCGATGTCTGTAAGCCATTACTGCACTGTGCTTTCATGCACCTTTTACAGCCTGGCTGTGCCCTTTCAACCTGCTGGGGTGCTCCCTGCCTCGGCCTGACACCAGCTCTTGCTCCTGGGAGCAGCGTTTTCTCTCTTCTCCCAACTTCCCACATCTCTGGCCTGGCTCACCTCATCCACATCTCAGCTTTCACCGGAAGGCGTCCTCACCAAAGCCCGGGCCTTTCCTTCATGGTGCTTATCCAGTTCACACACAAGTTCACTATTTCCTGCCTTCCTCTCTCCAAGGGAGGTTTCATCCACTACCTTCTCTGCAGTTCTATATGTTTTCTAGCTCCTTGGTTACCGATTAAGCCCCACAGCTTCATACGTCTACGCAATGAACTTCAGTCAGTTCAACACCCTCCCATTCCCGTTTCTCATCCTCCCTCTCTGACTAGATCCCTGCTTTTCAACAAGCTCATCTCCTATTTCCGTGTCTTCCTTTTCTGTGTGACCCAGAGTTTAATTAGATTTTCTTGCTGGACCATGGGTGGTTATCACTGGCTATACCACTGAGGAAGCTGAACCAACCCCACCCCACCAACCATTAATCACCAACAACTCCTCAGGCAGAAGTGGGGCTTCCACGTTCTCTCTCATAACTCTCCTGGCAAACAACTTAGCTGTAACCCATCCCCAGTTTTCGTTTGCTACCCAAGGTTGTTCCATTCACAGGTCACCAGCCTGGGGGGCGGGGAAGTAATCCACAATTTGCAGAGAATGGGAGAGTCTAACCAAATCCTATTAGACCTGTGATTGGCTCACAAATGGACATGTGACATCGTACTGGCAAATGGGGTAGGAGAGGAACTCTACTAGCTAATTTGGAGCAAGAGCTCTACCGCTAAGCTTTATATTCCCGAGTCCAAAGAGTCTTCATCTTGAGACACAGGAGAAGCAAGTACATGCTGTGTTCTTGCAACAGTAAGACTGTTGCCTTCTTGGTGCTGTGAACAAGATGGTGTGAAGATAGAGGCTGACCTGGATAGCAAAAAGAAAGGAAAACGAAAAGAAAGGAAAAGAACTGGGGGCTGGAGAGATGACTCAGCAGTTAAGAGCACTAACTGCTCTTCCAGAGATCCAGAGTTCAATTCCCAGCAACCACATGGTGGCTCACAACCATCTGTAGTGGGATCTGATGCCCTCTTCTGGTGTGTCTGAAGACAGTAACAGCGAACTCATATGCATAAAATAAATAAATCTTTAAAAAAGAAAAAGAATCTTGGCCTTTAAACAAAACAAATCAAAAAGTAATGTTAGCTAGTTCGTTAGTCATTAAACCTAGAGACATCTAGGTATACAAGGGAATAAATCTTTTGTGTACATTAAGCCATTTTGAGCTGGATTTTGTCACTCGGAATCAAAGTCATTCTCACTGATAAAACCGGTACGGTCTCTATTTTCAAATTTTTGAGGCCAGGTATGGTGGTACACGCCTTCATTCCAGCACTTGAGATGCAGTGGTAGGCAACTCTCTGTGAGTTTGAAGCCAGCCTGGTTTATATAGTAAGTGTGAGTATGTGAGCATGTATATGTGCTCAGAGAACAACTGTAGGAGTCTGTTCTCTCTTTCCACCACGAGGGCCGCCAAGGATTGGCAAGCTTGGCCACAAGCCCCTCTCTCCACAGAGCCATCTCACCCATGATCTCTATTTCCTAACAAAGCCAATGTTTAGCATTCACCTAGGAATGGAAAGAGCCTTTAAAAAATTACCTATAGTCCCAGTAGTTTGAAGGTTAAGATAGGAGTTTAAGGTCAGCCTCTAACACATATTGAGTTCAAGGCCAGGCAGAGTAAAATAATGCCTTGTCTCAAAAACAAACAAAAAAGCAATTATTGTATTTCATCCAGCACAATCTATTAAATGTGCACAGCATGTTACTTATGTCAACCATACTAGAATACAGTTATGGGAAAAGTCACCCAACTATCTTCTCAACTGAATAAGGAATCAGTCGTCATTTCCAGCTCTTTCTGAGTGTCTCCCTGCAAGTGTGTCGTAAGTGGGTCAGTGATTGTGCACAGAGCCATGTCCGCCTCTAGACAGCTGTCACAAAGTATTCAGAACTTGGCTACTAGGCTGTTCCCATTGGTAGTGGTTATTTCCGCCTTCGAGTCTAAAGAATTAAAGAGGAATGTTTGGGCTTTTCAAACTATATACTACTCTTTCTTTCTTTAAAATAACCCCTTTTCCCTCAAAAATGAAGTGGAAAGGACAAAGAGCTACCCTTCCCAAATCTTCTAAAGTTGATCACAGGGAATGTTGTCTCTAAAATCAAATTTTTATTTTCTTTGTAATTCCAGGAAGAAGGGGGAGGGGAGTCAGATCTTAAATAGATCCCAAATTAGAAACAGTCCCCGCCCCCCAAAGCTACACAGCCCAACGAGTCTTTCTCCTGTGGACTTTCAGACTGGAGCTCTGCCAAAAAATGTGAACAAGAATTCAACCCATTGTTACTTTAAATATCCTGTGTCACAGGCCATCTAGGAATGGCTAAGTACGGGAATTTTCCCTCTGAGGTCTGGGATATAGATATAAATAACTCATTTGTTAGATCCAGTCTCCATCCTGCCTCCCCTAACTTCAGTGGCTTGAATAAGATTGTCTTGTAAATAATGGCCACTTCATGTGGCAGTGAAGCCGACAGCATCCTTCATCAGGGACATCTCCTGCTCTCTAAGACACCTTCCTGCAAGGCCAACTGACAGTTGCCACACCTCCCAAGCTCACCCAAACTACTCTTGCAAGTTTAGTGTCTGACTCAGATGACATCCTATGGGCCTTCATATTGTAGGACAAGTTGACGTTCTTTCTTTTGTTCATTCCTTCCTTCCTTTCTCCTTTCCTTTAAAATTGTCTCTTGTTTATTTATTTTAAAATAAGGTCTCATCTAGCAATGGCCAGCCTTGAACTCCTGATTTTTCTACCTGTGGGTGTTGGGATTCCAGGCATCCATTAGCTTTGTGAGCTGGTACATCTGTGGGTTGGCTAAGGAGAGCTGAATGACTGTTCTCCTAAGAAGGGTTAACTGCAGCCACCTACTGAGACAGTTCGCAGTGGTTCCCCTGGTGTCTCCGAGGTTCCCTGGCCAGAGCACACAGCCTGGACAGATACCTAGGAAGTCTACAGCCATATGGGAAACTCATTCGGGAAAAGGCAGGACCATATGGCTTATTCTCCTGGCCCAAGATTGCCAAAGATCTATCACCTCCATCTTGTACTAGAGTTGGGCTGAAGGATCAACAACCCAGAGTCCTCACTACCTGCTGATAAAAGATGACAGGAATCCCACAATCTACAAAAGGACACAGGAAGCACAAGCTCAGATCAAAGAACAAAGGACTTGGGTAGGGACTGAGTATCCCCCAGACTCTGCAGCTCACAGCTGGTCACTCAGTGTTAACTAAGGACCTAGAAATTACTAGTCACAGCCCAGGCTTTGGAAGCAATGCGGTGGGAGAGACCATTTCAGATAGGCCTTATGGTTTAGAGGGAAGAAAGCAGATGAGCACTAAATAAGGAATGCATAGAGGCTGGAGAGATGGCTCTGAAGTTAACAATTGTTTCTGCAGAGGACCCAAGTTCTGTTCCCGCCTCCATGTCAGGCGGTTCTCAGTTCCCTGTATCTACAGCTGTAAAGGATAAAGTCTTCTGGCCTTCAAGGGTACCTCCACAAATGTGCATATCTATACACATGATTATGAATTTTAAAATATAATCTTTAAAAAAGAAATTAAGAAATAGATGTTCAGGACAATTTTTGGAGTGGAAGTTGGTAAAAAAAAAAAAAATTAAATTAAGCTACTGGCTAGAGAGGCTGGCCTTACGTGGAGGTCAGACAGGGCTCTCTGAAAAAGTGATGTATGAACTGAAATCCTGTAGGAAATGTGAAGCCTGGGTGCTTTGCATAGCGTGTGGGGATCCCTGGCTGGTTCCCCAGTGCTGTGAGAGGAAGGATGGAAAATTGCAAAGGAGAGAGGAAAGAAAGGGAGAGAGAGAGAAAAAGGAAACAAAGTTTGAGATCTGAACCTTCTAAAGAAGAAATGATCTTCAACAAGTCTCCTGTGTCTCAATCCTACCACACAGGAACACAAACACGCGCACACACACACACCATAAAAGGTGTTCAATAACAAATCTGTATGAATGGCCCACCTAACACACATGGCTGGGTGAATTGAAGCCCAGGGTTTCTCAGAACTGGAAAAAACAAAACAAACGAACAAACAAACAAAAAACCTTCCCTCCAGGGCAGAAGCCAGGGCAGGAAGGGACTGCAGAACTCCTGGGAATCACCAGACAAATGGCCCAGATAGAGATCTTTAGGTGGTGTTGTAAGGACTGCTTCAGCTCCCTGCTTCAGCTGAACTTCCTTTGACAGGAGGGGAGGCTTCACACTCCCAGTCCCATTTTCCCCCAGGGACCACCAGGATGGTGATCTATAGACAAAGAAATGCCTGAGGTGGGGAGGGGTCAAGGGGAACTGGACTGAAAGGTCAAGGCAGGAAGCTTCCCCTTGACCCCGGAGCCCTCGGGGGAATTGAAACTGCTGTCTTTAGGTCAAAGCTGCCAAAACAAGGTTTAAAGTGTAAACACAACGTGAGAAGGTCACAAAGGGCCTCTCTCTGGAGCCTAGGGTTAGGTAGAGAGCCAGGAAGAGTCCCGATTCAAGGCTAGCCAGGGCTGCGAAGTGAGAGACCCTGGCCTAAGAAAGTGGGATGGACAGCTTCTTAGCATTCTCCAGCCTGTTCATTTATTCTTGAAATGTGTTTGTTTGTTTTTGTTTTTTGTTAGTTTGTTGTTTTTTAAACAATCCAGTCTGGGGCTGGAGAGATGACTCCAGTCAAGAACACTAGCTCTTCTACCAAAGGACTTGGGTTTGATTCCCAGTACCTACAAGATGACTCATAACCACCTACATCAGGCCCCGGAGATCTGACGCCCCCTCTGGCCTCTGTAGATACTGCATGCTTGCAGTATGCTGACATAAATGCAGGCAAACACCCATACACACTGTTCACTTTCAGACCCTGGGACAAGGGACTGAGGTATATATTTTACATATCAAAGTAGACCTGGGCTCCAGGTTCTCCCAGGATTCCTCAGTTGGTCCTTACCTGGTATAACCTGTCCCCAACCCAGAATTTACCAGCCCGGGTCTAGGCTGCCCTTCTCCCAGAGGCTCCTCCCTGCATAATCCAGACATTATCCAGACATTATCTAGACATTCTCTCTCTCTCTCTCTCTCTCTCTCTCTCTCTCTCTCTCTCTCTTTCTCTCTCTCTCTTCCTCCTTTCCTCCCTTCTTCCTTCCCTCCCCCTTTCTCTGTAGCTCTGGCTGGTCTGGAACCCACAGAGATCCACCTGCCTTGGCCTCTCTTATGCTGGAATTAAAGGTGTGGACCACCATGCTTGACTGAAGGTTTTTTTTTTTTTTTTTTTGTAAAGACAGTCCTGGTGGCAAATGTCCTTAATCCCAGCACTTGGGAAGCAGGTGGGGCCAGAGTGACATAGTGAGACTGTCTCAAAATATAAATGAGAGCCTTGTGCTTACTCATTCTTGGCTTCTCTGTTTCCCAACATATGCCTGACTTTGCAGCAAAATCAGACCGAAGAATTATATGGTATATATTCAAATATGTCCAGTGGATGACCTGCTCAAACCACCTCTGTTAAAACAGATCAGGGTCTCATGTGCTGATGAGCCAGGATCCATCCTTTCTTGCCTACATCATTACTGATGGTCTCCCTGCCTCTTTCACCCCCACAGGCATCCTCTAGTCAAGCGAAAGGGAACAAGGGACATCTGCAGCCAGGTAGCCACGTGGAGGTGGCCTTGTCCCTCTGTGCTAGGGGTCTATGCATCTGAGAAAGCATGAGCTCTTTCTTTATGAAACACAGAGAGTGAATGGAGCACACCTGGCTTCCCCGGGGCCCCGTGAAGAGTCTCAGTGCTAGGAATTGCCTGTGTCACTCACCGTGCTTGTGACTGATGATTTAATGTTCTGTCTTACCCAGAATTCACGCTCAAACTTAGTCTCCAGCACAGTAGATGGGGCCTTTAGGAGATGGCTGGGTGGTGAGGGCTCCTTCCTCAAGAGTGGGATTAAACCTTTTATAAAACAGGCTTCAAACAGCATTTGTCTTTTTGTCCTCTGGTTCCTTCTACCTGTGAGGTCATAGATTCTGCTCCCCACAGCCCTGAGAGCAGATCGATCCTGGAAGCTGGGCCTGTTTGGATTTGAATTTTGAGCCTCCTCTCCAGAGCCATGAATACATTTCTTTCCCTTACAAGTCACTTTACGGGTATTTTGTCTCAAACAGTACACACGGACGAAGTTCTCCTGCCTGGTCGCTGGTACTAGAAGTTAGATTATATCTGACACCTGGCACAGCGGTGCTCTGCCAAGCCAGCAGTGGTAACAGCGATGATAGCTTATATCTAAGGTGTGACAGGCCAGGTACCAAACACTTGCAAAGCAGACACGTGAAGTGTTGGGGGTTTTTCTCGTTTGTAGATAAACAGAGGCTTTTGAAGTATGGACAAACTGCCACCCAATAGTAAGTAAGGGCTGAGGCTATAGTTCAAGCTAACCTAACCGGAAGGAAGGAATCAAACAATCAGTTTGACCTTACTATTGGCTTAGCCAACCCCAGGCCCAAGGGGATTAGTGTACATTTGTGTAGAAAAGAGCAGGAGGGGGCTAATAAACTTGCAAATCGCCCACCCAATCCTCACCTCCCCCTGGCTCCAGCCTAAGTAATACAATGGCAGTTAATTGTTTCCTGCTGGGACACTATCTCTTTGGCAATCAGGCACCCGGCCTGGGGTGGGGGAGCAAATCTCATTTTCCTCCTGAGATTGCCATTGTTCGATTCTGGGTGAAGTTGGGGGGTGGGAGATAAGAGCCCCTGGGTTTGCTTGAGTCTCCACTTCCGACTACAACAAATTCCTGCAGTGCATGTTCAGCAGCAAAAAGCCACCTGTTGAATAAATCATGAAGCCCCGAGGAGCTCTGCCTCGGCCGCCACCCTGCTGCTATTTCAAAATTAGAAGGGAAAGAGAAAAAAAAATTCCATCTCTGAACACCACGCTGGGGGAAGTTTCCACTTGCCCTGAGTTTCAACCTCCTTCAGGGACAGGACCTGATGCTGGCAGCACCCAGCCCAAAGTGGTTTGGAAACAAACCCTGAGCCTGCCTGGCCCTTCCACCGGGGTCCTGCTGGCCAAAAACGGGTGCTGAAAATAAGTTTAACAGATCCTTGGAAAGGCATGGGGGACAACCCAGCCAATGCAGAAAGTGTGGGTGATCCAAAGAACGCACGCTTACAGAGACAGCCTTGGGTTCAAATCCCACTTAACGCTTAGACCCATCACTTGGCATTGTTTCCTCATCTGCAAAAGAAGCCCTCATTGTCGCCTTTTGTGACTGGCGATGACATGGAGAGGATGGTGGCCACAGGATGCCAAAGCTAAGGTCCTGATAGATACTCTGTAATACATTCCATTTCTGGAGGGGGAGCTGCCATAGTGAGGCACCCCCTCCTCTGATATGAACCTGCTCTTGAGTCACTGTGCCCTGGGCCTTAGGACTGTGGCTTCTCTACCCATCACAATTTGTCATACACTCTGGGGAGCAAGAGTTACTTTCAAGTCCTTTTGGATTCATAGAATAGTTTCACACTTGTCCCCACACTGAATGCAGTGCTGGAAGCTTCTCTTTAATATTATGTCCATTCAAGACATACACACTGAGCTCAGCGTCAGGCCCAAAATCTGGGAGCATGCCCTTGGGAACCTGGACTTTAGGCTTGGGAGACAAGGCAAAGTCATAGCTGTAAGGTGGATGTCTGGTTTCTTACCTCCGAGACGCAGGACCTGGGTACATATTTTACATATCAAAGCAGACCTGACCTCTGGGTTTTCCCAGCACCCCTCAGTCTCTATCTGGCACACCCTGCCCCCAACATTGAACTTTCCTGCCCAGGGGCTTGGGCTGCCCATCCCCCCAGAGGCTTTTCCCTATATAAGGTCTCTCTCCTTCTCTCTTTCTCCCTCCCCTACGGCCCCTTCCCCCATGGCAACTTCCTTGGCCCTGGTCCCTTGGAGCCAGTGAACTTGCCCACCTGAGAACAGCTTCCCAATAAACCTGCCTTTAATATAATCTAATCTGGCTTGAATTGGCTCATTTGGATGTTGGCGGACAAATAACCTACCTGGCCATGTTGGTTCTACTGGCAAGCCCCTTGCTAATGGTTTCCAGGACTCCTCCCTCCCCCCATAGAGATAGCCAAATTATTTGTGAAAGTGAGACAAGTAGAGGACTCCACCTCATGGGCAGGAATGCTGAGACTCAGTGTAGGAGGCAGGCTTCAAGCACCAGCTTCCTGACTCCCAAGCTGGTGTTCTAACCCCTTATGTGGTGGGGGGCAAAACGCAGTTAGTTAATTTCTTGCCTTTGAGAACTCCAGAACGGGCTGGAGAGATGGCTCAGCCGTTAAAGGCTAGGCTCACAACCAAAAATATAAGAGAACTCCAGAACTGAAAACTGAGGTAGGGCTGAGAAATTTGGGGACCAGACCTTAGAGGGTTGTAAATGCCAAAATGGCAGGGGTTTTTTGTTTTTTTTTTTTTTTTTTAATTTTCTCACATTCATTTTGTGTGCATGTATGTGTGCGGATACACACATACGTGTGATATACCACAGAGTGTGTGTTGAGGTGAGAGGACAACCTGTAGGAGCCAGTTCTCTTCTTCCATGGTGTGGGTTGCTGGGCTCAAACCCAGGTTGTCAGGCTTGGTGGCAAGTGCCTTTACCAACTAAGCCATCTTGCCATTTAATTTCAAGCCAGGCAATGGACAGATGAGACGTTGTAATTAAGAAAGAGAGGCGTGGACTAGGACTGCAATCTTTAGAATATCAGCTATAGTTGCTGAAGCCTATGCCCACCCCAGTCTACTGTTATCAGACTCCATGGCCAGCAAGGAGAGATTTGGATTCGGAGCGTGCTCCTGGGCAAGAGGCAATGGACTAGACAAAAGACTTGGGGCAGGAGAGAGCCGATGAGTGATGGGCAAAGAGTCTGGAAGTCCTTTGTGTCATTTGGGCCTCTTATCTTTGCTACAGGCCTTTGTCATAGGCTTTCCTATTGTGCCTTGCTTGAGGCTAGACCATTTGACTCATTGCACACCATTGAAAACCGAGACCCAGCCTGCTCAGTTTCCCTCAAGTGCCTCTTTCAAAGCCACCATCAGTATCTAGTTCTGTCTCCTTTGAGCTTGTCCCTGAACCTTTTCTCATCAGTTACAAGGAGACCCACCTCATTGGAAAATTCTAAGAGCCAAAATAGAACCGGCAGGGAAGACTGGGGCAGAGGGCACAGGTTAGTAAAACGTTCTTCATCCAAGCAGGAGGACCTGAGTTTGATCCCCTAAACCACATTACAAACAACCCCACAGCAGCACAACCCTGATTCCCACACTGTGGAAGACATAGGCCAATCCCGGCAGTCAGTCAGCCTGCCTAGCCTACTTGGGGCTGGTTTCACATCTTGTCCAGTGCCGCCTCTCCCCCACAAAATAAAGACAGACTGAGGAGCAACACCCTGTCCTCTGGCTTGCACACACACAAGGTACAAGCCTGGGCTCTGAAAATGAAAAGCCATTTCTATATGAAGAGAAACTAATTTGCTGCCTCCTCTTCCCAGATCCACTCTGCTGGGACCTGTCACACAGAGCCACCACTCAGGATAAAAGCAGAAAGTGCCAGGTTCCCACTACCCCCTTACCCCCTGCCCACCACTCCCTTCCTGAGTCTGGGGAGGCCTCTGCTTCCAAGGTAGCTGAATGCACAGTCTTAAAATTCACTCCTTCCCTGGAAAGGAACCCATTTCAGGATTAAGCAATCAGGAGGTCATAAAATGCAAAGAGGAAGTGAAGCATCCCGCCATCAAGGAAAGTAATGTGTCTGTAGGTCTGTCTGCCTTTGGGGGAAATGGGCCATAAATCGCTCCCTTAAGGGCTGGCGAAAGGGTACAAGTTATTTCTAAAAAGAAGGCCTTGGGCTTTTGAACTCTTTAAAGAGGCAATAGCCTTTTACTTAGCTGATCGGGGCATGTTATCAGGAGTGCAAACAACCCCTTCCCCCCCCAGCTGGGAGAGTGAGCCAGGCAGCTATGCCTGTCCACTGAGTGGAAGTTCCTGTGGCGTGTTCCCAGCTCCCTTAAAAGGGCGTGCACTGTCCTGCCCACTCACCCCATGGTCACTGAGCATGCTCAGATTAATTCCATCCGTGAGGAGTGCAGGACTTTAAAGAGTAGGTAGGATACAGAGCGTCATCCCTGGTTAGTATTCCTTGAGGCCAGCGTGAATGCTTTGCCTTTCCAGTTCTTTCCACCTTGGACAGACATTCCTCTTTGGTCCTGTCACTTCATCCCAGGAGAGTCCTCTGACCACTCTAGGATCTCAACACACTTGGATTTACTTGCTGATTTTTGGGGCTGGGGATTGGGCCTAGGGCCTTTACTTGTTCTAAGCATTGGGGCATGTACCCAGCTCTCAATCTTATTTTCTTTAAGGGTCTTCCAGCTGTGTGAGATCTGGCTTCCTATTCCCCACAGGACCCTTAGCTCCAGAACCATGTTAGTCTGTGGAAGGTAGGAGGGCACCCACCTCAGGGAGACTGACAGGCCTAGCTAGAGCTTGACTTCCAGGATGGAAGAGACCAGCCAAGGTCTCAGGCCAACCATGTCAGCCTGGCTAGGAAAGATTCCAAGAGCAGAATACATATCATTTTGACTGGAGAACTATCTCACCAAGAATGGAAGTGGGGGAGGAAAGGGGGTAGGGATGGACAGGTACAGCAAGACTGTTTCTCTGTGTAGCCCTGGCCATCCTGGAACTCATTCTATAGACCAGGCTGGTCACGAACTCAGAAAGACCCCTTTGCCTCTGCTTGCTCCCCACCCCTAAGTGTTGGGAATAACGGCATCACCACCATCACACAGCTGGGAATTTTTATAAATTTATTTGTATTTTATATGTGCCTACATGTGTGATGTATGTATGTGTGTCATGTGAGTGTGTATTGCTCAGAGAAGATGGAAGAGAGAGTCAGATTCCCCGGAATGGAAGTTATAAGTGGTTGTATGCTGCCAGGCGGAAGCTGGGTATCAAAGCAAAAACATCAAGTGCTCCTAAATATTGAGCCATCTCTCAGTCTCTCAGAGGATTTTTAGGACAGTGAAACTTTTTTCAGTGTGTGTGTGTGTGTGTGTGTGTGTGTGTGTGTGTGTGAGCTCTTGGTGCCCTTTAACCTGCAGAACAGCGGGTACTAGGGTAGAGGCAGTGGAGCAGGACCGTCACAGTCACCAAAGCTTCCCTGAGCTAGTAGTGGCTTCCAGGTTCGTTGTCTAACACCCACCACTCTGGAGGTAGAGGCAGGGGGATCTCTGTGAGTTCGAGGCCAGTCTGGTCTACAGAGCGAGTTCCAGGATCGCCAAGGCTATATACAAAGAAATCCTGTCTCGAAAAAGAAAGCAAATAAATAAAATAAAAAGATAAGTATAGACAAGAGTGAATGAAATGAGAGAAATAGGTTTATTAAGAGAAGTGAGAAACGCTGCTTATTCAAAACTGTTTTAGGGCTGGGATTGCTTGGTTGATGGAGTGAGTGCCTGCTTAGCACACACAAAGCCTTGGACTGAGTCCCATACAGAACCGAATGCATATATGAGATGGTCCTAGCACCTGGGAAATGAATGTCAGTCAGATCAAGATCATGGGCAGGTAAGATGGCTCCATAGGCAGGGGCGCTTGCCACCAAGCCTGATGACCCGAGTTCAATCCCCAAGCCCCACATGGTGGAGGGAGAGAGGTTATCTACTGCAGGTTGTACATAGGCTCTGGAAATTGAAATGACGCTGCTGATACAGCAAGGACTTTCCCTACTGAGCCATCTCCCCAGCCCCTGAAGTTCTGTTCTTTAAAGAAAAGGCCAAAAAAAATATAATAACTCACCAGAAATGAGCAGACAGCTTCTCTGAGCAGATCCGCTGCACTCCCCTGCAAACACTGGTGATTGCTGCACGCAGGATTTCTCTCTCCCTAGCCGGACATTCATGAAGCACTTTGCATTCTTTGTCCCATTCACCCAGCATAGGATGTGTGGAATCCCGATGCTGACCAGGGAAGGAAAGATACTCCTCTCCTCGGATCTCAGGGATTCAAAGCTTTAGTGAGCAGGTGTTCATGTACAGCTCTGTCTCATCCTCAAACCACAGACCTCAACTTCTAGAAGAAATCCCCTACCCCTCACCCCACTACATCCTCACCCTACCCGACTCCACACATCCACACCCCTGCCAGACCATGATGCTAAACCCTCAGCCTGTATTATCTCATCTGAGGTGAGGCCCGTATTTTATCTTAAGACAAGATCGATGTTGCCGTTTTTTTCTTCTGCTTCAGGCTCCAATATAGACACGTGGCTTCTTTTTATTTAAAAGTTTTGTTCATTATGAGTTGTGGGGTTTTCGCTTTGTTTAGATGGTTTTCCGAGACAAGGTTTCTCTGTGTAATTACCCTGGGTATCCTGGACTCACTTTGTAGATGAGACTGAACTTGAATTTACGGAGATAAGACTGCTTCTATCTCCCCAGTGCTGGGATTAAAGGCATGTGCCACCATACCCAGCTTTGTTTTGTTTTTGTTTTTTACATTGGTTCTGATTTTCTAAACATATTACATTGAAATTCTGTTAATCATTTTAAAAAAATTTTTTTTTGTAGTACTAGAGTAGAAGCTGGGCCAGTGGGTTGAGCATGCTAGGCCAGTGCTCTACCACTGAGCTACACTGCCTGCCCCAAGAACCCACTTTTAAGTTTTGTTTGCTTGGAAACAGGGCCTCACTGTGTAGGCAGAATTCACTGTAATAGACCAAGGTGACATCAAACTCACAGAGATCTTTCCACCTCTGCCTCCCACCCTAGTGTACCACCCTACCCAGCTAGAACCCACTCTTAAAGACTGTAGGCAGTTCTGCGACACTGGTGACTCACAGTCAGAGACTTTTGACCTTGATCCTGCCTTTCTCCCCTTTATTCTAAAAGCTCTGGATCTCCAACCTACGCCCTTTGTTCTCCTTCTGCCTTCCTCCTGTCAGGGTCCTGGTCACCAAGTCATGAAAACACCCCTCACCCATTCCCCATCCTGGGTTATCACCTAGCTGAGTCTCCCCAGCCAGATGTGGAGTCTCACTCCTTCTGATGTTGTCCATGACACACGCCTGTCCTCGTCTGCAGGGTGATTTCTGGATTTGTCTTACTCAGTCCTCCTAGGTGACCCTTGCTGAGGCCAGGACTGCTGGAGAGAGTCTCCTGGTTCAAATGCCCTCCTTCCTGGCCTGTGTGCTTTCTTCCTGCTTAGTGTACAGAAAGACTGAGTATCAGGTCCAGTTAATGATAACCGTGCACTCTCAGTACCCAGACTGGCTGTGTTAAAAATCCTGCCACTCATTAGATTTGTGACTTTGAGCAAATTCCTCAACTTCTTTCCTCGAGTACAACATAGCGGTAATACCGGAAACCTTAATGGAATCTTCTAGGGCATTTGAGTCATAGAACCTGTTCACTGAATGCCAACCGTGATTATTAAGTCCTTAGTGAAGGTAATTGTTGTTAGGAAAATTAATGTGCTGGGTATTTATGGGATATGTTAGAGAGGTAGGTACAGGTCACAGCCAACTAGACTCAGAGTTGAGTAGGCCGGAGACGACAGAAGATAGGAGATGCAGGAGGCAGAATAACAGGAGGTGAGTAGACATGGA
Organism: Rhabdomys pumilio; assembly: GCA_030674055.1. Lineage (NCBI taxonomy): Eukaryota > Metazoa > Chordata > Mammalia > Rodentia > Muridae > Rhabdomys > Rhabdomys pumilio. The sequence goes on from JANHMN010000013.1 coordinate 47,638,218, forward strand.
GAAGTAAGGGAGTCAAGGTGAGGCGAAGGCACTGCTCTCTCTCTCTCTCTCTCTCTGTGTGTGTGTGTGTGTGTGTGTGTGTGTGTGTGTGTGTGTCCTGGAACCTGTAGACACCATTTCTGCTGGCAAACCGGGTAAAATCAAAGGGGAAGTCAGGAACCGATAGCTGACTAGCCTCAGAGAGAACACCCAAAGCCCGTTCCCAGGGCTGGCAAGTCAGGGAGGGGCTCCTGTCTCTGATCAGGTGCTGGGTACTGAGTCTTTAGTGGGATGTATGACCGATCCTCCAGGTCTTGGACCAGGTGCTGTATGCTAAGTCTCTTCCTTGGGTCCAAAGGAGTCTTGAGTAAACACTGGGTGGCTGGGCACACCTCCCTGCAAGGAGTACATCTGGTCAAAGTCTGTGAGAAGGTCATCCTGACCAAGGGCCTCTGTGATGGATAGAAGACCCAGGACCCTGTAAACAACGATCTTTCCATGGCATTAAGGCAGTGAGGAGGGTTCTCTGTGGATTGTCTTTTTCCCTCTCTTGTCACTAGCCACTGAGCCCTGAGCCTCAGCCTTCTCCACAATCTTGGAAAAAACAGACTTCCTCACTACAGAAGACCCTGGAAATAAAAAAGAGTCACCTCCTAGGGTGATGGGGTGACTGGAGGAGCCAAAAGGTTCCTCCATTTGGTTCCCACTGTTCTCACCCTGAGGGACCACCTGGGCTCCAGCCCCAGGAGTTGCCCTCATCACCTACTGGCATCTGGAGTAAGTGAATAGTTTTAATGTTTGGGAAGAGGCCGTTTGGAAGCTGGCCTTGCAAAGACTGAGGCCTGGGAAGAGGCTTTAGAACTGGTCACCTGGGGTGTGGTGAGACAGGAAGGCCTTAGACAAAGGGGACTTTCACAGATTCCCAAACCCTTCTTGTCTCCAAAAGAGTGAGGGCATGGTGCTTCCTGATCCTTCTGTGCCTTGGCTTTGGGATCAAGAGGGGCCCAGCCAAAAGATGGCAGTCACTGTGCCCACTGTGAGCCAGCTGTCTGCCTTGGGACAGAACAAACATAGAAAGTTTCTCTAACCCTCCAGGGAAGAGGTGTCATTGTAAGCTCCAAACTATCTGCAACTTTAATTGTTATTTTAAAAATAGGGTCTCCTGTAGCAGAGGGAGGGCCTTGAACTCCTGATCCTTCTCGCTTCCTTCCTCCCACACTACAGGTGTGTACCAAACAGCCTGATCACAGTATCTGAATGCTGGATGTCTGCACGATGCCAAGCTGGTTTCCGTGGAACTGGCACTGTGCTTCCAGGTAGCTAGGGCTTCTTTTATGAATCATAATGTAAATATCAGATATGCAGGACATCTGAAATGCGACCCCCAAAGGGGGCAAGACCTACAGGTTGGGGGCTGCTAACCTAAGGTACTCTAGCCCAGGACATCAGTCATTGCTTGGGGGAGGGGCATGTGTCCTACATCTGAATTACCGCTGGAAATCTCAACCTTCACAGGAGCCTCTGGAAAGACCTTCTGTCTTCTAAAATGGTGCATTTGGACATGCATAATTTGAAAAAGGTGTCTAAAGCCAGGCATGGTAGCGCACTCCTTTAATCCCAGTACTCTAGAGGCAAAGGCAGGCAGATCTCTGAGTCTGAGAGCAGTCTGGTCTACAAAGCCAATTCTAAGACAGCCAGGGCTATACAAGAAACTTTGTCAAGAAAGAAAGAAAGGAAGAAAGAGAGAGAGAGGGAGGGAGAGAGAGAGAGAGAGAAAGAGAGGAAGCAAGGAGGAAAGAAGTAAGTGGTCTCAGAGTGGGTAGCAGATCCCCCTTTCTGACTATGAGTTCTTGGGTAAAAGGGTAAATTAGGAAATACTTTTTGAGACTTATTGTTAAAATTATGACAGTAAAACAAACAAACAAACAAACAAAACAAGATAAAACAAAAACAACGAAAAAACATCTTTCTCAGGGTTGGTTTAAGAAGTAAGGAATAGAATTATAAAATTATAAAAGACCCCAATTGTTGAGACTGGAAAGATTTCTGCCGTTAAGAACATGTACTCTAGAGCCGG
>JANHMN010000013.1:47645273-47659715 GCA_030674055.1 Rhabdomys pumilio
TAGAAGCGAAGAGGGGATCAGAACCCCTGGAATAGTTGTGAGCTGCCATGTGGGTGCTGGGGATTGAATTCAAGTCCTCTGGAAGAGCAGCCAGTGCTCTTAACCTGTGAGCCACCTCTTCCAACCCTGGAATCTCTCTTTTTCTACCTCAAGTCTGAATTTTGTGAGACCTACAGGAGAATCTGCACCTGTCTCCCACAGAAACCCTACACTGGGTGGAGCAGAGCCTAGAGTAGCTGGAGCAGCTGGAGCAGCTGAAACAACTGGAGCAGCTGGAGTAGCTGGAACAGCAACAGCTGTAGAGATGTGGTTGGGAGACCAGTGCTGCCCACAAAAGCCAAGTGAGCCTACAAGTAGCCACTGCTTGATTTCCTCCTCTCAAATCTGACGCACATGTCTTGTGGCCGACCTTGGCCAGACACTATACAGAGAAGGGAACATGGGGGAGTGTAACTCAAGCTTCCAAGGTGACAAGTTCAAAGGCTCCATCAGGAAAAGGAAATATAATCCGTGGAGCAAACACTTCAGTATCCCTTGCACTTGGGAGAAAAGTTGGGCGTTCACGGTTGTCTTCTGCTTCAGAGTGAACTCAAGGTCAGCCTAGGCTACACGAGTCCCTGTCAAGAGACCCTGTTGAGAAAAGAGTGATGAGGTGAGAAAGGAGAGGAGAGGAAGAGGGAGGGAAAGATTCAGTTGAGAGACTAAGTTGGAACACAAATTGAAATGAAAAGTGTTTGTGGTGCTGGGACTGGAACTCAAGAGTCTGAAAGACAGGCTTTTTTCTTTCCAATTTCGTGTGCATGTGTGCTTGTGTCTTGCAAGTATGTGGGCTCACGTTTGTGTATGTGGAGGCCTGAGGCTGATGGTGTGGTTCATCCTCAATCACTCATCCACCTTATGCATTAAAGCAGATTCTCTCAAGTAGACTCAAAGATATGGCTAGTCGGCTTGCTCTAGGGACCCAGGATCTCTGACTTCCGAGGTTGACATTACAGGCAGGCTGCCATGCCCACCAGACATTTATATAGTGTCTTAGCTTGGGTTTCTATTGCTGTAACAAACACCATGAAGCAAGCTGGGGAGGAAAGAGTTTCTTCAGCTTACACTTCCACAGAAGTGTTCATCATCAAAGGAAGTCAAGACAGGAACTCAAGGCAGGAGCTGAGGCAGAAGCCAAGGAGAGGTGCTGCTTACTTACTTGCTCCCCATGGCTTGCTAAGCCTTCTTTCTTATAGAATACAGGACCACCAGCCCAGGGATGGCACCACCCACAATGGACTGGGTCATCACCCATCAATCACTAAGAAAATGTTCTACAGGCTTACTTATAGTCTCTTATAGAACCATTTTCTCTCTCTCTCTCTCTTCCTCCCTCCCACCCCCCCCCCTTCTCCACCCCCTACGACCTCCCCCCCCCCGCCCTTAGCTTTCTGAGACAGGGTTTCTCAGTATAGCCTTGGTTTGGTTGTCCTGGAACTCTGAACACCAGGCTAGCCTTGAACTTAGACATTTGCCTGCCTCTGCCTCCTAAGTGCTAGGATTACAGGCATGCAACCACCACCACCTGACTTTAGCTGCTTGCTTGCTTGCTTTCTTTCTTTCTTTCTTTCTTTCTTTCTTTCTTTCTTTCTTTCTGTTTTTGTTTGTTTGTTTTGTTTTGTTTTCCCTTTTGGTTTTTGATTTTTTTTTTGTTTGTTTTTGTTTTTGTTTGTTTTGTTTTGAGACAGAGTTTCTCTGTATAGCTCTGGCTGTCCTGGAACTCACTTTGTAGACCAGGCTGGCCTCAAACTCAGAAATCCACCTGCCTCTGCCTCCCAAGTGCTGGGATTAAAGGCGTGCCCAGCTCTAGAAGCATTTTTTTAATGTTCCTTCCTCTCAGATGATTTTAGTCTGATTCCGGTTCACATAAAACTATCCAGTGCTCATGAGTTTTGAGAACTTGAAATCTGATCCTCTCACCCTTGCCCCGAAAGTTCATCAGATTGTTTTTAACAAGAAGAATCCAGAGAATATTCTGAATGCTGCATGAAAACAGGTTCCCATCACAGTGCATCGCACTGAGAAATTCCAGAAAACTGGGAACAAGAAGAAAATAAGTTTAAGACAGAAAAATTAAAGGTGAGTGGGGTAAGGTTCAGATAAAGTTCTAATGTCTGGAAAAATGTGTTTTCTAATGGAAAAGAAAGTGCATGCAATGTTCATAACAATATATATGGTCATATTCCACTGAAGGAATACAAAGATAATGTTAAAAATGTAAAAATAAAACCAGGAAGCAGGAATCAGCCCTGACATACAGAGCTAATTAAGAAAAGAGAGCTTGGGGCTGGAGAGTTGTCTCAGAGATTAAGAGCCCTTATTCTTTTTGCAAAGGCCCAGTGTTTGATTCCCAGCACCCACACGGAGGCTCACAGCCTTCTCAAAAAGGCACAGACATGTATACATGCAGGCAAAACACTCATATACACTAAATAATAAAATAAACTTAAGCCAGGAGTAGTGGTGGCAAACGCCTTTAATCCTAACAGTTGGATCAGCCTGGTCTACGGAACTCTTCCAGGTAGTTGAAAACCACGGGGTTTGTGGGAGGACAGGAAGGAACCTGGCAGTGATTTACAGCACATGTCACAGGGTTATCGTGGTTCTTTGATTCAAGCCAAATATAAAACATAAAGATGAAGAAAAGAGAGGGTAAAGGGGAAAAGAAACAAAGAAAAGGACATTTTCTCATCTAGCTTCCCATTTAATGGTGGGCTCACGTGATAAGCAGGGAGGCAGAATTGTAAGGGTGAAGGCTTTGGAACAAGATTCCTGGATTCACACACTGGCCCTGACACCCATTACCTGTGAGATCTGATCTTGAGTAAGTCACCCTGTGCCTCAGTTTCCTCATCTGAAAATTGGGGAGAAGAATAGCACCTCTCTCCAGGAAGCAACTCTCTCTTCAGAGCCTGGCAGTTTTCTTGGTACTAACAGGTAAGCTGTTGTTACCACAGCTTGATTGGTTGTTGTTTGGTGGTTTCTCAAGGGACTGTTTAACTTAAAAAACAAAACAAGGCCAGACTCAGCGGCACACACCTTTAATCCCAGCACTCAGGAGACAGAGGCAGAAGGATTTCAATGAGTGTGAAGCCAGCTTGGTCTACACAGAATTTTAGGACAGCCAGGGATATAGTAAGACTCTTTAAAACAATCAAGCAAACAAACGGCATCTTTCCTCAGGTGGATACATAAGAAATTCAGTTTTTGGAGTTCCCGAGAGAAAAGGTGACAGGAGGGAGGCTGAGTCAGCCAAGGTCTACACAGGAGACAGGAGCCATGCCTGTCCTGTCAACAGCAAGAGTTGGGTCCGAAGACCTGATGTGATATGCAGCCATTAACTGTGTAACTGAGGCAGAGGGGGTTGTAAAAAGAAAGACTCCCTAATTTTCCACGTAAGCAGTGACTTCCGCAAGTAGTTAACTATCACTCCGTCCAGGGAAACAAAGAAAAAGACTTGGAATGAAATTATTAAAACTTGAGGGGCGTTGTTGGCTGGTGCCAGCATCTTTGAAGAGATGATAGAACACGGGCCAGAGTGGCCACACATCAGGCTCAGTCACTATCTCAAGAATGTTCTACTGTCCTTGGAGGAAGATGTGTGTTGGGTGCTGCTCATTTGTAGGTGGCATATGGGGGATCCCTAGGAATAATTGGGTCCCTCACTGCTCCTTACCTCTCTGGCTTTACTTTCTGCCCTGGCCATGGGAAGAGTCTAACAGTTTAACTGCTATTGGGAGCAGAAAGAAGACACAATAATAAACAGCCACTGACTGCCACCCAGTACCTACCTCGCCTGTTGCATTTCCCTCCATTCAAAGAATTACCTGATTTTTAAAAATACATCAAAAAACAAACAAACAAACAAACAAACCTGACATCGGTTGTTGAACGTGACCTGTGACAGTTGCTTGGAACAGGTTCAGTGTTGAGTGAATGGTAAGAAGCTCTCATGCACGGACGTGAACTAAAACCTAACAGATGACAGAGGGCACATCTCATGAGATCCCCAGGAAGAGTGTCTCCCACAGAGGGATCAGATATTGCAAAGAGCTGAGGTGTGAGAGAGCTTGGCGTGTTCTGATGAAGCGTCTGCACCCGTGCGATGTGGGCAGGGCCCCACAGGCTGTGGAAAGGGTTGTGGCTTATTCTGTATGTGAAGGGGCCAGTGAAGTTCTGCACTAGAAGTCAGAGTCATGTGATAGCTTTTGAGATATCCTCAGGACTTGAGGGAAGAGCGGTACAAACTGACCATCATGTGCCAAGTGGGAGGGAGGCAGCGAGCAATCCTTAGGGGTCTCCATGACAAACTACCACAAACATCATGGACTTGTCCCTCTCCTGGCTCTGGATGGCAGAAGTCTGGCATCTTGGTGTGTGCAGGGTCACCCTCCCAGTGGCTCTGGGTCCTCTTGGGCTTATAAGGCAGCAACATCTGGCCTTCTCTCCCAGGTGCCCAGGTTTCTTGACTCTCTGTATGGGCTTTAGGGCCTGTCTACTTATGTGTGGGATGTAATCCCATCTCCTGATTCTTGCTTTAATTATGTCTCTAAAGACAAGCTTTCCACAGAAGGTGACATTTGCAGTTACTGGGGGTGGTGAGCAGTAGGACAGATCCTTTGAGGAATTGCACAATTCAACTCACTGGAGAGATCAGTGAGGAGACACAATATGTGACTGACAGAATTCAGTGGGCTGGAGCAGGCATGACAGCAGAAATAGAAGGGTGTGGACAGGATGGGTGGATGGTTTGTTGCTCAGGGTTCTTTACAAAAACACACACAGACACACACATAAATACATACATGCATATGTCCATATATTTATTCTGTACTATTCTACATGTTTATGTATATATATATATATATGTATATGTATATATGCACATATATTATACACATATGTCTTAATTGCTGTTCTATTGCTATGAGGAGACACCATGATCAAGGCAACTCTTATAGAAAAAAAAAAAACATTTAACTGGGGTCTTGCTTACAGTTTCAGAGGGTAAGTCCATTATCTCATAGCAGGAAGCAGACAGGCAGACATGGCGCTGGAGCAGTAGATGAGAGCTTTACATCCCGGTCCACAGGCAGCAGGTAGAGAGACAGAAAGAGACACTGAATCTGGCAGGAGCTCTTGAAACCTCAAAATCCATCCCCAGTGACATACTTCCTCCAACAAGGCCACACCCCCTAATCATTCCCTGACAGATTACCACCTGGGGACTGAGCATGCAAATATAGGAGCCTCTGGGGGCTAATCTCATTGAAGCCATAATAACATATATAAGAAATTGTCTCACATGATTAAGAAAGCTGACAATCTCCCAGAGATGCAGTTGGCAAGCTAGGCACTCAGGAGGGCCACCATAGTGTGTCAATGTGGGTCTGAAAGGTTGAGAACCAGGAGAGCCAAAGACCAGCAATCTCCAGCCCCCCCAGAAGAGTTAATGTTTTAGTAAAGTCTGAAAGCTAGAAAAGACCAGTGTCCCAGCTCAGCAGGAGGAGTCCTCTCTTAGCCAGCCTTGTTAAGCCTTTGAGTGACTAGACAAGACTCAGCCACACTGGGGAGGCGTGATGGTTGATCTTGGTTGTCAACTTGGTTGGACCTAGAATCAACTAAAAGGCACACCTCTGGGTGGGTCTATGAGGATATTTCCTAGAAAGAGTAACTGAGAAAGGAAGACTCCTCTAGTAAGAGAAGCACCTTCCAACAGCAACAGATATAACGTGTGAGGGGAAAGCTGTTTCCTTTTGCCTGCTAGCCTTAACCACCTGCTGATAACTACATCTATTCTATTGCTGCTACTGCTGGTACTACCATTCACTGCCAGCAGTGAATCCAGATTCCTTAGTTTTCTATCATGGACTAAGGACTAGCAGCTTTCCAGGACCATCCAGGCTTCAACAGCAGGTTGGGACTTTTGAAGCACCCAGCCTTGTGGACTCAGAAGCTGGATCCTCAACACCTCTGGTGTGTGGACAACCAGTATGTATCCAGTGAGCCAATTCGATAAATTCCCCTTGTGTATTCATTCTGTTAGTTCTGTGTCTCTAGAGAACCCCGTCTAACACAAGAGGGCAATCTACTTATTCCACAGATTCAAATGTTGGTACCAACCAGAAACACCCTTGCAGGCACAGCTGGAATTACGTTTGGCAATCTGTGGTCCCCTCAAGAGTGACCCCTGAGATTAAACAGAGCACAAGAGAAGAAAAAAAGGGGACTGAAGAGCTCCATGGTCCAGGAAGAGGTACAATCCGAGGGGCCCCATTTAGGGCCAAATAGTGGGGGGAAGAGAGGGAACGTGGGGAGGTGAGAGGCTAGGGACACTGGAGAACAGTCAGGTGAGGCCTCACAAAAGCTCACAGCTTTTCCTCTCAGCCCTTGGAAGTGTCTCTTGCCAGATGCAGAGAGTAACCTTCTGCTGGGGACAGTACCCTCCCCAACCAAATACATTGGTGTCCTCTGTTGGATCAACACTGTTCCCAAGCAGATAAACCAGGACAAAGCTGGGTCCCAAGCATTATTTCTGCCCAGGGAGTGGAATCTTCGGACTTTCCTCTCACACCCTCCTCCAACTGAGGCCCTGACAGTGAATGTCCACCTGGCACTGGTCAGCATATCACTCTGAACAGGTGATTTCTACACCAGTGAGACTGTGAGGGGAGGTGCTCAGTCTCTGCTTAGGCTGTGGTCTAGATGCAGGCAGGGGCTGCTGTCATCTGGAAGCTTCACTGTCAAGGTAGTTACTAAGAGAGTTTTGTCTCTTGCTGGCTATTGGGTAGGGCGCTAGATTCTTCCCCATCTGAGTGTCTTCACAGGGCTCCTTGAATGTCTTCACAATATAGCAGCTGGTTTCCCCTAAAGAAAGTGATCCTGAACCTCAGTGCCAGAAAGAGGAAGAAATGGCAAATGTCTTCGGTTCTGTTTTTGATGTCACACTGTCTGCTAACATTGACTGTGTTGTATTAGAGTCAGTCAATTCAGCCCACGCTCAGAGGGATTCAACACAATCCTAAGGTAAGGAACATCAGAGAACCTTGGTTATGTCCAGGTGCTCTGGTAGTGAGTCTCAGGCTAAGCAGCCTCTTGGAACTAAATCACACCCACCACAAGGATGAATGCTTCAGGCCATGCTTGCCTAGCGAAGTCACAGGTTAAGCTTCTATGTATCTCTTTGCCTCCTCATGAGCTGGGTGGTAGAAACATTTGTAGCACAGCATCAACAAAGAGATAACAGTGCCTCATATTTGCTGAACACACTGGAGAATGGGAACACGTTGAGCAGGGGCGTGAGAAACCAGACTGACTCTGAATGGCTGTAGAGAGATGACCAAACAGCTCATCATTATGGGACTAATGAACCATGAGTCGCCTTGCTCTAAGAGAAGCAGGATGAGGCAGGAGTTGAAACCAGGATAATCCAAAACCCATTTTCATTTGGCCCAGGAAATGCTGCCAGAGATGTACTCTTGAGAGGCAGCTACATTCAGACCGTGTGCACTTGGCCACAATCTTTACCCAAGGCTGACACTTCCCCTGGAAGGAATCCTCAAAGATCCACCCCCTGCCCTCTGAGCATCCCTGAACAGATTCTTCTGATCCACCCATTTTTGTCTCTTTTCTTCTTGCAGTCATACAAATCTTGGTTTGCAAACAGCAGATTTCATCCTGTTATGTCCCGAAGACAACATATTCTTTAATTCATTAAAACAACCTTTGATTCACAATGGGGCGATTCCATGCCCAGCATATAGTAGACGGAGAGCTGAGAGCCATCACATGGCAGGATGGGATCCCAACACATATTCTGACTTAGACACACCCAGCACTTCTGGCTTCTTAAAAGTGGCTCTTGCCCACACTACAGCCGCAGACAGATGCCACTGTGGAGCAGTGGGGGTGTGTGAATGGAGAGCAGTGTTGGCGAGGCCAGTTTCAGCTTGCCACACAGGCCAGCTCCATCCACACAGGCTGCAGCTCAGCTCTCATCCTGCTGCCAGGTACCTGCTGGATCCAGTTTCCACAAGTAGGGCTCAGAGATCCACACATGGTTCTTTGCTGAAGAGCTAACCAGACCCAAGCAAGCTCAGTTTGGTATTGTCACAGCTCAAAGGACAAACTGGCCCTCCAGAGTCCTGTGAGTTGACTCTGATTTGTCAAATTTTATTACCCATATGTTATTATAGTGTGTGTGCACACACACACATATGTATGGTACATGTGCCAGTGCATGTATGTATGTAGGCCAGAGATCTACATCTATCATTTTCTACATTATTATCTATTTATATTTTTTGAGACACAGACTCTCTACATAGCCCTGGATGTCTTGGTACTCACTATATAGAACAGACCGGCATCAAATTCACGGAGATCCATTTAGCAATTTCTGCTTCCATAGTGATGGGGCTAAAGGTGTGTATCACCATACCTGCCATAGATTTTCTTTATTTTTATCTTATGTGTTAGTGTTAACCTGATTGTATGTTTGTGTACTACATGCATGCAGTACCTGTGGAGGTCAGAAGAGGGCATCAGATCCTTTGAGACTGGAATCATAGATGGTAGTGAACTGTCATGAAGGTGCTAGGATTTGAACCTGGGTCCTCTGGAAGCCTAGCCAATGTGCTTAACCCCTGAGCCATCTATCCAATAGTCCCTCCATTTTTTTTTTGTTTTTGTTTTTTTTTGTTGTTGTTGTTTTTTTAAAGACAGGAGCTCTTCAGTAAAACTGGGCTCAGTGATTATCTAGACTGACTGCTGAGTAAGCCTCAAGAACCCACCTGTCTCTTTCCCAACCCCTCATTATATTGGGATTACAGGTGCACATTACTGTCTGCAGCCTTTACATGGGTCACAGCAATTCCAAACTCAGTAAGCACTTTACCCATGCAGCCATCTCCTAGCTTCTATAGACATTAATTTAAAATAACAGTTTCCCCCAACAACTTAAGATAATCGATCTTAAAGGGGAAGAACGGGTATTTTACATCTTGAAAAGTTCAGATAGCTAAGAACTAGAAAAGCTGACATCAGCTGGTCATATCCCCAAGACAGTAATGAACAAGATCTGAGTCTAGCCGTCATGGTGGCATACACCTTTAATTCTAGCAGAGGCAGAGGTAAGAGGATCTCTGTGAAGTCAAAGCCAGCCTGGTTTATGGAGTGAGTTCCAGGACAACCAGGGTTAAACAAAGAAACGTCATCTTGAAAAATCAGTAAATAAAAACGTAGACATATGTTTCTCTCAAATTACTTTAATAAGGTCAAAAAAGGAAAATAAGGAAAAAAGTTTAATAAGGAAAAGAAAAGTTATTAAGATATGAGGGAAATGAAATGGACCTGTTTAGAAATAGTTCTATGGGGTGATTCCAGTCTTTGTTGTTCTCAGTCTAGTTCATTAGCAAACACCAAACATGAATCATCAGTTACAGTCTAGTCACCAGGATTTCACCAGACATGTCCCTCACGGACGTGTTTTGAATGTTTGTCCCAGATACCACACATGAAAATCCAGTCCACTCAGCAGACATCACACACGTATCATCAAGGGAAGCTCAATCCGAAAGAAACCTTAACTGCCCCCCCCCCTCTGAAGAAGTGACAAGAAGCCTCAGGAATCTCACGAGAAGTTCTTTGGTGAGTTTCTCTCTATGACGTCACCACAAGTAAAGCTCAGCAATGCAATGTAAGGCGAACCAATGCCATCATGTCATCAATGGTCACTAGTGAGGTGGAGCAAGGCAAACCAACACTGGAGTTCCCACTGTCTGTGGGGCCGTATTTATATTCCTTCTAAACACCATGTGTCCTTTCACGTGACTGCTATAGCAAAACACCCTTTCACTAGTGTCTGCTTTAGTGAAACATCCCTTCACCTGTGTGCCCCAGCAAAACAACATTTGACATAATCAACTTTCCAAAGAAACCCGAGTTTCCACTTCATAAAAGCAATCTGAGGTTAGGTCATCCTTTACCATACTCAGATGAGGCAGGATTTCACCAGACTGCCACAGTCTCCATGGTCCTCACAGACTTATGTTTTCAATGTTTGCCCCAGTGTGCTATTTTGAAGGACTAGGGAGCCTATAAGCAGCGGAGTCTGGATGGCTAAAAACAGGTTAATGGAGGTCATCTTGGCTTAGTTCAACCTTGCCTCTGCTTTCTGGTCTGCCACCACATGGGCAGTTCCACATCAAATGTTTGTCACCCTGGACTCCCCTGAGCCTCCTCACCATAAATGGACTAAAACTCTCTGAAACCATGAGCCAAAGGAAATCTCTTCTCCTTTAAGCTGTTTCTTTCAGGTGCTTGTCACAGTGACTAAAAAGAATGTGGATTTTCCTGATATGAAAACCCCTTCTGTATTCTGAAGTTTCCTTCCAATTTTCCTTTTATAGCAAAAAAAATTTTTTTATTTGTGTGTGCGTGTGTGTGCATGTATGTGCATGTGTGTGTGTGCATGTGTGTGCATGTGTGTGTATGTGTGCATGTGTATGTGCGAGTGTGTGTATGTGTGCATGTGTATGTTCATGTATGTAGTATGTGTGTGTGTGTGTGTGTGTGTGAGAGAGAGAGAGAGAGAGAGAGAGAGAGAGAGAGAATGCAGGTGTGTATTCTTATTCTTTCAGGGGTCAGTTTCCTCTTTCCACCACGGTTCCTAAGATCAAACCCAGGTTGTCAGGCTTGCTCACAAGCACTTTTACCCACAGAGCCCAGCTATCTTTTCTGTAAACTCCTGCACTCTTATCTAACTTGAGCTTAGAGGATGCCCCAGCCTCTCAATACTGCACTGTGCTAATCTGCTGGCTGAACCATCCTGACACCCGTGGACTTTGGATTTGGGACTTCTTCCAGGATTCAGGAGTAGCTAGTCAGCTGAAGATGAACTTTATGAGAACAGAGAGTAATTAAGGAATATGTGATGCATAGTATACACATTCTTATCAATAAAACTCCAGCTAAATGAGAGCTAGTCTGGGCTTAAGGAGATTGGGGTGGGATTTGTAGTCTCCTGTTGACATATTTTTTTATTATTTTATTGGGTTCTTATACCTCTACTGCCTTGCCCACCCTTATTCAGCTCAAACCCCTTTCAAACTCTTCCCTGCAACACTAGGTAGGAGAGAAAGAAGGTTAGAATGGAAAGGAGATATATACCTCTATAGGTTACTGTCTTAGGGTTTCATCCTGTGAAGAGACACCATGACCAAGGCAACTCTTATAAGGGAGGACATTTAATTGGGGCTGGCTTACAGGTTCAGGGGTTCAGTCCCTTATCATCAAAGTGGGAGCATGGCAGCATCTAGGCAGGCATGGTGCTGGAGGAGCTGAGAGTTCTACATCTTGTTCCAAAGGCAAACAGAAGTCTGACTCTTCCACACTGAGCAGAGCATTAAAGCCCACCCCCACAGTGACACACTTCCTCCAACAAGGCCACACCTCCAAATAGTGCCACTCCCTGGGCCGAGCATATTCAAACCACCACAGTTACTTTCTGCTGATTAGAGTTGTAGGGTTCCTTGGGGGCAAATCCAATCTTCTTCAGAATATCCATAAGTCCAGCAGTCAACCAACAGCAAATGCCACAGCAGGAGAAGGAGCTGCTGCTACAAGCCCTCTCAGGGCTCTGGCAATTATACCTTCTCCATAGTCCCCAAAATTAAAGTATCTGCAGCTGGCAAAAATCACATGCCTCTTAGAGCATGAGACAAATCATAGTCAGCTGCTATGGACAAACTGAAACAGCCCCATATCCCACACCTGGGATTAAAACAAAAACACATTCCTATAACATAACTGGGTTTTTAAAGAAACCAGAACTTTCATTATAGCCTCCTCATGGGTCTATGCACTAAAAATTTTAGTCTAGCATAAAAGTTGGAAAATCTTGGCTGGAAAGATGGTCACTTGTTTGGGATGTAGATTTTTACTATTACAAAGTTGTACTGATGTCTCTCCGTATTGTCTTGACGTCTTCTCTTCCGAGAAGGCTGCCCCGAGTAGTTTCAGGAGAGACCACAGGGCTGGCAAGCCTAAACTATTTACGATCTGCCTTTTATGGAAAAAGTTCCTGTGCTGGCTAGTTTTATATCAACTTGACACAGGCTAGAGTCATTTGGGAAGAAAAAGAGCCTCAACTGAGAAAAAAAAAAATCCTACCAGATTGGCCTTTGGGCAAGAATGGGGAACATTTTTCTTGATTGGTGATTGATGTGGGAGGGCCCAGCTCACTGGGTAATGCTACCGCTGGGCAGAGAGTGATTGGTGCCATAAGAAAGCAACCAGGCAAGTCAGTAAGCAGCACTTCTCCATGGCCTCTGCATAATTCCTACGTCCAGGTTTCTACCTTGAGTTCCCACCCTGACTTTCCCAGATAATGAACTACAAGGTGTGAGATGAAATAAACTCTTTTTTTTTTTTTTCTTCAACTTGCTTTTGATAGTGAGATTTTATCACAGCAACAGAAACCCTAAAACAGATGCCAAGGATGGGAAGCTCACACAGTCAGACATCAGGACAGGATAAGGTGTAGGGGAGGGGAGGAGGCGAGGGGATGGGAGATCGTTACTTGGGATTCCTACTTCTTCCTGTCAGTTTCTTCCTTGGGATGACCTAGACCCAGTCTATGTTATGAAATCCCAAACTACCACTCACCAGCAGTGATGCTGTTTCTCACTGTTAATGATCTCCACCTTTTCGTTTCCCAGTCCTAAAATGGCAGGCAAGGAATCTGACAGGTCTTGGATCATGTTTTCAAGCTGATGGATCTTGGACTTACAAGCCAGACTGGAGCTGTCCATCTGCCCCTCCGTCAGGACTCCATCTCTCTGGATCAATCCCTGGGGTCAAGTGACATTGTCACTTGAACCAGAGTGTATTGCTGCTCAGCAGAGGCGATATGGAGCCCTGGCTTAGACAAGGTGCAAAAACCAGAGCCTGGCTACTACAGCTTGTGAGGGAGCTGGCCTCTTCTTACAGCTGAGGGCAATCATCATGTGATTCACAACTGACCAAAAAGCCTGCATCTGGGTGCTCAGCATGTGTGTTCTGAGGGACTAGAGCCCAGGCACTGCAGAAGAGCCAGGGGACAAGAAAGTCATATCAAGAGTGACGCCTGGTGAGACACAAAGATCACGATCTCTGAACTAGAAGAGACAGGAACCAGCTTGACAGAAGATATCCGTGTCTGAGTTCTGCCACAAACAGCTGGCAATGAGTTACTTTCCCTACCTTTCCACCCCAGACCTCCATTTCCCCAGTGAGTGATTTCCCCTCTGGCTGGGCTACTTCTTAGAGTGGCCACCAAGCCATGGCTTTCTTAGGGGCCTTTTGCTGGGCCACAACCTAGAGTTGCTGATTCCATGGGTCTACCTTAAGGCCGAAGAATATGTGTTTGTATTTGGACCAGCTCCCAAGAGATGCTGGTGCTGGATGGCTGGACCACACTTTAAAGCCTTGACTCCATCGGCAGCAAGACTCTTCCCAAGCAGAGCAGACTGATCCAATTGATTCCTGGAATTAGGTTTGATGAGCTTCCTTGTCAGTGAGGAGAACTTGGGGTGTGGGCCAGGGGACGCTCCTCCTTGGTTTATCCAGCCTCCTCTGAGCCTTATAAAGATCCAACAGTGTCCCTACCGTTACCCCCTTTTATGCCTCACCCCCACAAGGACCATGTTTCCAGAATCCTGAGCTCCAGAAATACTCGGTCACCTTCCCAGCCTGCTGGAAAATGTTAACTTTCTATTTTTCCCCTTGGCCAAATTTTGTGGGCAGCGTGGCTCCCCGACACGTAGGCCACACAATTGGCTCTCTCAACTCACTTCCTTAAAGGTGATCCCATGTCGGTCTGCTGTCCATGATAAACAGCTCAGACTGGGCAGCCCAAACCCAGGGGGAGCCAGCCTGCTGTGGATCTGGAAAGTTCCCTTCGTGCAGATAGAAGACAGCTGCCTGACTGGCCCAGGCTGAGGCCAAGCCACAAGCCTGGGGGTGGGGAGTAGGGCAGGGGTAACTCAGAGCTCTGCTCTCCACTAACGCTGCAAATTGCTTCTGCCTGCAGGGCCCTGCCAGCCCGGAAGGAGCCCAAGGAGCTGGAACCCTGAGTGACAGCTGAGTGGAGAGACAGGCTTCATCATCCCACTAAGTCTGTAAGAGGTTTCTGAAACAGGTGGCTCAAATTTCCTTGAAAACCCAGAAATAATCCCCCATCTGAAGTGTGTGCGAATCGTGTTGTCACCACCTAGTATTAATGAGCAGGCACCACCAAAGGAAAAAGGGCTTTTCGGCTGCAGTTTTGCACAGTGGCTTGACAAGCTCAATAAAAGCTTAAACAAATATTAACACACACACACACACACACACACACACACACACACACACACACACACACAC